>JACBOW010000007.1:3000000-3516708 GCA_014706105.1 Phytophthora quercina | reverse complement strand
AAACCCTAAACCCTAAACCCTAAACCCTAAACCCTAAACCCTAAACCCTAAACCCTAAACCCTAAACCCTAAACCCTAAACCCTAAACCCTAAACCCTAAACCCTAAACCCTAAACCCTAAACCCTAAACCCTAAACCCTAAACCCTAAACCCTAAACCCTAAACCCTAAACCCTAAACCCTAAACCCTAAACCCTAAACCCTAAACCCTAAACCCTAAACCCTAAACCCTAAACCCTAAACCCTAAACCCTAAACCCTAAACCCTAAACCCTAAACCCTAAACCCTAAACCCTAAACCCTAAACCCTAAACCCACAAAACCCAAAACCCAAAACCCAAAACCCAATCCTAATCCTAAACCCTAAACCCTCTAAACCCTAAACTCTCTAAACTCTAAACTCTAAACTCTAAACTCTAAACTCTAAACTCTAAACTCTAAACTCTAAACTCTAAACCCTAAACCCTGGCCCCATATCCTACTTGTTTCAGAACTATTGAATCCTAAAGTGCATCGAGAGGGTGTGGGGTAGCAAGAAGTCAAATGTCCACTCTCTGGAATACGATCCATAACGAAGGCGCAAAGTCTCCACAATGGGCCGGTACCAGACCGCGTCGGGGTGCGTTGAATGATCTTGGATGGCTCGAACAATTGTTTGTAGAACTTTAAAGTGCTGGCGACGAATGAACGACGCTATCACCGGGATCCCCAGACCACCCTGTTCTTGCAGACCGTTTGCTATATCAGCCTTGACAAGGTAGATACCACCGCGGCCCTTATGTACGCGGTTGTATAGTACGAAACGTTGAATAATGCTTTGCCAGCGCGTAATAAAACGCGCTGGAATAATCGTAGTCGTGGTAAAATGCCACAAGAGCGACAAAATCATCGTTTGCACCAGCAGTCGTCTGCCAGCAAGCGTCCGTGCCCTCCCCTGCCACAAACGGAGCTGGAGCAAGAGTTTACGGTCAAGTTGAGTGGCCAAAACCACGGAGATATCACGATTCCCAAAAGGAAAACCCAAATATGTGACTGTCTCGTGTGGTTGTAGTGATCGTAAAGGTTCCAAAATCGGGACCTGTTCGGCATTGTTTAAAGTCATGATCCAGCTTTTTGAGTGATTCAGCTGTGCTCCGGAGCCAGCGCTATATATGTCCACCAACCGCAGCTGCGCATTTAGGTTATTAATTCCAAGCGAGAATAGTACCGTATCATCAGCGAAAAAGGCTGCTGGAATAGTAAGGGATGGCACACTGGTACTCCAAGCTCACGGTGAGCTCGCAACAAATTACTCAGTGGTTCCATCGCCAAGGCAAGCAAAAAAGGCGAGACTGGATCCCCTTGTTTAACTCCACGCCCCGGTGTCAACGGACCTTGGGCTCACCCGTTAAGAAGAAGAGAACAGTGCGATTGTGAATACATAAGCAGAATCCAGGCCGCGAATTTAGGTCTGAAGCCCTGCTGCTGTAGAACCCGAACCAAATAGTCATGATCGACTCGATCATAGGCCATCGAAAAGTCTAGAAAAGCTGCTAAGCCCTTCTCATTACGCGCAGTAAGAAGGTGTCGCAAATCTCGAACCAGCATTACTTGCTGGTGGATCGACCGCCCAGGAATAAATCCCTTCAGATCCGGGTGAGCCAGAACCTCCATAATGGGTCGAAGTCAGTGTCCTATCACCCGAGAAAGGATATTCACCTCCATAGGCATTAGAGTCATAGGGCGATAGTTGCCCGGGTCAGTCCGGTCTTCTTTCTTAAAAAGAAGGGTCACAAAGGAGTGTCGCTGATGGGGAAGGAGAATTCCTCGTCGAAGTTGGTAATGGAATACCTCATGTAGAATTGCTCCAAAGGTTTCAGCATCGATCTGATAGAAAGTCGCCGTACCTCCATCTGGACCTGGGGCGGATTGTGGCTTCATTGTCCGAATGGCAGAAACAAATTCTGGTACAGAGAGGTCTGCTTCCAGGCTTTCTGTCACCTCCGGAGGCAATGTCCGACAAATTGAGTCAAGTAGCCGAGCTTGGGCTGTTGCATCGATGGCACTGGCCTCTATAGCAAACCTAGGGTCTCCAAATATATCCCCCCAATGGGACTGGAAACCACTTGAGATCGCACCAGGATCCGTTGACACTGCTCTATCGTCTGTCCAGATAGCCTGGAAGGACGTACTCCGCGATACATGTCTTGGTGGAAAGCTGTTGCTCTTCTCTGATTCCGACACTGTCTTCTCAAAACCATTTGCTCGGCGGAATTCCGACCAGTCCTCCTTGCAACTCTGGTAATTCTTCTTCGCGAAGTAAAACTTCACTTTGGCTTGCTCATCGGTGGGGTCTGTTACCACCGCTTGGGCGCACTCCATCAGTTGACGTCGAGCCTCATCGACATCTACATACTCAGTCAACCGTAGACGCCGTTGACACTGTTTCAGGTGCGATTTCATTTTCTGTTTCCACGATTTCCAAACAAGGCCTGGATTGTTTGATTCACGAAGCATAGACAACAAAGTCTGCGCTTCAGTTTGGGTATGGTTAGCTAACTCAGGGATTCGCAATAACCAGTCAGGTAAACGCCAGAACCCTGGACCTGTCGGATGGTGCCAAGACGTTAGCTCAACTGTATGAGCTAGATGATCGCCTCCATGTTCCCAGTGCCCATACGAAGCACCGTGATAACTGGACGAGAGCACCTTGTCCGAGAGGAAGATGTAGTCTAGACGGCTTTTCCTCTGCAACGGCCCAGTAAATACCTGTGTACTAGGGTGGTGCGATCTCCACGCGTCGTGGACATTTAGCTGAGCCAGCCAGAGTTCCGATGGGAGTCGGCTGGGGTCCGGGAGCGAACGGGGTGTACTAGCGTCCAAGTCCGGGTCGAGGGCCAAAATACAGTCGCCGCAGACGACGTGAATTGCGTTGTCTTCAAATGAAGTTGGTAAGCTGTCGAACAGTGTCCGACGGGCTGCTGCCTCATTAGGCGCATAAATGTTATGAATGTACCAGACGTGATTGCCCCACGGCATTCGCACGAGGAGATATCGGTTTGGTATGGTGGCTGAGTAAACAACACAAGCCTGAGCGGCTGCCGGGCATGAGCCATGCACAATAGTCGCCACTCCCCCACTGCGTGGGTGCTCTTGGCACGGTAAGTCTCCATTGCTGTCGCTCATGAACATTCTACCTCCAAAGCTTGGTTGATGTTGTATCGAGATTGCTGGGCATGTTGGGTATCGCAAAACCTCGTCTCTTGATACAGGCAAAGGTGAAGCGTTTTAAGTGATGAGAAATTAGAGCATGACACCCATTCTTCACTCCACGAACATTCCAGGATAGCCGTTTGCGAGCCTGACCTATCTCTTGGTTCACCTCCACTTTAATTGCGTCTCGCGAGAAGCTCCATGGCGCTTTGGACCGGTAGGAGCTCACTCAGGTTCACTTCGGGCAGGTCAGACGGCACGACAGCGCTGTCCCGCAGCCCTGTAAGAGCCATCATGATCTGACTAGATGGAGCTAGTTTAGTGATGGCCGCCGCTAGCTGTAGCCCTAACGACGAGCGCAGTACGTGCAGGAGTGTAGGATAGGGGAGAAGACGCGTTGAACCCGCCCTCACCCCAGCATCACAGTACCCAGCAACAAACTGGACCCACGCAGGATCACTGAATAGGAATGGGCACAAGCATAATGCAAGTAGCTCAAAAACACTGAGGTAGTGGAGCACTTTCCATTGCTCCCGAACCTGAGCAGCATGTTGTCGCGTTACTTCTTCCAAGAAGCGCACATAATGGGCACGCGTGGTGCCAATGGGCAATCGAAGTGATGTGATTCTGCTGTTGAAGGTGCTGACCCCATCGTGCGGCAGAACCGCAGCGGTGAGTCGGTTGAGTAAGCGGATATCAGCTAGCTCCATTGTGTGTTTAGCACCTCCAACAATGTCCTGACAAAGTGTGGCGGACCACGCTAATAGTGTCGCCTGCATTGACTGGACGATGCGATCGAGATTTTTGGACTGAGCATGGAGCACTTGGACTTGATCCAACTGTTTTGCTGTGTGGGCAATGCGATCCTCGCGTGCTTCCGCACTTGCCTCTTGCGCATATCTCGTCAACAGGTGGGTTAAGTCTTCTTCAGGCTCTGCTTTCCCTTTCGTCTTTTTTGCTTTCTTCTTGGTGGGAGCTGTCTCCTCTTCCATTTGGCACCGAGGCACCAGAAGTAAGCCGGCGGCATCTATTTCACCAAGAGAGGGTTGTAGCAGCTCAAAGTCGCATTCAAAGTGTTCAGGAGCTGAGTATGGATTGGTGTCAGCAAATGGTTTTTCAGCACGTTTAAATCCTGACTCCATCCTTCTTTCCATATCCACATCACCTTCCACCATGTCATCTGGGGCAGCTGCAGAGATGGGGAGTTGACTGCATGGAGGAGCAGTCTCGTCGGAAGCTGACGTAGATGAGGTCACTGCCGGTGTCCTCATTCGAGGACGCACTCGCGTTGTCCGCCGTAATCTCTTCCACAAGCTCGTCCAAAACGTCACTCATGCATGAAGCAGTGTCCATATCATCAGAGAATGCGTTGGCAGCGTCGGGTTCGTCGCTGGGCGATGAGCTCGGGTTCTCCGATGCCAATCCTACCGGTGGCTCCATCGTCTGAGATTCCGGGGCTGAAGCAGGAGAAGCCATCGTCTCCGCTGGCAAGTTACGTGAAGTTGAAGTCTGTCGTTCACTAAGCTGAACCCCAGCAAAGACAGGCAACGCCACAGAGTAGTGAGACGCCCGGAGTCGTGTCGGGCGTTCCGGAGGTGGGGGAGATCGTTTCCATTTCGCCGTGAAGAACTTGCCTCGGAAGACAAGTTGATGAGTCATAAAACCACTCACACACAGGCATGATGGCGCTTCTGAACTGCCAAAGTAGAACCGCCATGTTGGCGCCACGATCTGAGCCGCCATGTTCACATCCCTTGGTGTGAAGAACATTGGGCGGACTCCCGGCTCACAGAAAGCTAAGAACATGTCGTTCGCTACTGCAGGGGACTGAATCCCCGAGATGTCCAGGAAAGACTTGTCAACAAATGGAGAGCGGCGCTGGATTTTGAAGCTTCGGCCAAGGAGCTTGACTTCTTGGCCCGCCAGACGCTGCTCAGCCTGCGCAGAGCGGACGTGGACGAGCACCCCACCAGTTGAGCGCGGAAGTGATCGCCGATCACTTCCGCAACCGACGGGTTCCCGTGATCGTGCAGGAAGGACTTCAGAATGACGGGCACAGCCGTCGACGAGAAGTACGTGCCCGAGTCGATCATGACAGCATGTCTAGTCGAGACAGGGGTGAAGAGCCGATGTTCCGAAATCATCGACAGGTACTCAGTGGCGGAGACATCTTCACGTACATACGCTTCGACCAGGAGAGCCGCACTTTCATCCGACACAGGCGGCTCGGTGAGGAGCGCTGCAGTGGAGGTTCGCAGTCGCGAGTACTCTTTCGAGCGCAGGTGGTCGGCCATCGACGTCGCTATCGGGGCTATAGTGGAAGAGGTAGGGGGGACACGCTGCTGATACCAAATACACGGTATTCAATTCTGTTTTTCCGGATCAAAATCTATAGCTCTAACACACGTCGCAGAGTCTACGTGATTTACCATCTCTCTTCGCTGTAGTATTTTTGCTTTCAGATCCCCCCTCCGATGCATCCTCGATTCCTCTCAGCCGTTGATTCCCGAGGTCACGAAAGACAGCGTGCAACGCAACGCGCGCCCATGGTATGATCCCCCCCACCCCACCCCACCCCTATCTGCCCCCTGCCTCTGCTGGCCTCTGCCTATTGCTTCCTATTTGTCGTGAACAGGACTCAGACAGCTTTGACAGAGTCGCCAGAGACCTCCTTCGTGGGTACGAGAAATTGCGGACTAGAGATCTTCTTGAGAACGAGACAGAGGAGGACCGACAGCGCAAAATTGCGAAGGCGAGGAACGAGCTCATGTCCAACAAACGGTTCCAAGACAACTTCGAAGCCCATGAGCAGGTGCGACGAGAACCTTACTAAAAGAAGTTGGAAGCCTACCACCGTAAGCTCAGCCTTGATTTACAACAGGTCCTTGGATCCTTTAGTTCGAAGGGCAGCTTGACGGAAGGGGAGCTTCACTCCTCGACGGAGGAGACAGCGGACTCAGCGGAGAAGGCAGTGGGCATGGAGGAGGAGGCGGACACGATGGAGGTGGCCAAGTCGGTGGAGAAGGCAACACACTCAGCGGAGATTGACTTGCCAGCGAAGGTAGTCGGCATGGAGGAAGAGGCAATGGACATAAAGGAAGAAACAGTGGGCATAGTGAAGGAGGCAACGGCATCGACGAAGGTGTCGACTGACATGCTGGAGGATAAAGCCAGCTTGATGCCGCAAATATCTACCGGCATCATCAGTGATACCGTCGTTACGCCACGGGTGAGCAAGCGCTCCCGTGATAGTGTGGATACTTCTTCCACGGATCGCCTGCAGTCGAGGAAGGCCAAGTCACATTTACGGAATTCTGCACCGAAATCCACCCAGATATTTGAACCGAAATTGCTTCACTCCGTTACACTACCAAACGAATCTATCGGTAGTCAGAGTTCTTGGGATGTGGAGGGCGCGTACGATGGTGCATTTGAACCCGACGCTGCATATATGGATGACTCTAGTGACGGCGACTTTGTCCCAGAGAGTGACGACGACTGTGACCACAACGAAACGAAGAAGATCATGAGTGCCGTGACTTCGCGTAGATCTGAAGCGCCTCGTAGTGGAAGGAGAAATGCTGCAGCAGAAGTCAAAAGGCGTGTCCCGGTGAACAATATTGGTGTCAAAGAACTGGTGTCCGTCGGAAAGGAGAAGCACGCTGCCCCTCCAGGTAAAGTATGCAACGATATTCTCGTACAGAAATACATACCGAACGCACTACACGAAGAGTTAGCGGAAGACGGAGACACGCTCGATTGTCTGATGGGTATGGATACGAGCGTACCAGACGCGGATGGTGCGTTCTTTAACGGATTCCCTCTACGCTGGCAGTCCTGGGATCGTTTCCACGAAGATCTGGCAATCTACACGGCTAATACTTATCAGCGGCTTGTTGTTCGTTGCACGACGTCGGTGGAGAGGCGGAACAAGCAAACTGCGGGTTTGAAGAAACAGACGAGATCAAAAGGACGTCGAGCATCTACAAAAAAACCACGTTCGGCAGGTAAAGACAATTTTGCGGGTGTCGAAGATGTTACAGTTCAAGATGACAGCAATGTCGAAAAGGTGGATGTTGGACAAGATGCTGACGATATGAATCCTAACCTGATTTCGACGAGTTGGGAGGTTTATGCAAAGACCTTGAGATGCACCCATGGCATCAAGCAGCAAGCCCGAGGAGACGGACACCGCTCACATCGCTTCGTCCGCTACACAAATTGTAAAGCTCAGGTTAACGCAATCGTCACTAGAAGTCTACGCGGAGGATTCTACATATATCTGCGGGCTAAAGGTACCCACAACCATGCTCTGTCAGCAGTGCTTTGGGAGTACTATGCAGAAAACCGCAGGATCGTCGATCCGGTGGTCCTTCAATCGGTTGGTATTATGCGTGGGAGCGGCCCCAGCGCAAAAGGAATTCTAGCGCACTTGCAAAAAAGGACAGGTACCTGCATCATGTGGCGTGGTGTGGCTACAATCTCTAACGTTACTGGTTTTGTATTTTATGATTAGGCAATGATGTACTTCAGGGAAGAAGACATCACTGCGCGACGTACACAACATGCTACAAGCAATTCGAACTGAGAAACGTGGGGGAATCCCCGACTCCAAGCGCGCCGAGTACGTGTTACGCGAATTTGTCGTGCAGCAGCAAGGTAATTCGGCGTGTATATACGTCGACGAGGTCACTCAAGTAGCAACGACTGTTGTCTTCCAGTCCGCCCGAATGAAGCGCATATTCCAAGCGTTCCCTGAGGTCGTACTGGTGGACACGACGCACGGGACTAACGCCAATCAGTACAAGCTCTTCAGCTTTGCAGTCACGGACTTCATCGGAGAGGTGAGTATTGAAACAGAAACTCATACCGAAACGCTACAGAACTCCATACCAAACGCTAATACCTGATCATATATGTCGTTCCATGTGGATACAGGGGCAGTATTTCAGCACGCACTAGTAAAAGCGGAAACGACGGACAACCTGCGTTGTGCTATCGTTCTTCAGAGCAAACAACCCCAGTTGGAGGAAAGTCCGCGTGTTCGTCACAGATAAGGACTTTCGTGAAAAACCTGACTCGACTCAGCAATTCCCTGATGCACGGCAGCTACTTTGCATCTTTCATGTGGTGACCTGGCTGGAGAAACAAGCAATGCAGTTGTCTAGCGGAACGCAGGAGCACAAGAAAAACTGAAGGCAACTTTATCGGCTCTCGTTTTCTCGACGAGCGAGGCTCAATACGAACAAGGAAAGAAGTATTTGCTGAAGTTGCTGGATGGAAATGAGGACCACAAACTTTACGCGTATTTCATCCAAAACCGGGACAGCTGCTGAAAAGAATGGGCTCTGTTCGAGCGCGGCAACGCTCCTCATCTCGGAAATAATACCAATAATCGCTTGGAGTCGAAGTGGGGGAAAAACAAGCAAGTTGTGAGCAAGGACGACGCAATCGATGACCTCATTTCAACACTGATTCTGCTGCAGGAAGTCGCTGAGGATGATTATCTCCATGAGTATCACCGAATTGGGTCGAGGCCCGAAAAGGAGGAAAGCCCTGAGCTTGCTGCATTGGCGATGAGCTTGAGTCCATTTGTTTTCGACTTGTGAGTGCCGAGTTCACGTACGCTACCGGTGGGCGAGCTGACTATGCTGTAAGCACGGAGAGCGAAGCAGCTACACTTGAGAGCCGGCGCACCGGGGATAAACACACTGTAAACACCAAGGTGAGGATGTAATGTCGTGTCATGTGTTGTGTCTGAGTTCGATATGATCAAGCTGACAACCATTATGTTGCTGTAGGCGTACACCTCCGACTGCGCTTTCAGGCAAACATTACTACTCCCGTGTCGGCACATTATGTTCTTTCGGCTTCAGAATCTCAGCGAAACTGTGCTACCTCCGTACAGTACCATGGCTCAACGCTGGATGCGAGGCTGCCCCGTCAGTGACATTGCAACGGGTGACGTAGGAGAAGGGGGGATGAAACTTCAAATGCTTCCGAGAGTGGAGAAACTCAAAGCGATCAAAGCAGATTATAAGTACAGCGAGGCGAAGGCTCGCATGGACAAGATTGTGAGAGTTCTGACAGCTCAAAGCACGCCGACTTTCAAAGCTGCGGTGTCATTTCTCGATGGATTCGCCAGGGCTCTTGGAGAAGGGCGATATGTCGAATTTTCCGCTGGATTTACACCTCAAGAACTGGCAATAGTAAAAATGGAGGCAGATGCAGCAGCAAATACTTCTTCTACCGGTACTACAATGGTGCCAGTAGTTTCAAGTGGAGGTGCTAGTGGTCAACGGGAAACTGCGCCCGCGGTCGGCGAATCCCAGGTAGTGCAGGAGGCAGCACATATTGAACCTAAGAAGCAGCCGACTACCAGTACGCCCACAACCTTTTCATTCGCACCGGCGCCAAAGTCACCTGGCCTGACTAAAAAAAACAGAAAGGCCAAGTCAAACGTGCTGATAAGCTTCGTGCAGCCCGAGTAGAAGCAAAGAAGATCGGTGAAGCTGACGCATCTGCTACATTCGAGGTCATGCGAAAATTGCTGGAAGACGGATATTCGTGAACAACCACGAAGGCTGCGACGGAAGATATGCAGCTAGAATTTTGCGACGTTCAAACTACGGTAGAGGTCCGACTGTTACAGCCCGATGAGCCAATGCCTACCGTCACGGGCCTGTTGGGACAAGAAAAGATTGATGAGGCGAAGGCAGCAATTCCGTACAACGTCAATGAGAGTTGCACGTACGTAGCGTTCTGGGAGGAGTTTGGTTCCATCACGCAGGAGCAGTTGTCGGTGATGGAGCGTATTATCACCACCAAGAATGCGCTGCGACATGTCGGCTTCACGTTGGATTGGATTGAGACGGTGTCGTGGAAAGAGGCAGACCTCCATGTTGTCCATACACCATTTGGTGACGAGCACAACATCGTAAGGTAAGGTTTTGTTGCTAGAGAAATCTATACCGAAAATTTACAAGGAGTGATACCGACGCAAACGGTATCAAACTGTGTAAACTTTCGGTACTAGATTATGTCACTTCCGAACAACACTGACATGTGCGCGACTGTATTACAGGGTGGGCGCAAGGGAGCTGTCACGAACCTTCATTTGGGCATGAAGTTTTTGTGCAAGGAGGCGACGTCAGGGTCTAGTCTGCTGGCGTACAGAGAGGACCTGTGGCTAAACTCAACTTGTATGATTACGGGCTTGCTGTTCATGCAGGGTGCTTATCGCGCTGTCGGTGTCATAAACCTGTCCTTTTTCCACTTCAAGGAGCCCCCGGAAAGGATCAAGCTAGCGTCGGCGTTTCGGCCATTTGACTCATCAATCACAAGGGTGATTGGCGTGTTAAATGTGTCCGAATCGCACTGGGTGGCGTACATGTTCGATCCAATGCAAGGCAGCATGAAAAAAGCAATGAAGGCCCTGTGTGAGATCGTCGTTCCATTGATGCACATGGAAGAAGAGATCTCGTACGAGTATCTGGATTGGTGCAAGCAACAAGACGGTAGCTCGTGTTGAGTTTTGTGCCTAGCCGTGTTAGAACTGATTTTAGCAGAGAACCCATGGTCAGATGAGCTGCCTGGACTGATCTCATATCTACGACTTCGCTATCTCAACAAAGCCATCATGCTTTTGATACAAGATAGCGAGCAGAGAGGTATCCAACTGTAATACATATGTGCAGCTGAAGTCTTGCAGTCAATGTTCGTTTGCTTGTAGCACCAGTGAGCCCAACAGGCTTGGTCTAGTACTACATGTGCGTGATAGCTTTGGGTGGGGATGATGCGATAGTGTGTGCTACATTGCGTACATGTAGCACACACAAGTATCGTATACTAGTCCTCCTTCAACTGGTTATCCGCCATATTTCACAGCTAGCGTATCGCGAATATCACCCTAAAATATCGACTCGAGCAAGGTGTTCGTCAGTCAGTCAGTCAGTCCGTGACGAATAAGTGTGATGAAAATATAGCCATTTTATTTTGACCAATAAATGCTGCTGAGCGTAGCGAAGGCGGCTGTGATTGGCCAAACGATGAAAAATTCGATTGGCTTATATTAAATTAGTAAAACTGTTCCACTTGCCAAATGAACTCCTTCGACTGTACGACGTGCGGTGCCCAGGTGGTGCCGCCGCCAATTGTGGTGGATGGCCTCGGGCAGCAGCTCCGGCGGTGTGCCTGCTGCGAGGCGCTCCTGGCCTACGACGCCTTCGCACGGGGCACTGCCAGAGCGGGCGCCAGTGGCCCGAACGCCCGGGCGTATTGGCACAAAACGCCGCCGCCGCTGCCACCGCAGCCACCGGTGGACCCTCGGACGCTTAGCGCCGCCCTGGTGTCCGACGCCATGGGCCCGGTGCCGCCGCCACCGCCTCGCGTGAGACACGGCCGCAACCGTCATCGCTGGAAGCTGCGCCGCCGCGCGAAGGTGGCAGCGCTGAAGAAGAAGAAGTATATGGGTACAAAATAAAGGCATTCCATTGGCTAAACTTTTTTTTTACTTTTGTGGTACTTCTTGATGGTACTTCTTGGTGATACTTCATAGGGTACTTTAGTTGGTGTGAACCACATAATTATGTGGTCTACACCAACGTGGACATGCACTCCGCAACCACGAGATGTTTGACAAGTCCCGCGTATCGGGGGGAAACATATCAGGCGGGCGCCACGTGCTCCCAGACATGTTTGAATGCTCCTCACCTGGGGGTGGAAGGCATCGTCAGGTGGGGAGTTTGGTGGGGTATGTACATTCACAGACATGTTTGAATGTATTTGGTGTGGGACGCGGAAATGGCCGGGTGAATCAGACGTGTCTTGCTGCCTAAAAGGCAAAGTAAAGCTTCCTCCGCTGAAGCGTGTGCCGGAGTACTTGCTCCAATACTACAGTGATCCAGAGTTTAGAAGATATATTCGCGCATACAACCAGGTGTTCGCTTTTACGTCTACCGGAGTAGCTCGCAGTGATGGAGTTGGAGTGCGACCGGTCCAGGAGGATAGGACTGTTCAGGGGCAACATGGCGTATTCACGTATAAAATCCAAGGCGCTATGGGTCACTCACTACCTGGGATCTTTACTTCCGCAAATGGAGTACAATGCGCCTGCGAAGTTCGCGCAAATTTACATGTGGGTGAAGATCTTAGACAGCGAGTCTTGCGTCGCAAAAGTATCTTCGCCGAGCTGGATACAGAAACGTTGACAACCCTCGAGACCATGATGCAGGGGTTCAACCCGTTTGCTCAACAATTCCTCTCTCATGGTGAAAAAATTCGACAAGATAGAGAGGACGGCGCCGTATCTGAGAATGTCGTATACAATCTGCACGCGGATAAGCGTGAGTCGGGTACGACCAACTTACCTACTGTGAACGAAGTTGGAGCAGTGATGGTTGAAGATAGCAATTTTAACAAGCACCGAGATCTCCTACTATATACCAAGAGGAGAGGCCTCCTGCGCATTTTCGAAACCAACCTGATGTACGATCCTCTCCAGCATCTACTACTATCTCCCCAATGTGAGCTGGGTTGGACGTTCACTGACAAATATGCTGATGGTCAAAAATACCGCGGCAAGGACGAAATGTCTCTATGCGAACATGTAGCGTATCGGTTATTCCTGAAGCATAAGGACAATTCAGCTTTACATCAAGGAGATCGCCTGTTTCAGCAATGGTGTGTGGATCAGCGAGCAAAAGTTGAGCAGGACGCTTTGAGGTGGATTTCAAACAACCAAGCAACGCTAAGAGCGGATCTGTACTCGGGTGTTCAAGATGCATACCTTACTAAAACTCCGGGTGTCTTAGGAGATGGTGTAGGGCGGTTTTCTACAAACGGAGGGCGTCGGCAGCATTTTTGGATAGAATTGGCAAACGCATTATTCTTCCGGCAACCTACACTGGTGGGCCCCGCCAAATGTATAAGTCCTACCAAGATTCTGTGGCCATCGTTCGTGAGTTTGGGAAACCTGATATTTTCCTAACCATGACGTGTAACCCGGAGTGGGACGAGACACTTGGTGAATCACCGGAAGGCCAGACAGCTCAAGACCGCCCCGACATTGTAGCGCGTGTGTGGAACCTAAAACTCAAGTCACTCCTGGTAGACTTAGACGAGGGGGGTTTGGGGCGTGTTGTTGCTCGGATTTACGTGGTAGAGTTCCAGAAGCGGGGGCTCCCACACGCGCACATTCTAATTGTCCTGGCTGATGAGGACAAACCTCGAACTAGAGACATTATAGACAAGTTGGTGTCTGTTGAAATACCGGACGAGGCCACAAAACCGTCTCTTTACAAGACAGTGATGACCTGCATGATGCACGGTCTGTGTGGCAGTTCAAACCCGACGTGTGCTTGCATGAAAGACGGTCGGTGCTCGAAGGGGTTCCCCAAGCCGTTGGTGGAGGTCACCCGGGCAAACGTGGATGGCTATCCTGTGTACAGAAGACGTCGTCGCCCCGAGGGTGTTTTGAAGTTCAGTGGCCGAGAATACGCAAACGAAACTGCTAATCAGTGGGTCGTGCCCTATAACCCCTATTTCTCGCAGAAGTACAACCACCACATCAATGTGTAGGTGTGTTTTGGAATTACTGCTGTAAAGTACCTTTACAAATACGTTTACAGATGGTCAGACAAGGCAGTGATTACCATTGAAGCTGTACGGACGGAAAGACGACAGGGGGTAAATGCACGTGAGGAGCCTAATGAAGTTTTACGCTATCTGAGTGCGCGCTACATATATCCGGTCGAGGCGTGCATGCGCCTCCTTGACCACGGTGTTCGAGGAAAAACGCATTCAGTTGAGCAACTTCCAGTACACTTGGATGGAATGCAGATGATTGTATTTCTCTCGGATGAAAATCCTGGGGACGTTGTTGAACGCGGGGGCCATACTATGTTAACGCGGTATTTCAAAATGTGTGCCAGTGATGCACCTGAAAACCAGATCGCGAAAACTATGGTCTACCAAGACATTCCAAAAACATTCAGCTGGAAGAATAAACAGTGGGTTCGGCGAACTCGATTCCAGGAATCGATCGGATGAATGATCCACGTGTCCCCCAGAGACATGGAGCGGTACTACCTTCGCGTTATGTTAAGTCATCTTAAAGGTCCCACTTCATTCGAAGATTTAAGAACAGTCGGTGGTGCAGTGTGCCCCACGTATCAAGACGCGGCGAAGCGAGCGGGGTACCTCGAAGATGACTCGGAATGGGTTGCCTGTATGACCGAAGCAGCGTCGTTTGAACTGCCATATCAGCTTCGGCAGCTTTTTGCAACCCTGTTAGTGTACTCGATGCCAACTGACGTACGCGGTTTGTGGAACCGATTCTACAACGATCTTTCTGAAGATTTTGAGCGAGACTGTAACCGTGAGAATTCGCTCGACCCCTTCAAGAGTTCTGTCGTGAAGTTTGAAACGCTGAAAAGTATCCAAACGTTTCTTAACGTTAGTGGGTATGCTGTACAAGATTTTGATCTTCCCCAGTTGCACCAGTTCCCGAGAATGGCTCTCGAGCCTCTTTACGAAAACAGTCTCGTACGTCGAGAGCTGACTGGGTACAATCAGTCGGTATTGGAGGAAATTGTTGGAAACGAAGACCAACTGAACCCTGGGCAACGAGAAATCTACGAGAAAATTATTGGGGCGGTCAATCAACCAGAAGTGGGTAATAAACTGTTCTTCATTGTCGGACCGGGGGGAACAGGAAAATCAACTCTTCTTCGAAATATTCTCGCGAAGGTACGGCTTGACGGTAAAATTGCAATTGCCGTCGCGTCGAGTGGTATTGCATCTCTTCTCCTAATGGGAGGTCGCACGGCGCACTCAACCTTCAAGATTCCGCTGAAATTGAACGAGACCTCAACTTGCTCCATTTACAAGCAATCTCACTTGAGGAAACTAATCGCGAGAGCAAGTCTGATTATTTGGGACGAAGCCCCAATGGCCCATCGACATGCGTTTGAGGCGGTGGATCGTACGTTTCGCGATGTTATGAGCAATGACCGCGAGCCTTTTGGGGGTAAGGTCTTCGTGTTATCAGGAGATTTCCGGCAAATTCTGCCTGTCGTCAAGGGGGGGGACACCTGCGGAGACTATCGATGCTTGTTTCGAGTCTTCGGAGCTGTGGCGTCATTTCCAGCAGGTTCAACTCACGGAAAACATGCGTGTCCGATCGGCGGACAACGAGATGAACGCACAAGAAATGATGGAGTTTTCTGAATTTCTGCTTGAAGTTGGAGAGGGTAGACACGAGGTCAACCGTGCTCTCGGCAGAGGATACGTGAAGATTCCACGGGATATGCTACTTGATATTCCACCTGAAGTGCCCGATGAAGACGCTGAAATCGATCCAGGTGCAACCCGCGCGGAATGAAACATCTTATTGATTTCATGTACGCTGACTTGAACAACGTTGATGTTGCGACGGACGACTATTTTGCCAACCGTACGATATTAACTACAACCAACGCGATGGTGCACCGCATCAATAAAGCTGTGGCAGAACGGTTACCAGATACAGCCCACTAATACCTGTCTTCAGATGCTGTAGAGGACGATATCGATGGAAACTTCTTTGAGCAAGAAGTGCTGCACTCGGTGAACATCAACGGAATTCCACCGCATAAACTGTTACTCAAGAAGGGGATTCCAATCCTGTTGATGCGGAACTTAAACCCTGACCTTGGACTGTGTAATGGTACTCGGCTACGGATCGTTGATCTCAAGCCCCATGTTATCCACGCAAGAATCATGACGGGGGAGCGCAGGGGACAAGACGTACTCATCCCGAAAATTATTTTTGTGAGTGACGACGGCGATCCGCAATTCCCGTTTAAACTGCGCCGCAAGCAGTTCCCGGTACAACCAGCCTTCGCCATGACAATAAACAAGGCGCAAGGACAAAAAGTAATGAATCTGGGACTTTATCTTGCCACACCGTGCTTCTCACACGGGCAGCTTTACGTGGCCCTATCGCGAGTGACTTTTCGGTTGAGGTTCAAGGCAGTTATCGAATACCCCGAGCTGGAGGAAGAAGACGGGGTCTACACAAACAATGTCGTTTATAGGCAGATCTTTCAATAGTTTTGGAAGAAAATAGGTGTATACACGCTAAATACATTGCTTTACATTTCTGGATGCGCGTGGTAGAGCTTTCTTTTAATTTTGAGCGAGTGTTTGTACGCATTAGTGTGAGTAAGTCAGACTGGATTATTTTTAGCTTCAATGAGGAGACCATATCTGTTAAGCACGTGTATTGGTTTAGCCGTTTTGTACCAACTATCCAAATTTAGACTGTGAGTTCGATTCCCACGGGGAATCTTTTTGTTTGAGATGTAAGCCCGCCGGAGCGAAGCGGAGGCGGGCAGACCGCTTGGGCAACTTGAAGGGAGTGAGTGGATAAGTGAGTGAGTGCATAAGGGAGTCAGTGAGTGAGTGCCTAAGTGAGTGCCTAAGTGAGTGCATAAGTGAGTGAGTGAGTGCGTAAGTGAGTGATTTAGTGAGAGATAGAGTGAAAGCGAGAGAGTCACATAGCAAAAATAGTTATTTTCAGTCAAGGGAGTTAGTGAGTTCGAAGTAGGTAAGCTCTTAGCCTTGCTGTTTGTTGCCTCAGGGAGTGTATGTGTACATGGTGTCTCATTGACTATGTTACATCGTTAGAACATTGATATATTTGTTGCACCTCACATATGGACACTTTCACACACAGAACGTAAAACTTTCGTAAAAAAAACGAAGATGGACAGTGAAAGCTATCGAGTTCAGGGGCGAAATGGGGGGGCATGACCCAACCCGATTTTGGAGAAATTTCGCCTGATTTTGGACGATTTTCAGCAGCTTCCCCCACCCCTGCCCCCCTATTTTTTTCTGTCCCCGATCCAGTTTCAGATTTTTAACAGATTAAGTACCAAATTTGGTTAAGTACGAAACAACACTGCATGTTGGCTCAGTCGTTTGTGGTGCGACCCTCCAAGTGGGACGGCGAGGGTTCGAGTCCGCTAGCTGTCACGTTTGTCTAACTTGCTCATTTTATGTTGCGATAATTTAGTTTCAGTTCGATAATGTGTAAGATTGTGCTGGTGTAGTCGTTGATCACCCAGGAGTTCGATCCCCGTTAGAAATAGACTTTTCGTATGTCAGATTATCTATTGTGTAACCTTTTTTTTTCTTTTATTTATGGTTCGCTCGAGCCCGCCGGAGCGAAGCGGAGGCGGGCCGGCCCACACAACTGGGACAAATACAAAACCCACCGCCGCGTAGCGGCGGTGCTCGGCTAGTCAGTTATTAGGAGGCACAAATAACTTACCGTAATATAACCAAGTGAAAACCATATGCTACAAGTAGATTACTGTGTATTGACAAATATTGTCACAACGAATTTACTGGTTGTTCGGTATCAGTAACACGAGCCGAGGTAGGGGTAGGGTTCGAGGGCTTTGCGTGGAAGCACACGTTGGTGCTAGTCTAGGAGTAAAGTGCAGACAAATCTTGGTCCGAACTACTATGGCCAGGACAATAACAAACGAGCAATTGCAATGCTGAGGTTCCATTATACCAAAGGTAATCTTCCCTACCAGCTGATAGAGGAGCTATTTGTCGTCAGGCTCGCAGACTTAAGCTTAGTGGCGTTTCCGGCGTTCCCCACTGAAAAAATTGCGCTCCGTCTGTTCGTAGGCTGCCTGCTTGGCAAGACGCTGTTGAAGCATGCGCTCACGAAACTCGTTATATAGGGCTGACTTTGGCGGTGGTGGGCCTCCAGCGTCGGTCGTCCACGAACACGAAGTCACGATGACGAGGACCATGAGAAGCAGCACACGCTGGGAAGAGGTCATTTTGAGGCTTGAACTCTGCTTGAAACGCGAGCTTGAAAGACTTCTGGGATCGGAGGCTTATTGAGGTGTGAATACATTCCAAAGGGCAGTCTTCAGACCCTCAAGACTCTCGTCCTCGGAATTGCAACGTCAGATAAGAACATGCGCATTAGCACTTTAAAATTATCCAGTCTTGCCAACTAGGAACCCATAGAACTGCTGCTGCTGCCTTGGCTTCCACGGCTACGGTTACGGCGGCTATTGCTGCCGCTGGGAAGTTGCGGGCTTGGCGAGTCGGTAGTGGTCTCCGGCGGCACGTATGCCATCATGCGAATCCAACGACGGCGACGCACCGACGCACCCAGACGCTTCATACTGGACTTACCCCGAGCCAAATGGAACTTAAAGCGCGGGAAGTCGGTAGCATAACTCCAGCCTTCGTCGTCGCAATCTGTGTAGCTCTTGTCGATCCTCCAGGGAGTCGTCCAGCTCCAGTGCGGGGGGAGAGAGACCTGCTCAAAGCTCATTGCCTTGTCGCCATCTCGGTTTGAGAAGCGCGGTCGGTCGGTAGGAAGCAAATGGTTGGGTGCCCATTTCCCAAACATGCTCACTCGCTGGTTTTCAAAAATCTCTTCAAGCGCAACACTTCCATCTAGGGTGCTGTTGTAGCGCGTCACGCTCGGTCGGCGCCGAGAAACGACCCCTGTGGACGAAATCCTCCGCGGGCGGTCAGGCATTGCACTGCCATGTTCAGCAACGGTAGAATTGCGAACTGCGTCAGGTGCATCAGCAGTCTCCTCCGCACCCAGTGCCTTCTTGAGTCCTTCAAAGACCATTTTTGTGCTCTTCACGACGCCTTCTTTAGTAGCAGACATGATCTTCGACTTGAACATCGTGCTCTTCGAGAACGGAATTCCAATATACACCTTGGCAACCAGTGGGGACCCGAGAGCATCTGTGCGTGGCTCAATCAAATACACGGTCTCGACATGGAAGCAATCTCCATAGGGAATTTCAAGCAGTGTCAGCTTGTGCTCAATCACGAGCCGATCTGCATCCAAGCTATCGCGATCCTGAGACGAGAAAGGGACATGCACGATCTGTTCCGCCATCGTCGAAGATGGCCCAAGAGGCGACGTGCTTTTCGCACGGTACTTCATCTCCCGCACCTGACCGCCATACTCCGCCGAGTCCTCCCACTTGCCGACAACGTGCTCCGTGTCGCCTGCTTCTTTGTGGATGATCTGCCATCGTGACAGCGTGTTGTCGGCGTAAAATAGGTCGAAGAAGTGCAAAGCATCCTTGATAGCAGGGTGTAACTCGTACTCACCAACAACCTGCCGCTCCTCCTCCGTAGACACCAAGAATGGCTTAGCAGGCGTTGCAGACACCGAAGCACCTGGATTCTCCATCGATCGGTTCACCATGTGGAAATACAACCTTGACGAGCTCACCATAGCCTCGCGCGTCGCGGAAATGATCTTTGACTTGAACATGCATCCCTTCGAGAATGGGACGCCCAAGTAAATCTTGGCCACGAGCTGTCCTGGGCTTCCATCGTTGGAGGGAACTCGTTCCACGACAGTCACCTTTTCAACTGAGAAACAGTCACCATAGGGAATATCGTGCATGACCACCTTCGACTGCATAACGAGTTTCTCGTTGCCATCAATACCGCCTTCGTCAAAAGGCACGTGATCTGTCGTGGTTGTCATGGTGTGTGATGGTCCAATGGATGCGTTCGTGGGCGAGCGGCAGCTCATCGTGCGTACTTGGCCACCAAACTCCTTCGACGGAGTCCAGTCGCTGACCTCAATCTCCGAGTCGCCACGCTCCTTGTAGTATTCGCTCAAGCGGTCCGACGTGCCGTTCGCCAAAAAATTATTAAAGAAATCGTAGGCACTTGTCAAAGATGCGGGGAGCGGGTATTCGCCAACGAGTTCGCGCTCATCAGCAGAAGTCACAAGGAACTGCATCAGCTCTGCACCGCCAGCATTGTCCACCGAGTATTTCAGTGAAAGCATCAGCTGTCCGAGAATGGCATCACGAGTAGACGTGACGGGCCACGCGCATGTGAATTGTGCAGTTCGCATGCCTGTGAAGCCGAGCAGCTCCCGGAGAGACAGCGACACTTCGCCGATTTTCGTAGTTAGGTAGCGCAGATGAATTTCATACACGTGCAGCACCATGATGTCGGGTAGACCGCAAAACGCGCCCGACATCGCTCCCAAAGCGCGACATTCTTGGCACTCCAAGCACAGGTGATCCTGAAAGTGCCACGTCAACTTTTCATTCCACTTGACCACAGCTCCTTTCTCGCCTTTCTCGCCTCGCGGCTTCGGAGAAGTCTGACCCACAGGGACACTCGAGTAGTCGTGCAACTCGGACTTGAATTTGGCCACTACGTAGAACTGGCGCAGCGACGCATCCTTGTCATAACTCATGTCTTGCACCACCAGCTCCAGTGCGTGCGATTTCAGTCTCACGGGGGGAACCTCAACGTCGTCTCCAGAGCTGCTCAGCAGGTTTAGCGCACTGGCTGTGACGCTCAGTGCGTTGAAGCCATTTTCGTTTGACTCCGAGAACGGATGCAGCTTCAACGTCGCCGATGACGATGTGAGCAGAGGAACAGCACCGCCATTCGACGTCAGTGCCATCTGCGCCTGCGACGACACGGGGGCAACCGCAGCACTGAGCACACTGTCGATGCGTCCTGGTACGTGGCCCTGAATGGCGCGCATCGTAAGCACGCAGAGCCACGCGCGCGCGGCCATGTCGTCCTCCGCCCTAAAAAAGTAGGTGCCGCCCAATGTGCCTCTGATCTCGAGCGTGTTGGCTCCAAATTCGAACGGGTCAGCAGGTTTCACGGCGTGTACTGCCAGTGATCCTTTCACGTTCGTATTGCGTCTCGCGGCGTCTGCATTCGGGTAGTATTTAACCCTCGCGTGCGCGTCCAACACCACGAAGCGCTTCTTCCAGTGTTTGCCGCGTTGCAGGCCTTTCTTGACCAATAGCCAGCCGTCCAACGGCGCGTCTCCCAGCTCCACAAGGCTCTCCACGAACTCCTGTTTGTTGGCCACAGTGTCAGCGAAGAAGGGCATTGAGTAGTACGTGGAGCGACGTGGCAGCCGCGCGCGAGTCTCGCGCTCCAGGCGGTCGCGCACGCTGGCCGTTCGCTTGACGGGGTGCCGGTCCATGCTTTTGGCGCTACGTGGGATCTCGGGGCTGGTGGTGGGGCTGCTGGTGGCTGAGCCCTGCGTCGGCATGGGGAACACCGTGAACAGCACACGGAAGAGCACGACGCAGAGCGCAAGCCCTACAGTCACCACCATGAACAAGTCCAAGAACGCGTGCGCATTGCCACCCAGCGGGTCCTTCGGGGGGACGCACGTCTCCGGCGTCTCCATACGCTACGCCTGGTCTTCTGTCAAGCTGTGGACTGTCGTCGCCAGATTCAGCTATGAGGGCTCTGCTCGCTTACGCCGGCTCAGGCGAGCGCTGATTACCCTGAACGACACTGCGAGGACACGAAGTTGCCCCGCGTTTTGACTTGAAGTTTGTATGCCAACGGGCTCGATCAGGCGGTGTATCTGCTCGGGTTCAGGGCCCTTCTATGTATTCTGGTCCACCTACAGCGGAGCACTTTTCCTAAGCTGCTTACTGTATGCTGTAATCTCCGCAAACAAAACTTAAACTTTGGTATTCGTCGGAGTCATCTCGACACTTCCTCAAGCTGTGGATGGATACTGTAGAGTCCAACGCTTCAACGTGGCTGAGGCAATTACATTTATAAGAATAAAATGGCATCGAGATCGTCGCTCTAGATGGCACCCGCATTTCAAATTGCAATTTCAGGCAATGCCTGCAGCCTGCCATTTTCACGTCAAGTTATGGTTGACGACCTTCGCCTAACCTGTGATGACTCCACCGGTGGAGTCAACACTCCGTCATGATGGTGCAAGCTCTACCACGGCGGGTAACAGTCTTGCTGTGGTTGCTATCTACTAAGCTTACATGTAGCAAATCGGCTTCCTACCTGGCATAGATCGCGTCGATGTAGCATTTACACGTACTGGCAGACAAGCACAGCAGTCAGACTTACAGCGCTCGCAGCGTGCAAAGCCATATTATGAACCATGATCGAGGGTGCGTGCCGCTTCTTACTCGGAACCGAAGCGCAAATATTGCGATAAGGTTACCGTACTGCTGCGCTTCGGCAGAGCCCTTTTATGCCTGCTATTATACATGGTATCCATCCAAGAGTTGGGGTGTGGGAAGACTGTCTTGGAGGGATCCTTGTCCGTTTTAAGTTAGTATGCTGTCGTTAAAACTGAAACGCTGGCCGTCAAGCATGCTGTCCTGAATGTGCGGGTCCGATCGAAGGACGACCAGTTTTTCGCGCAAAGCTGGTCGAACCTGCGACTGGCACGAACAGCGAGAGCCGGTGGCGATGGAATACCATAAAACTTCTGAAAAGTGGGGGGGGCAAGTTTTTGCCTGCATCTCCAGATGGATGGCTTCGGACATCGCCTTTAGCTTTGTGAATCGAATTTTGGCTTGAAGTCGCCGACCAACGTAGCAGTCGCCCTTGTGTTGCACGACTGGCCGCCGCTGCGTCGCCGCTACACTTGGTTTTTGTATCGAGTTGCCGCTGGGCGCTTTTCCTGACCTGGGATCATTCGGCGCTTTGCTGGGCAGAGACGAGGGGTCGTTCCGACCACTTTATAAGGCATCGAGAAGTTTGGAATGCGGCGCGACGCGTCTAGGGAGCGCTTGTTCTTCCTGTTGGTGGTGGCGGGGGCGTTGCTGTTGCTGTCGGGTCTCATGTTGCGCCATGAGAGTGCCGCGCTATCCACGCGCATGTTCCGCGACGGCTTCACGGTGGCTGAGGGCGTCATGCGCCGCACTGAGATCGTGGACGCGACGGACAAGAATGCGACAAAGGCGCCGCCCGCGAAGGACGACGACGCAGCAGAACCTGAGGAGGCTGAAGTGCGCACTACAACCATCAAGACTGAGGATGGCGACGAGATTACTATCAAAAGGGCAGCTACATCCAAGGGCAACAAGATCACGACCATTTCCAGGGACGAGAAGGGGAAACTCACGATCGAGGACACGACAACCGAGGAAGAACGACGGGAAGAGGCGGATATTGACACTGGAGCTGAGGCCGAGCAGACACACGAGGGAGAGAAGAAGGATTCACTACTGGAAGATATCCCGACGGGGTCCCGTAGCGCCATCCACAAGGAGGATACAGGTATTAATACAGCCAGACGTGATGAGGAGGAAGAAGCGGCGGAAATAGTTGACGACGAGCAAAGAGACGCAGAAGAGGAGGCAGTGATCGTAAGCAGTGGCAAGAAGGTAACAGTGGTGCAGGTGAACCGGTCACTGACCAAAGTGAGTCTGTCAGATGTAGAGGAAGCGGCCGATAAGGAAGCCACGAGGTAGCGCAGGGGACTCTTCGCCGTCGCCCTGCGCTGGCTGGCTGGTATTTATGTGGAGTAGCTGCTCCGTCTTACTAAGATTTGCTGATTAATGCAGTGCTTTTGGTGGTGTTGTCTGGTGTTGCTGGATTCGCTTTTATGAAGTGGTCTTCGTCCCGGTGGTGGGAGAGCTGATTTATCCAGGCTACGTACGTGAAAAGCGAGCACCAAGGTGTGGAACTCCCAGATCTATCGAAGATGTCGGAGTATTGCAGCCTCTCCAGGAATTATGTAGACCGTATGCATCAATTTTTGCTCAATGCCAAAATTGTAAGATCTTCTACAAACAGAACGTAGCTCGGCGGCTTCAGAGGACAACGCAACCGTCAACGCCAAGTCAACGGTACCCACAAAAAGCTGTTCGCCTGCTGCGGGGGTATTCAAAAGCTCGAATTGGAGACTGCGATTCCGAGCAGGCTTCTACAGAAACGGCACCTTACCAGAGTACTTAAAGCCGAACAGTATGATACTTTCGATTTTCCCAAGCAAGCGAGATTACCTGTGAACATAGATGGCTCCGGATGTGCAGGCGAGTGGAGGCTCATTAAATGGGCCTCCAATTTTTGGAAGGTGTGGGGGTTGTGTGTGTTTACCAGAACTCGATGGTTACCATCAAGAATTTGTTGTCCGACTGGTGCATTGTTGTCATTATTCACTTCGGCGTGCGATTCCTCTGGTTAAGCGAGATCAATAAAGCAACTGCTCGCCTCAGGTTTCCGATCTAGGAGCTTGTCGTCCTTGAAGCTCTTTGTTTGATGTGTTCACGCCTTAGACAATTGGGTCGCGGGTAGAAAACTCAAATTTGCCCTGCAACCAGGCAGATTTAGCGGCATTCGTTACGTGGCACAGCGAGCACCTTTTTAGTGCTTGTCGTCCCCCTTCACACAATGCCACAGTTTTTCCAGCCGCGATCCAGTCAGCAGTTCCTACGGATCGCAACAGGAGATAGTTAGTACCAGCGCACTTTGATTCGTGATCCAAGCAAACACTATCCAACCTGTTTAAGCTGCACAGTGTTCCGCATCTCCAGTACCTTGAAGAGCTCCGATTGATCTAGGGTCCCGTTGGCTTAGAGCAATACAGTTAGCCCGAAAATGTTGGTCAAAAATCTAGCCGTGAGAAATTATTGTAGCCCCCTACCGTCTTCGTCGAAAACACGGAACGCAAGCTGCACGACAGGAGATGACAGCTCCACACCGCTAACGACATGGGCAGCACGAATAAATTCGGCTACACCGCAAGAAACATCAGTCTCGGTCAAAACTCAACCTTGCGCGGATCAACGCCTTACCTTCGGTGATCTCCTCGGCTCCCGTTAGTTCAAACACCAGTTTGATATCTGGCAAATTGCTCTGCACGTTGAAGTGAAAGGCATAAAAATCCTCCCAGGACACCACACCCTACATGGTATGCACACGACAAAGATTAGTCTCGGTTGCAATTTACAGACACACAAATCGTCGTGCCGTACGTCGCTGGCATTCAACTCTTGAACCCGATCCAGATACGGCGGCAATTTCTCCGGGTCGAAGCATGAGATCAGCGTAAGCGCGAAGTCATGCACCGACATCGTTTGTTGCTTTGTCAGCGGGTTCACCGTTGCATACAAGTCAAACTCGGCTCTCAAAATTTGCTTGCGCAATACATCCAATGCCGCTCCAAGTTCCCTAGCAGTGATAGTCTTGCCGAAGCGTCCGAACAGGAACTTGGTAAGCCGCGGCAACGTATCCTCAGCAGAGATCGGCACTTCCTCCTTGCCCTCCCGGACGGTGATAGCTCGCAGCACATTTTCGATCACAGCGCAGAACTCTGCCTTGTCCACAGATCCATCACCGTCCAGATCGAACATGCAAAAAGCCACGTCGAAATGTTCCTTGGGAACTGTACAAACCAGTTGACAAGCAGCAGTAAAAACACTCATTCAGCTCAACCCCTTCCTCCAAACTTCCAACTGTTGCGAGACAAATAAACAGCAACTCACTCTGCAGCAGATGGATAAGCAGATAGCACTCCTCGTACGTGATGAGTCCATTAACGTCCCCCACAAAGTCACACGAGTACGTCAGATCCGGTCGCTGTCACACAACAGCAAGTTAACATCCACTTCAACATGCAAAAGTCAACTCAAAATGCAGCCTTACAGGCGAGTGCAGATGGAACTGTGGCAGCACAAACGAGTGCAGGAAGTCGGTGAAGGTCATAGCCTTGATGCGTCGGCCATTACCTGCCTCCACGTTCTTGCTCGCATACATGTCGAACCGCGTGCGCAGCGAGTCTATGGCCTCCCGGCGCTGTTTGTACTCGTCCAGGTGCGTCTTCATCTGGTTCTCCTCCTGTATCTTGGCCTGGTGTTTGCTGCGTTGCTTGAGCAGCAGGCGGGGGGCCCCTCGGAGTCTAGTGCTCGTCTCTTCTCCCTCTGCGCCGGCCACCACCGCACCAATTCCCCCTCCCATCAACTGTTTGGCTTCCGCGTGCGTCTCTGCGTCTCCGTTGGCTGCAGCTGCCGCCACAGCGAGTGCCATCGCCGTCATCCCGAACATCGCTCCAGCGCTCGTTCGGCGGCTGTACTGCCACATTTCGAGTCGTTCCAACGCCGTAGCACCCGCCGCGCGACCGGCAATCGACTGAGGCGACGTAGAGACGCCTACGCGGCCTGCACAACGCGCTGCCGCCTTCTCAGCGACCCGCAAGACGCCGCGCACCATTTCTCTTCTCTGATCGCAAATTGTTTTTGGATTTTGGGTCTCCAGGTTTGGGGTTTCGTAAGTACCGGCAAGTTCCAACGGCACTGCGGCTGTTCAAGGTCGTTCGTTAGTAAGGGTGGACTGATTGCTGGCGCTGGACTTACAAGCTGGCCGAATGTCTCCGCCTACTGGCGGCTATTATCGTCCGCCGCAGCGGCATGTTGCACGCAGTCCTCACTTCTCAATCCGTTGACCTGAACTTGATGCAACAGACGTCTCGCCGGTCGCTGACGTCCGCACGCTCGGACCGCCGTGCCTCGTGGCGGCTGAGCTCTCGCAGCGCCGCCAGTAGTGAGAGCACCAGCTCCGTCAATGCAGGAGCCGCGCCGGTCAGCAATTCCAGCTCCTTCACGCTCACAAGCAGCTCCATCGACAGCTGCGACCCTGTTAAAGACGAGGAACTAGAGAGGACAAGACCCACGGGCAAGTCAGCGTCGCCCGTCAAGTCCGTGGACCTGGCAGCATACTATACATTCTCCAAGAGAAACAGTAAGGTTGTGCACGACGAAACGCAGGGACTGTCGGGGTTTCTGGAGTACAGGAAGCTCAATGGGACGTGGCGACCGTTCCTGTTCCAGACCATCGGCCATCAACTGGTGCTCTACCGAGTTCATGTACGTCCGCTCCAAGTCTGTAGGTTTAGTTTCGATTTGTTCTAATATGTCATGTGGGTTTAAACGCTTGGTAGTCCACGCACCAAGTGCTGGTCATGTCCACAGACATCCGCAGTGCGTATGAGATCGCGTTAGACTACGAAGGGGCCAAGGGTACGTAGTCTTCTGCTTCATGTCTTTCTCTGTTGCAGTGTTATCTGCCCCAATTTAGCCTCATACGAATTGTTTTATGTGTGTGTGTGTGTGAAAAGATCAAGAGGAAACTAGGCTGCTGCGACTTGGGATCAATGGCACAACGATCACCTTACGCGCGGTGACACATAGAGCTGCAGTGTACTGGGTCGACGTACGTCCTGTGCGCCGATAAACGTCTTGCTCTTGAAATGTGACTAATAATGTTTTGTTCACATTGGGGATGGCAGGGTCTACAGCGTCTCCGAGACGGAAAGCCTTTGCAGATTGTTAGCGACCCTCCTCGTTCAGGTATGTTTGTCGATACAAACCGTACCAAGCGTGTGCCACTTTTTAATGATTGTTCGCGCTGCAGAATCGGAAGAAGAGATTTTCGACGAAATTGACAAGCTGCTATCACTGCGCGAATGGACACCTCCTCCACCCTCCACTCCGTTGTGTGGCCTCTGCATCACAACTCGGAAGCCTGAGCCTCCGACTGCTGGCATGCTACTGAACTCCAAGGTACTGAACCCTCATGTTTGCTAAGTGATGTCTGCGCTGGGGCTAACGCGGCTGTCATTTCCAGAAGAAATCTCTGGGAGGAGTCTCTACTGGCTGCAAAATCTGCTGATGACAGCCAAACAAATTTGAAGTATCGACCAACGCTTTAGCGTTCCTAAGACCACCTCCACAGCAGTTCTATAATGAGAAGCGTGCGTGAAGTATCAATCAATTTCCCAAATATTGGAGACCGCTGCCAGCGCTTGTTACCGTTTCATGACGCAGCGGCCGCAAAAGAGGCTAGCGTTACTGGGTCGATTCTAAGATTGACTTTCTATAGCAGCTGGAGGTAAAACAGTCTTCTTCACTTTGGTCGCATCGGTTTTCAGCGACCATGGACACCGAAACGCCAGTAGACACCGCACTTCCGGTCGCCGACGCAGAACTCGCGAACTCAAGTGAAACCTTTTTAAAACCAGACACTGAGGTTTAACATACTCGCACTCATTAGCCGCTTCAGCATTTTCGTCGTTCTGACTATCACAAACCACTACTAAGTAGTACATGTAAGTACAATGGCATGACATGTAAAATACTGTAAAGTAGCAAGTTAGAAGTACAAGTACCAGCGAATGTAAGCTGAATGCTAAAGCATCTACGCACAGACATGCGTATGGCGAATGTATTTATCACTCAATTGAAATTGCTACGTCCTTCTATCTGTTTGAAAAGAAGAGAACACTAAGTATGTCCTAGTAGATTCGGTATATGTCGCGATGACATCCAATTGCTTCCTCAGCCGCTTAGTTCTGCGAACGGAGACGGCGACCACTCTGCTGAGCCGCTGCGTTCGTGGTCGTCTGCTGAGTGGTCTGGTCCTGGTCCTGCTGCTGCTGCTGATGTTGGATGCCCGTCTTGGCAGGGTTGGCAGTGGGGGTCTCCTGCTGCTGCTGGGAGCCATTGTTGCTACCCGGGCAAGGGGTTGGAACACCCTGGTTCTGCGAGCCGTCGTTGCTTCCCTGGTTCTGCGAACCATTGTTGCTACTCGGGCAAGGGATCGGAACACCCTGGTTCTGCGAGCCGTCGTTGCTTCCCTGGTTCTGCGAGCCATTGTTACTTCCCTGGTTCTGCGAACCATTGTTGCTACTCGGGCAAGGGATCGGAACACCCTGGTTCTGCGAGCCGTCGTTGCTTCCCTGGTTCTGCGAGCCATTGTTACTTCCCTGGTTCTGCGAACCATTGTTGCTACTCGGGCAAGGGGTCGGAACACCCTGGTTCTGCGAGCCGTCGTTGCTTCCCTGGTTCTGCGAGCCATTGTTACTTCCCTGGTTCTGCGAACCATTGTTGCTACTCGGGCAAGGGATCGGAACACCCTGGTTCTGCGAGCCGTCGTTGCTTCCCTGGTTCTGCGAGCCATTGTTGCTGTCAGCGGGGGCCGGGGTCTCATCGCCACCCTGGTTCTGCGAGCCGTTCTCGCTGCCAGGGCACGGAGTTGGGCCGTTCTGGGTCACACCCGAGCCTGGGGTGGTAATGCCGACACCCACACCAACGCCCACACCGGCACCGATGCCAACTCCGCCGTTCTGCTCACCAGACTGCGAGTGCTGCTCACCGCCGCCGAGGCCAACACCAACACCAACACCCGTACCGACGTCCACACCACCACCGTGGACACCGACACCGGCACCGACGTCCACACCGGCACCGATGCCAACTCCGCCGTTCTGTTCGCCAGACTGCGAGTGCTGCTCACCGCTGCCGAGGCCGACGTCCACACCACCACCGTGGACACCGACACCGGCACCGACGTCCACACCGGCACCGATGCCAACTCCGCCGTTCTGCTCACCAGACTGCGAGTGCTGCTCACCGCCGCCGAGGCCGATGCCAACACCAACACCCGTACCGACGTCCACACCACCACCGTGGACACCGACACCGGCACCGACGTCCACACCGGCACCGATGCCAACTCCGCCGTTCTGTTCGCCAGACTGCGAGTGCTGCTCACCGCTGCCGAGGCCGACGTCCACACCACCACCGTGGACACCGACACCGGCACCGACGTCCACACCGGCACCGATGCCAACTCCGCCGTTCTGCTCACCAGACTGCGAGTGCTGCTCACCGCCGCCGAGGCCGATGCCAACACCAACACCCGTACCGACGTCCACACCACCACCGTGGACACCGACACCGGCACCGACGTCCACACCGGCACCGATGCCAACTCCGCCGTTCTGTTCGCCAGACTGCGAGTGCTGCTCACCGCCGCCGAGGCCGATGCCAACACCAACACCGGCACTGACGTCCACACCACCACCGTGGACACCGACACCGGCACCGACGTCCACACCGGCACCGATGCCAACTCCGCCGTTCTGTTCGCCAGACTGCGAGTGCTGCTCACCGCCGCCGAGGCCGATGCCAACACCAACACCCGCACCGACGTCCACGCCACCACCGTGGACACCGACACCGGCACCGACGTCCACACCGGCACCGATGCCAACTCCGCCGTTCTGTTCGCCAGACTGCGAGTGCTGCTCACCGCCGCCGAGGCCAACACCAACACCCGCACCGACGTCCACACCGGCACCGATGCCAACTCCGCCGTTCTGCTCACCAGACTGCGAGTGCTGCTCACCGCCGCCGAGGCCGATGCCAACACCAACACCCGTACCGACGTCCACACCACCACCGTGGACACCGACACCGGCACCGACGTCCACACCGGCACCGATGCCAACTCCGCCGTTCTGTTCGCCAGACTGCGAGTGCTGCTCACCGCTGCCGAGGCCGATGCCAACACCAACACCGGCACTGACGTCCACACCACCACCGTGGACACCGACACCGGCACCGACGTCCACACCGGCACCGATGCCAACTCCGCCGTTCTGTTCGCCAGACTGCGAGTGCTGCTCACCGCCGCCGAGGCCGATGCCAACACCAACACCCGCACCGACGTCCACGCCACCACCGTGGACACCGACACCGGCACCGACGTCCACACCGGCACCGATGCCAACTCCGCCGTTCTGTTCGCCAGACTGCGAGTGCTGCTCACCGCCGCCGAGGCCAACACCAACACCCGCACCGACGTCCACACCGGCACCGATGCCAACTCCGCCGTTCTGCTCGCCAGACTGCGAGTGCTGCTCACCGCCGCCGAGGCCGATGCCAACACCAACGCCCGCACCGACGTCCACGCCACCACCGTTGACACCGACACCGGCACCGACGCCCACACCGGCACCGATGCCAACTCCGCCGTTCTGCTCGCCAGATTGGGAGTCGGTGTTTGGGCACGGCGTCTCCGCGTCCTGGTTACCGCCGCCGAGGTCGATTCCCAAGCCGGCACCGACACCCGCGTTCACGCCAACTCCGCCGAGGTTTAGGCCCAGACCGGCACCAACTCCTACGCCGAGGCCAAGGCCGTGGTTCTGAGTAGTCTGGGTGTTGTCCGAGGGACAGGGGGTCTCAGCGGTCTGCTTGCCGCCGCCGAGGTTGATGCCTACGCCGGCACCAACGCCCAGCTGCACGCCGTGCTTGTAGTCGGGAACATCATTGCCGGTGGTCGCCTCAGTGATACTGGACATGACGAGGGCCGCAGTGGCGCACAGCGCGAACATCTTCTTGCAGGACAGCATGATGCTTGAATTTAAATTGGTAGTGAAAGAGTACTTGAGAGGTTCCGATCGAACAGTTCGGGCTGTTTCGAGACGACTTGGACCGGATCGGGCAAGTTGTAGAATGAAGAGGTGGAAGCGAGCTGGGAAAACTCGGCTGAGCGGCGGCTCCTAATCCTGAATTGCAACCTCTAAATTGCAGGTGCAATGGAATTGACCTCGTCCCATCCAAACCTGTGCATCTGAGGTATCGAAGGCACGTACATGTATCGCGCGTGGGACGCGACAACCTCAGCTCAGCGCTTGTAGTTCCATCCTGAAGCTGAAGTATCCAGCTTGCATAATACTGTAGCGGAGGCCGCCTCACGTACAGTACCGCACAACCAGAACGCAGCGTGGATTCCACACTGTGGATACGGCTCATTTCGGTGATCGAGTCGCAATGTGACTACAAACCCTAATCCAGGTATACAGACCACGAATTCAGACGGAAAACTCGTGCTCCCAAAATAATACATGTACAGTCCTGCACCGCGTTCTCTACACCGCTATAAACACATAAACTAGGATAATTTATCGTGATTTGAACACTTTATAGGTAAAAACTACTCCTGACAAATCATCGATTGGAGGTATTTATATGGTCCGCCCTGCCGAAAACGAGGTGCACAACCGTACAGCCCACTAACTAACTGTCGTCGTCAAGTGTGATAAGCGGTGCGAAGCCTTGTGGTGTCGAGATCTGCTCATGCGGATTGTGACACTTTTTTCGGTGGATAGCCTCACTAGCGTCAGGTCGAAAGGTCTCGGACTTAAACGATTGCGCCGTTGCGGAGACATCGGAGCTTCTGTTGCTGCAGGGATTGCCCATCATCGCCTTGCACACCGAACACGTTCGGCCATTGCTCACCGTTACTAGCGTGTGCTAGCAAGCGGCATTCATTGAAGAGACATCGGGCAAGCTGCTGTTTGAGCGAGCACTTCAATGTGGACGCTTCCGGTGGGGCAAATATCAGCGACTTCCCGCGTTCCTTTTCTGCTTTTTTAAAAAAAAATATTTTCGTTGATCTTGTTCGTGTGCTCCATGTGCTCGGGTCCACCACTCCGGACTTGGCTGCCCCATGCCGCATGTATTGCTGTATGTACAGTACACCCCACAAACCCGCATTGCCTCGCCTTTGCTGTGGCTTGTCTTCCTGCAGTGGCGGCGAGGCTTCCCCTAGATCCTGGCAGGGTTCCCATCGCAGTAACCCGCTCAGGCGTGCGGTCAGAAAAGCTTTGCGATACCGCGTGACACGCGTGTCTTTGCAGAATTTCGGCAATCTTTACAAGCAGCGAAGTCATCTTTGAAATCTCGCTTGCACTGTTTGAAGCCGGCCTTGCTGGTGCCAAGGTTCAAGCGCTTCCGGTCCAGTTATCTCCTGGGGTGCAAAGTTCTTCGTCTGCTCGTGCAAATTGCCCTCCTGCGTTTCTCTCCACTCGATACATGTAACAACAACGTGGTGCCACCACTGGTGGGGGTCAAGTGGTGCAGGTGGTCACCGCCGTGGTGGTCGTGAGATCACCTCCTAAGTTACCCTACCATTGTGTGCAGTTGAGTGGATCGCAGGCATTGCTGCGTGAATCACAACTGCACCCGGATTCCATTGGCTTGCCCCTTTCGGTCGACCGACAGGTACGGTTGCGAGTGGAGAACTCGATCATGGTTTCCTCTCACATATGGCCGAGTTAGAAATTCTGCTTGCGGGCGTGTATTACGCGACGAGTGATTAGTTGGGCAGCAGTCTGCAAACACAACTTTTACACTGAAAGTGGTGGCTTATGCCGTGTGTGTCGTTCAATCTCCAGTCGCCTTTTTGCAAATGTGTTTCTAGGCCTTGGTTTCCAAGGCAGTCGCAATGCTCGCACGGTGGGTGCAACCAAGCAAGCAATGGCGCTTTTGGCTATCCTCACACCGCCTGACCCCCGCCATATCTACCACACCGCCACGTTGACAGAACGTCACCTGCAGTCGCGTATTCGGCTTTCCACTTCAGTTGTGCGTCAACATGTCGGTCGTCAGTGGACGTCTTCGAATAGCCTTTCCACTCGGGCGGTCGTCCGTCAAAACGTCCACCATTTTAAAGTCCTGAATTGCAAGGCACCCCTCCAACCATGCATACCTACAACCTCGTGGGGACTCACCGCTCCCCGTAGACGGGATGCATTCGTTGCCAGTGTCTGCTTTGGTCAGGAAATCGTCGGCTCGGAAGTAAGCGCGACAGGCAAAAAGTTCTCTTTCACCAACTTGCACAATGTGCATGTCATGTCCGTAATGCATTGTGAGGTCCACTTCGCAATCATGGAGCAGTCATGTAACATGACTCATGTTGGTTTGTTCGTGCTGGTCTGCCTTAGAGCTTGAAACCCAGAACTCTGGATCGTCGTCATCAGCTTTTCTCTAGTGGGTGGAATCCTTCTGACCGGTCAGCATCCTCCGCGGCAGCAGCCTTGGCACCAAGCATGGTCCAAGAAGATGCAGTTCACGCCGACAGCAAGTCTCTCCTCATGCCAATGAGATCCTTCAACCAACAGCGGGCTCGATAAATTGTAGTAGCATTACTGGAGCACCTCGAGCGCTGTATTGCGGTGTGCTGTGGACACTGTGACAGAGCTCGCCTTCGCCTAGGAAAGCTGCTTCACCGAACTGGGTTAGCTTCCCACGCGTCGATCCAGCAGCATTGCGACCCTTGAAGAATGTTGTTGCATACAAATTCCAAGTCATGATAAGTAAACGTATTTAATCGAAATGTGATTAAATAAAACCAACCAGCAAGCCTCGTATCCTGGTTGCCAAGATGATGCGTGAGGTGTTCGAGGCCTTTCTAACGGACCCGATCCGCGTGAACGAGGACGTTTTCGCTCTGTGGCTGGAGGGACACAACGCCGGCGACGCACTGGCGGCCCGACTGCGTCTCCCGTCGGCTGTGCCCATGCCTTTCCTGGGCGGAGACGCAGCCGCTAAGCTGCGCGAGCTGCTGTGGCGAGACACCGTGGACCAGTATCGCCTCTACGACAAGCTGGAGAATTACCTGTCGCAGCCAAGTTTGTTTCGCTCACAACTTCTGTTCCAGATCCCACCGGCCCAACAGTACTACATGGTAGAGCGCTACTACACACGCGATACCGACGTGGATCGCTGGCTGCTGGGCAAGAAACTCTCGGGACGCCTGGAGAAGGACCTAGACGACGTGGCTGAACGCTCCGGCCGCACACTCAAGAGCTGCAGGCGACAACTGGAGAACCTGAGGCGTGTGTACGCTGCCGTGGAAGATCGCAACTTTCACGGTCTCCCGTGCCGCGCCGTCAGCGAGCTCTTCCTGCTCTCGGAGCCGCTCGCCTACAAGTACGCGTGTCTGCTCTTTGTCCTGCACACAAGATTCCAAGTGCATCCTCAACATCCCGTGACTGGTTTCCTTACGTGGCCCGATCTGCGCTTTTTCGCTGCATTGCTCATGACACACTGGCTGCCTCAACGGAAGATGCTGTCGAAGCTCCAGTTCCCCAAAGGAACTTCTATCAAGGATGTAGAAGAAGATTCAGTGGTGGAGAATGGTGCCCAGATCGCGCTACGATCGCCGAGTACAGCAGAGTGGCCGGCAATCGGTTTTTTGCAGGAAAAGCTGCAGTCGACCAGCGTCCGGGAAACCGTCGGGTTGGATTTAAGCCATCCCTTGACGAACTGCCTGCGCGACCTCAAGGCCCACCTCATTAATGATAACGATGTCCTCCGAGTGTACCGAAAGAAAATCATGGGGCGTTTGAGATCGTGGGCTGCTGCAAAGGGAACGCTAAGTGAAAGTGCTCACAGCTTGGACGAGCTCGAAAGCAAGTTGTATCTGGTGACGCATGGCTTCCTGACAATCGGTGCTGGGCTATCGCAGCCAAAAGAGCTTCAACACCTACTGGAGCATTTGCTGACCCGTGTGGTACGCGTTTTGCATGACTGCGAGATAACGAAGTCACAGCTAAATGCGCTCTTCAGCGCTCTAGTGGATGCATTAGCCGAGCTGGACGTGTGGTATCTTAACGGCCAGGAAACGCGTGGTCTCCTACTTGCTAGCTGGGACCGCTTCATCAGTGTTTGCCGCGCCATTGTGCTAACGGTCTACGACCGCTGCCACCCTTCGGCGATCTTGGCATACCAGCAAGCCATGTTCGGTGATGCAACAGAGGGGACAGCTACTGGGGCTTCGTTGATGCAAGCCACTAACCGCATGTCGGAGTCGCAGGCTGATTAGTAATAGTAGTTCTAAATCAAATCCATGCTTTCGTATAGTACATGTACATGTACGTCAATACGCCATAAGCAAAACTTCGGTTTGAATGATGCCTAAACCGCAGTAGTGTCAATAGAGTGGGGCTGTAGAGCTAGCGCGCGAGATCTGGATACCTTTCCGTGCCGGCGAAACATAGCGAGGTCGCAGCTCCTCGATGCGCTGGTGATATCCCTCCTGATGGCGCTGCAGTGTCCGTACCCGGCGTTCCTGGGCCACATAATAGCACTCCTGGAGTGGCCTTGCTCGGGCTTCATTCCGCTCGATTTGGACACGTAATCGCTGCAGTCGGCAGGCATTAGCAGCATCACGGCGTTGCTTCTCTTCTTGACCGAGCGTTGTAATCACCGTCGGTGCGGGGGCCGGTTGAGACGACGATCCACTGCCGTACAACTGCGCTTCCGTCATGAATTGAGCTGGATTTGTCCTGTCATCTTGATTGCTGCATGCATACAGGAGTTGACTTAGTTGGTATGTTTCATCTTCAACTATCATCGATGAAGAGGAGAACCTACCTGATGATCCCTTTAGTGTTTGCGTATGGAGTCCGACCACAGCGTGTTGGAATTTTGGTGCGCCTACAGAGGCAAACCAATCCGTCTAGGTTAGAAAGACAACTTATCACGAAGATCGACCACAACTTCGCTTACTTCGTCAAGTGCGAAAAGCTGAATGTACCAGCGGCTCGACTCTGTCGGCTGCTGTCTTTTGTTTGTTGGTCACGTGCGTTCTGCTCTTCGACAAGTGTGTCTTCTTCATCGCCGCTGGGAGCCGAGCGGCGTCTTCGGTGAGGCACCTCGTCGCCTCCAAAGACATCACAGAACTCCTTGAAACTAATCTCGCCGTTCCCATCAATGTCCACACGCGTAGCTAAGTGGAGAATTTCGGGTTCGGTCAAGTTAAGGCCCAGCTCTCGCAACTGCAGCAATGCAAAACAAAGCATTCGCGTGTTAGTCATTCACTGTTCCTGCAAAATGCCAAGCCCAACTAAACCGCACCCCGTGGGAAAGCTCTCTGTACGATAGATTTCCATTGTGATCATGGTCAAATGCAACATATGCATCATTGAGTCTTGATGTGAACGCCTTCAGCTTGCACTGCAGCGTAGCTTTGAAGTCGGGGTCCTAGTGTCGGTAGAAAACTGTCAGCGCACATTTCGACACTTGAAAACTCGGTAGCAGCACATACTTACATCGGCGCTGTGACTTGACTGCTGCGGTACATGTACTACTGAGTCGCGGAAGAAGGCCAACGGGTCTCTCTCATGTATCCGCTGTTCATGCTGTTTCGTTCGGCGTTGCTCTGCTAAGAAGCTGTAGCGTTGCTCATGAACGGGTCCATACACTAGACGCATGAACTCATTGTAGAGCAGACGGCCGTCGTGATTTAGGTCATACGTATCAAATAGCTTCATCAGCTGAGGTTTCGCGATTCGCAATCCCTGGCGGCGCAAATTACTCTCGATCTCCGCCATTGTAACGCCACCATTTTTGTCGATGTCCCAGTCACGGAAGACCTGGTGGACTCGACGTGACTCGTACTTGGTACGCAGCAACGAAACCACGCAGGTCGGGTCTGCTGCCGCAACAACGTCGTCTTCCGGCCTTGCATGCCTCGTTACCTGGCTGTTAAGGCTGGAACTACGTGTAGTGTAAATGTTACTGGATGCCGATTGATTCAGCTCTGAAGGTCCGTACACGAATTTACAGAAATCATTGTAGTGTAGAGACCTACATCGCACAAACATCCACAGTCTCAGTCAGCTAATTGCTACTTATCAAGTGTACCTACCATCGTGTCACTTACGCGGCAGGCATTGCGTGAACATGCTGGAGAATGGTGTCCACTTTTTTCTGACCAAGGGCTTGAGTGAGGCCCAGTTGTGTTAGCATGTCTCGAAGCTCCTCCACACATAGCCGACCGTCCTTGTTGGCATCCCACGCAAGAAAAGCTTGGCGTACGCTGCGTTTTTCTCCATAGCGGTCTCGTAGCAGGCGGCGGAAATCCTTTATTTCTACAGGCTCTGGAAGACCGGCCACCTGGCCAGCAGGAGCTACTGGTGCCACCTTGACTGCCCATTGAACCTGAGAATTTGCATCCGTTCCTGACGCAAATACAGATGATGTGGGAGGTGCCGCCATCCGTTGGAGGCCAGGGGGTCTGCTTTTGCTTTTGGGTTGTCCAGCAAGATCACCGATTTGAGTCTGCAGCTTCGGAAGACTGCAGTAGAGACACTAGTCAGCATCCAATCAAGAACATCTCCATCCGCATGGCACGTACATGTACGTGGTGTCGCCGATAGGTTGCAACACTGTATCTAGCGTAGCTTCCCCTGCTACATCACTCGACTGGTTCCATTTATCGCTCGCACCTCGTGCACTCTTACATCAACGACGGAGATCAAGTAAGTTCCTCATAAAGTAACGAATAGCGATCCTCTAGTGTGTCCTGGGTAATGGCACTGTACCTGAATGCGGCGCTTTGGACGGCATTCAGCCAGGGGATCTCGGCTGCCGGGCAACCTGCTTGATTGAGGCCGTCGGACCGTTGCAGCCCCACTTCTCTTCTCCTGCTTGACTGTATTTGATACAACCTCCGCATCTACAGCAGCAGCTGGAGGTGCCACACGCTTTAGAGTCGAAGTGATGTTTGCAGGCATCATCCGTCCTGACCCCCACCCGGGGGAGTCCACCGCCGATGTCAGCGTGTTGCTATTCCCGTTCACATGTCGTCGCTGCCTCATCGTCCACCACCCGTGATCCTAATCCTCTCGTGCTCCAGCCTGGACAAGTGACGGGCTTAATTATAACGCAGCTCCATTGGGCAAATATAGAGTTTCTCCTGCTCTCTTTCTATTACATGACTCACGTCACTGTTGTGTTGACGCCTTCACTCTTGTTTTCTCCAGTTGGGATGAAATAGTGCAGTGCCATTGACGCTGAGCCGCACAGAAATGCCGCTGTCAGTAGCGTACGCGGCTTGCGTAGTTCACCCGGTAGAATGGCCATACCAGCTGTAAATCCACCCATGAACGGGTTCAGTAGGTCGCTTTTGCCGCGCAGTTTCTCCAGAATACAGCTGACACCTCCGAAGACGCCCAGGAAGCCCGCAAAGCCCAACATGTTGCGCCTACTCAGATATACCAGCGATCTGGCGGCTTCGCGCGCGACACTGGAGCCAGGCCGCATTGCCACGCGCTGTGCCCACTCTGCGTCTGTCATACTGGCTAAGGCGTAACCGTCCACGCCAATAGTCCAGGCCAGACCCGCCCCGAGGCCTCGATTGATCAGCAGCACGGTGGTCGACACACAGTCAGAGGTCGACGTCTTAGAGGTCGCAGGCGGCGCATTCAACGCCTCTAGTCGGTCTGCGATGGTGGATGCCCCTGCCACAGTCAGTAAAGGGAGCAGAGCGCCCACAGAGCCCATCTGCAGCGCGGCAGCGACGCTCCTTCGACGCATTGCGGTGTAAGCTGATTGGGTAAGTCGTTAGTGTACCGTAATTCTGGTACATTTGGTTTGGCGGAGTGATGGTCGCATTTCAAATTCCGCAACAGCACAAGGAAGCGCGTGCAGGTTGCCGCGGGTGGTGGCTCTGGACACGAGGCCAGGATGGAAATGCAAGTTGCATCAGGAGAAGCATCAGACTGTCCGCTAATTGCTGATGTGTCGATGGACGCTGTAGATAGCGTAGAAGTTCCAGAATCTGCTGCGCAATCTCAGAAAAGCGGCGCGGAGGACGTCGCCTTGGCGTCTGTCGATTCTCAGCAGCAGCTAGAGTCCTCTATTAAGAGCACAAACCGCGCCGAAGCAGCTGCCGATGATGACGAGTTCGCCGTGCGGTTTTCGGCGGCGCAGTTGAAGGTGAAGATCGCACAGGCCAAGCATGAGGCGAAGCTCGTGGCGGACGCCGAGCTGCTGGCGGCCAAGAAGGAGCTGGTGGAGCGACGCTATGAGGTGGCGGATTGCAATCGCCAGCGGAACAAGGTGGTGGCCCAGTGTGAAACACTGCAGAAGCGACTGGACGCCGTACTGCAGGAGCACAAGCAGACGCTGCTAGGCATGCGTGAGGACCTGCAGCTGGAGAAGTTGCTGGCGACTCTGGACATGGAGAAAGCTACGAGACGGAAGCTGCAGGAAGCTTTTGAGAAGCAGCAACAGGCACTGTCTTTGGCGCAGGAACGAGTGGAGAAGCTGGACGTGCAGGTCGCCAACTACCAGAAGACCGAGACCGTGCTGGCCCAGTCCGTCGCGCACCTGCAACATCGCTTCGCCAGCAAAGACCAGCAGCGTGCAGCGTCAGTGGAGCATGTCCACCGTGAACTGATGGAGCAGCATGAGCAGGAGATGACAGCGCTTCGCGAGGAGCTGGAGATCAGGCGGAGTACCGAGAAGATGGCACAAGAGCAACTGCAGGAGCTGCAGAAGGAGCTCAAGATGCTGCGAGATAGCGAGCAGGAGGCGCTAACGTCTCGAGAAAATGTAGTGACGCACGAGCACGAGTTGCAGGCCAAGATTACACAGCTAGAGACCGAGAAGGCTGTCCTGCAGAGCAAGGCAGAGCAAGTGCAGAAGGCAGATACCCAGCTTCGTAGCCAGGTCCACGCTCAGAGCGAAGAAATCGCGACGCTGCGGCAACAGAAGGAAACACTGCAGCGTGATAACAAAGAGCTTGGAGAGATCGCCAGTGACCTGATGCAGATGGCCGAGAGACAACACACAGAGAATGTGAAGCACGGTATCAGTCTGGCAAGGTCGACTGGAAACGCATCGGTTGCTACACCCGGGAGCACTCATAAAGAGGACGGAATCTTCTTGCAGAAACGCAAGAAGCGCTTACGTTTATCTCTCGGCTAAATTCGCTCTTTGTCTCGCTTACAAGAGCAGCTACGCAGAGGAGCAAGACCCTCAGCTTTCGTCTCACTCGACCCTCAAGCTTTGGACAACCAAACTACTGCCTCCAAGCTCTGCATCGCAAATCAAGAGAATCGCAAAGCTGAATGGCTGATAAGTGAAGTAGCGATGGCGCCTACTTCTTTCCTTTCTACAGTATCAAAACGTACACAGTGACGTGAGACGAGGGTGAAGCTCAGGCTTCCGCAATCGACAGTAACAGCGTACCTTTCGTTTCTTCTTGGACTTCTTCGTGGGGGTGATCTTCTTGGGTTTGGGCTCCTTGTCATCGCTGTCGCCGTCATCGTCGTTAGCATCCCCATCGTTGTCGTTATCGGCATCATTTGCCTTAATGGACACCGAAGTGAACGCTGACGCCATCACATTGTCCTCTTCTGCCTCCGACGGCTTCTTTGGCGAAGTCTTGGGCGACTTTTTCGTCTCCTTGGGCGGTGATGGCTGTGACGGTTTAGGAGGTGAAGGCTCCTTATTTGGCTTAGGAAGCGACGTTTCTGCCGGTTTGGGCGGTGAGGTCTGCGCTGGCTTCGGTGGCGATGGTTCCTTGGCTGCTGGCTTCGGTGGCGATGGTTCCTTGGCTGCTGGCTTCGGTGGTGACGGTTCCTTTGCCACTAGCTTTGGTGGCGTCTCTGGCTTCGTGACCGGAGCTGTTACCGGCTCGGGCGGGGTTGGAGCCTGCACGGCTCGTGCTGGTGTAGGAGGCGAACGAGCTGACGCTGGCTTAGGGGGCGAGGGAGCTTTAATCACTGGTGTAGCCGGCGGCGTCGGTGGTTTTTCGTTGAGTCCCAGCAGGTCGACGCTATCCACAGGCTTCTTGGGCGGCTGTGGCTTGGTCGGTACCTTGGAGCTGGCGTCTCCAGCGGCAATGACAGCGGACGGCGACTTGTAGCTGCCATTGTCGCCATCTTTCTTGGTGAGATCCACCTCAACCGACTTCTCTCTGCAACAGGGAGCAACAAGGACAAGTCAGTCGATGTGAGAAGATATGAAACTGTATATTATGCTACGTCTTGGGTCACGCACACTCGTTTGTTGCCGTTCCTGCCCTTGGGCAGCAGTGCCTCATTGCCGCTGTCGAAGCGGTCGTCCTCTCGGGACAAACAGCAGCCCATGGTCCCACAGGCGGCAGTCTCTTATCGTCGAACTAAAGGCCTTCGACCTTTCCGCTTGTGATCCGCTTCACTTGTAGCGGCCGTCCAAGGATTCCTTTTCTCGCGATCTTTTTCTACCTGATTTTGACCGGTATCAGACCGGTAAGTTGAAGGACGATCAAGCTCTACAGGGAAACGCTACACACCACTGCTGTAGCGTTGTTTCTGGCGTGACACCACCTTCTAGGCTCCGCGCCAATGGTGCTCATCGCATTTAAAATATGTAAATCTTTAATGGAATGGCCATATATCGCTTGGTATTACAAGATGATAGCACCCAGAGACATGAGCACCAATGCATGAAGCATGAAGACCAGCGCGTTCACGACCATCGAGCAGGCTTAGGGACAAATTAGACGCTTAGCGTGCACGAGAGCGAGAGGAGTATCGAGAGACCGAGTGCCACAAGGCCAATCTGGCGCTGTGTACTCCCTGTCGACGCTTGGGTCATGTCCGCCGTCGCCAGTATCACCAGATGCAACGCGTCATCACCAGCGACCGTCACGTTCAGTGCGAGCACCACTCGCCATCGCACGTTGCTTTGCGATGGTTGTCAACTCAGATGTGGAGCGTCCCACATGTGGCGCGCCATGTAGGACAACTTCAACTTGCTGCCAAAAAAGCTCGACGTTCCACGACACACGTACACTGTACGAGGGCAGCGTGGCAAATATAAAATATATTCCTATTTAATATACTGCATGCACAGCAGTAGTGGTCAATTTTGTTAGTTCTTGTGGCGTTGCACGCCGCTCATCTGCCCTGCCAGTCTCGTGCCGTCCTGGCACTACGACTAGTAGTCTACTACATGTGGACATCGAGTATTGGGTCTGCAGGAGTTGGTATTTGCAACCGAGATGGTCGTAGGGTGCGTTCGCTGTCGCATCTAACGTTACAGTGTCAAAGTGCGCGATGAATGGACCGCGGATGGAACAAGTAGCTATAGGATCTTGATGTAGAGCAGAGGGCAGCGGTCAATCGCATGCGCTGCATAAGCAACTTATTAACAGAAGTGGTGTGCAGCTGTATTGTCGCGGATATGAACAACTTTTGCGTCTACGGGTGACTGCAAAACCACCGAGTCCCTTGTCCAGGATCCCACATGTACATGTGTATGCAACCATGGTATATCCCAAACTTCGGGGCCCGATGCAGTCGCAAGACAAGCAACAGTTTCTTCCTCCTATTCGTGCGACCAGCATTCATCGGCCCGATGTCGCTGCCAAAACACTGTTTCTTCACTTTGCTGGCATTCTTCAGCTGCGTATCGGTTGTACTGGGCGGATTTGGAGGGAGCTGCTACGACATCTGTGGATGCACTCCACTTCCGGCCAATGTTGATTGATGATCAGCTACGGCCAAACAAACGTTAAGGTTTTACCAAGGTTGTGACAGTTGACCTGCTTGAACATTACCCAAAGCACCGTCCCAGTCTAGCACGAAGAAAACATTAACGGTGTCAGTTCCCAACAAGACTGGAGAGTGCAGCGTAAAAATGTGGAGTCGCATACTGGTGTCGACTTGGGCACTGTTGCTGTTTTCACTGTTGTCTCTTCCGTTGCGTGTATACGTGAACGTGAGCTTGTGTAGACAACATGCAACTGGGTTACCGCATCATATCCAGGCTGCCGACGCAGTCGTTGTTCTGCATCCAATCGATGGAGAGGAATGGAGCTTGTCCTCGAGCGATAAAAGGACCCCGCCAACGCTTCAAATCGTCCAGCCTGGTGCAGCTTTCCTTGCTGTAAACTTCAAGCGACTCGACTTGATGCCAGGAGATAAGCTCACAGTGCGTGATCCAAATGGCTCGATATCTGTCACAGTCACCTCTGAGAATGCTAGCTCTCTCGTTCAAGAACTCGCGACCAGCAACAATTCGCCCCATTCGCTACTGCTACGAACACATCCGTTCTTGATACAAGGGGACACTATCGTGGTTGAGTATTTTCCGAGTATCCCGACGTTTATGTTTCCATACACCCCAAATCAACGCAGTAACCCCGTAGTCTTGGACTCATATGCGTACGTCACGTACAGTTCCGGGTCTGGAACTTCACTTGCTGGAGTCGATACGGAAAGCACGGTCGGTGCCAGGGATGAAGCCAAAGAAGTTATTTGCTACCGAAAGACCCAACCCACAATGTACGCCAAAGCCCGAGCTGTGGCTAGGCTGATGATCCGCACCGACCAGGAACAAGCTTCACTTGGATCTGAGCGGATAACGAGCTGGGCATTCTGCACGGGCTGGCTAATTGGAGGAGGCAACCACTTGATCACCAACCACCACTGCATGAAAGATGCTGTTGTAGTCGAGCGATCCCGTCAGTATCTAACGAAAGGTGAGGCAGCTAGTGCTGGGCTCCTGTCCAGTGTTCTCGGCCAGTTTTGGCCTCATACTTCTTCTCCACCAGACAAGACTGGCCGCGTCGTGGAGGCTGTGGTTGGCTTCATGGCCGAGACAAAATCGTGTCGGGAGACAGGATACATGGGGGAAAAAGTTGGCGTGGTGGAGGCAACGCGAGTGTCAGTGATCACGGAAAACCCGGCATTGGACTACACTCTCCTGCGGGTTCTCACGAACGACTCGGCGACAAACTTGACGCGACGTTATGGTTACTTGCGCCTCCGTGCTGCTGGTCCTGTAGATGGTGAAACCATCTATATCCCACAACATCCGCGTGGTGAACCCAAAGAGATTGCTGCAACGAAAGACGGGAAACCTGCGGTGATTGAAGTGCCGAGTGCAAGCTCGGTTGATTCCTTAGGGTATCTTCGTCGTGACAGCGAAACGAGTGACATCCAGCCAACAGTCTGGTACAATGCTGACACAAAACCCGGTTCATCTGGTTCACCCGTGTTGAGTCGCAAAGACAACACCGTTGTGGCGCTGCATCGTGCTGGAAACTCCGAGACCGCGCAGTCGGCGTCCACGGAGCTGTTCAATATGGGTGTGCGCATCGACTTGATCGCACGTGATCTCCAGCGGCGCAAAGTTTTGCCAGGAGATGCGTTAGCTTCGTGATCACTGCTGGCAACATCTCTTGAAGTGAGACCCATGAGCTTCTACTACCATCTGTAGTAGCTTTGTAGCGCTTTTTTCCCGCTTTTCAATGAAATCGTCTTGACCGCCAAGTTGCTTGCTTCACTTCTGTAGACATGATGGAATGAAGGCAACATCCTCGGTTAAATCCGCTGTGCTTTGAATCGAAAGCTGAGAGGGGCAGGCTGGTAAAAGACTCTTGAGCACCAAAGCTTGACCCATGCAGATCAGTCTACATTTTACAAGCACATGTCCACGAAGAAATAAGCGTTTGGTCAGAAATCCCAAGCACTACGCCCATGCACATCAACTCGCAGTGCTCACCACTCCGCTTGTACCGATTGACCGAATCCTCTGTCTAAGCGTTGTCGGTAGTGCCTGCACAGTGTAGTGCACACCTCTGAGCACTGTCAGCAACACATTTGCTACGCTTCATTCCTTTCCTGGAGACTGTCATCATGCTGAATAGGTGCGCTGGATATGGTGAGTATACTGCGCGGTAGTAGCACACACCAAGGCGCACTTGACCCTGAGATCAATATCCATGCTAAACAAGCACTCTCTTGAAGGGTACTAACGTTAAGTACCCCTCTCCACTGTCAGCACCTGCAACTGCCTCCAGACTCACTTGCACTGTAACACATGAATTCAACTCTCTTTGCTCCTGGGTACCAGGGATTGTAGCTGTAACTGGAGTTCTGCTCTTGAAGCTGTGAATGTATCCGTTCGACGCGTGCAAATCCGCGAGACCTTGCCCCACTGCAATAATTTTCGCTTGAGCCTGCACCTCCCGGTCCATGAGGCACTTGCCGCCCTGACATCGTGATGAACAAGTTAGTAGATCTACTTAAATGTTATTGCAGCCACAACCGCACAGAGACAACACTGCGGGCCAATATTCGGAGCTTCGAGCCCCCGCAGTGAAACACGCTTTTGATTTGACTCATTTCTGCAGCAGTGACGGGATGAAGGCGACGCCTACTGCTGCGTCTGCCGTGCTCTGTATTGACAGCTGAGAAGGGTGCAGTAGCTTCTGTCCGAGAAAATGCTGCAGAAGACTGTTGCGCACCAGTGCATTTCCCGTCCCGATCATTCTACGATGCCAGTCATAGCAAACGATTAGCTGCCATGTTATATTCAGGGAACAAGAGCTTCTCGACACATACGGTTGCTGAAGCAGGTCTGTGCGCAGGTCCTCGGGGACCATCGAGAAAATATTGTCGACCAGGCCACGGCAGATAGAAGCGCTGATATCACCCAGTGACCAATTGCTGATGCGTAGTTGGTCAATCCTGCCTCTCACATCGGGAGATGCCCATTCTCCGTACAACGTCGGTGAAAACTTGAGATCGGTGTCCAGCTTCGTGCCACCGAGAGAAATCAACCGCGCATACGTTGCGTCGTCCGAAAGGTGCCCAGCTGTAGGGTCCACAGCCAGTTGCCAGCTCCATGCCTGACATTGCTTGACGAACCACGCAAAGATGTTGCCACTGGGGGTCAAGCCCTAATTAGTGAGTTTACAGACGTCACAAGCACGCTGTTGCAACGTACCCTGACAATGACCCCGCGACGCCAAGATACCAATTCTCTGACAAAAATGGTCTCACCTCAAAGCTCAATGAACAGCTACCGCGAGATTGTTTGAGCTGTGTTGCGTCCTCCTCCGTTAAAACCATAGCTAGTTGTGATGCTGAACCAATGCTTAGAACTGTTCAGCCATAACACGCACGTAATATCGTCAGACGAACGGCTCGTTGCCCCATTTTGCTAAGCTGTACGTACCCGACGAGCGCGAGAGGTTGAGGTCTGCAGGTCCCCGCGTCTGTGCCATGGTGGTCATGACTGCACACGGGTGATCACCCATTGCAAGGTACACTGGCTTCCCGTTTGGCAGGCCTAGAACTGCTGCAACCTCGGAACTCTGGCCAATAATTGCACCTGGAGCCTTCACCGCCGGCAGCATATGTGCTGGAAGCCCGAGCGCGTGCACTCTAAAACATGCAACACAAACGTTTCAGGTTAGTTACTGCGCTACACGTAATCGTGGTGTTGAATAGTGTTGACGTACGTGCGAGGATTCCACGTCTTCGTGTTGATATCGAAGCCTCCCCAGCTGAAGGCGTCCGTGACGTCCATGCAGTTTTGGGCCGGGGTGGAGTGTCCGCAGAGCGCAAATGCAATAAAGTCTTGAATAGTTCCACACGTATCACAGCCCACAATATCGCGTGGTTGTCTCTCCATCATATACGCAAACGTAGCGAGCCCGTATCCCGACGCAATGGGCGACGTCGATGCACATACATCTACAGGTTCGATCCCAAACGGGGTCGTAGTGTTCGCCAGTTGGATCTTGGCCCTCCACTCAGTCAGTAGTGCCGGCGTACAGCGCTGGTCTAGGAACGTGATGTACGTGCTCCACGGCCAGCTCTTGGCAGACGCCGTACCGGGGCCCCCTCTCCCCGACAGAAGTTCACACATTGCCTGACGAATCGCGACGCAGCGCCACCACACGATCCCATGCATCTACTCACAGCGCACGTTAGCCACCAGGTCTGTATCAACTTTTCTAATTACAGACTCACCACTCCACAGATACCGACCGAGCGGATACTCAGTCGCAGCGACGTCGGTAGCGCTTGCACGGCACTAAGCACCGTCAGCAAAACATTTGCCACACTCTGCTCACTTTCTTGTAAATTAGCGTCGTGCTCAATGGGAGCACTGGACGTGGCCAAGATGTTCCCGGTCGTCGCACACACTAGCGCACACTTGACGTTCTTGAGGCCGATGTCGATGCCGAACATGCAGTCTCTCTGGACGGTCTCCTCTGCAGCCTCTAGACTCACTTGCACGGTAACACCAGTCGGTCCCGTCTTTTGTCTCTTGCTTGTAGCACTGGACGTCGTCGATAGTTTGTTCCGGTTCTTGAAGCTGTAGATGTATCCATTCGACGCGTGGAAGTCCACGACGCCCTGGGACTCAGCGATGACGCGTGCCTGTTCCTGCATCTCCCGGTCTGTGAGACTCTTGCCGCTTTGTTGCTGGCTCTTGACCCATTGCAGCAGCGCTGTGTCAATTGCCGCGTTAGGGCGACGGCCGCTGCCGAGTTTGCGCTGTCGGCCAGAGCCGCCGACCGCTGCCTCCAGCTCCGACTTGTTGCTCAACCACTTGCGGATCATGGACGGTGTTACGCCATGGTGCTGCGCTAGTGAACGTACCGAAGGCGGCGACGCGTTATCCGTCAGCTCGCGCACCACCAACAGCTTGAACGCCGCCGGATAGCTGCGTCGTGTAGCCATACTCACGGTCTATTAACTCCGCGAATATAAAACTGTGCCTCGATTATAAGATTACCTTTGCTATTGCATACTTCATGCTAAGGTAAAATGCCAATTATGGCACGGTCTCAGAAATCGTCTCAGAAAACACCTTAAAACGCAAAAGAAATCGTATAGAAGCTAAGTGATCGAAAATGCAAGATAAAAGCTCTGCAAGGCAATTTTTTGGTGACAACGGTCATACCTACAACCAACACTATGAAACCGCAAAGTCAACGGTGCATTTTAGGGTCATTTTAGTCGGACCAATTGGTGGCACGGTCGCAAGTCTACCTGCTAGCGTCGCCACGATGCGTCCTGCAACGTGTAAAGCAGCAATCTTACGCTTTTAACCCCACTGGCGACCTGGGACGGGAGCGAGGAGCAGTAGTTTTCGGTTAGCACCTCTTATAGTGCTTCGCCCATGCGCAAAATAGTGTAGACACTCCATCATCGCCAACGCCGCCCCTAGCCTACTAGATGCTATACTTGCATGTTAAAGAGAGAGGAGTGTCGCTCTAGGAACCGGAGGATACCTTCTGGTCGTCAGTACCCAGTCAGAGCGGAGCGGGTGGACATTTACGGCGCTGTGGCGACCTCCAGCGGCAAGCTGGCCTTCGTAGTGCCATTTGTGCGCCCACCAGGTATGTCCTACAGCGCTGCATGGCGACACACACACAGGTAGGTCGTCCTGAAGCTCTCGAGACACCGGTGGAGTTGGTGGTGGGCGCGTGCCAGCGCGGTCTTCACTTGATCTTGCCACCTCAAAAACCGTGCCATCAATTGATCCAAAAACGGAATAGCCAATTAGAATCATGAACGCAGCTTTTGACATCTGTGATTGGTAGAAAGTCTGCGAATTGGCACCTGGCATTTTACCTTATATCACAATTTTACATTTCTACCAATCAGATGCGAAGAGGTGCTTTCGATAATTGCTCACTTAAAAGTGAGCATGGAGGCGGCACCGGCGACTGACGCAGGCATTGCTGTGTCTCCGGCGCAGAGCGCAAGTGCACGAGCGAGCGGAAGCGAGGGGCTATCTGGAGGTGCAAACGCGACTCCGATAGCGTCTCCAGGGGCAACAGGAGTCGCGTCCGAAGCCAACACCGACTCGGCCGGACGTCGCATCCAACAGCGCGCCAATTACTCGGTCAAGAAGAAGCGCGAGCTCATCGCCTTAGCGCAAGTGGCAGGTGTGCGCGAGGTGTGTCGGATGGAGGGCGTGCCGCGCCGCACGCTGCGCCACTGGCTGGACGACGCCGAGAAGATTAACAGCTTCAAAGGCCCCGACACGCGCAAGTCCATTGGCCGCTCAGGCCGCCGCGAGATTCTTCCCTTCGGGCGGGAGCTGAGCGCGTTCCTGGAGGAGGGAAGGCGCGAGGGAAGGGACATGACATCATCGCACATGATCGACTACATCAGACAGAACCACGCGCAGTGGCTTGAGGGCTACTTGGCAGACAAGAAGAGCGCCGAGAGCGGACAAGCGGCGCTCACGAGACTCTGCCAGAGGTTTGTGGAGCGACACGGCTTTACACAGGCTGGAACAGGTACAGGCGCAGCGCGAGGTAGTACGCCAACGAATACGACGAACGCTAGCAGGACGGCGGCAAGTTCTAGTGCGTCTGCGATACCATCTACGTCTACCGTGCCCGTGGTGCAAGCAGAGGTGTTGCAGACTGACGCCATGCAGTCCAATTCGTATGAATATGAGCCAGATGACGACAGTGCGTTGCTGTTTGGACTGGATATCGGTACGACGGCCATCAAGTGTGTCGTGGTGAAAGCTGACGGCGGTCAGACCGTTGCGGTGGCCAACGTCTCTCTCAGCGACGTGATCCTGCCGACGAGGCCAGGAGAAGAAGTTGTGGAGAATAGAATCGGAGTGCAGAATGTGGACCAGGTGCTGCTGGCAGTGCAACACGTCGTGAATTTGCTGCCGGAGACGGCGAGGCGGCGAGTCACGTCAGTTGGTATCTGCGGACAAATGCACGGCATCGTGTGGTGGTGCAGTCGTGCCGTACACGAGGCAGCAGAACGCTTACTGGCAACGGGTGGGATTTGGATCCGTGAGGACGATGACATTTATGAGCCCGTGTGGAGTGAGCTGATCACGTGGCAAGACCAGCGCTGCACACCTTCGTTCTTGGAGAATTGCCGGGGAAAGATTGCTCGTGCTAAAGCTACGGGCAGCGCTTCACCGCCCAGCCGGATTGCTGCTGGATACGGTCTAGCCTCATTCGCACACACGTTGGAAAACTCCCCGCGCACGTTGGTGGGCATGGACGCTTGCGGAACGATACACGATTTCGTGGCTTTTATTTTGTGCGGCCACACGCTTCCTGGCGAGACCTTTATGGACACTACCGATGCTCACAGTTGGGGTGGCCTTAATTTGCAAACCCAGACCTGGGACCCCAGAGTATTGCGCGCGTTGCGGATTCCATCGTCGATGCTCCCTGCTGTAAAAAAGCCGGGCACATGCATCGGCCACAGCTCCACAGGGTACACCAGCTTCGGGTTGCCTGTCAATAAGCCCGTGTACGTGCCGATGGGCGACCACCCGTGCTCCGTGTTGGCCGCTCTGTCGCAGCCGGACAGCGGCTCCAATTTAACGCGTACGTTGCGTTGTCATCGAGCGAGATGGGGGACGAACTACTGACTTTGTGCTACTTCGTTCCTTATAGTGGTGAACATCGGCACGTCCGCTCAGATGGCCATGGTGCTGACTAGCGCAGACGTTGCCAAGCTGTCTTCCAGCTCTGAGACCACCTCCGACGCTACCGAAAGCCAGGATAACTCGAATTTTGAAGTACGGCCGTTCCTGTTCGTAGACCGCTTCCTGGGCGTGGCCGCGTCGCTTTCCGGGTTGGTTCTGCATGGTATTCCTCGGCAATCTCTATCCTTCGGCTAACTTGATTTGCTTGTACGGACAGTGGCAACACGTTTGCGTGGTTGGTACAGCAATGGCAGCAGTGGGCTACAGAGATGGGACTCGCTCCAGCTCACAACAATGGCAACGAAGAGCAACACGAAGCCGAGGTCTACGATCGACTGATCGGACTAGGGCTGCAGTGCCAGGACACGGAGCTCACGTTCGTGCCGACGCTCACCGGCGAGCGCGCGGATCCGAACGCTACCGGCAGAATTCTGAACCTGCGCATGAACAACTGGAGCATGGGCGACATCAGTGCCGCACTATCTCGAGGCCTCGTGGACAACCTCTTTGCCATGATCCCCTCGGAGCTGCAGCCCCTGATTCCCGTGCAACCGTAAGTGCTGTTGACTCAGAACAATTTTATTCGCTGTTGTACTAATTGCTCGCTTCTGTGTGAATGACGACAGGATGATCGGCACGGGCAACGCGCTGGTGCGCAACGAGCTGCTACAACGTTTCTTGCTGCGGCGCCTAGATCAGCCCTCGCAGTTGCAGCTGCAGACGGCCGCGGACGCCGCCGTGGGCGCAGCGCTCACCCCGTCGCTTCTGGGTGGACGTCCTGTCGTGCTCAACGTGTAATTTGCTAGGGTTGGTCCACAATAGACCAGGAAGCGATCATTATAATACCGTAAATCACGGCGAAGATGCAACATTTTCGTAAAAGCCCTTTCTGCGAGGACTTTACGACCAAATCATTAAAGTGACCCTCCACAACGAACTTCGATTTTATTCAACATCGACAATTCCTTGAGTTGAGGGCTCTGGCGACGCGAACACCCCGCTTGCATCGCGGGGGCCTATAGCTATAAGACCAGCTTCCAGGAACCCGTTTACAATGCTGTCGTTGTCTACTTCCTCCCACGCCTGCACCACCATCGCTGCGATCCTCCCTCTCTTTTGCGTTGGCGTCGTGAATACGCCGCCTTCTCGCACAAATTGTAGATATAGCTCTCGGCAACGATCTTTTAACGGTTTCATGACCGCAATGTCCATTGGCTGCGCTAATCCTGTCACTCCCGGAGGGATGTACATCACCTTTGCGTAGCCTTTGTCTTCAAGAGACGTTCCATCTTGTGTGTCTTAAGTCTATCTAGCAATAAAACACTAGGGCCTTGTACATCCGGGCTCCAAACATCATCGATCCACTCTTGCATCATTCGTTGATCGCAATAAGGCTTTGGCTGCACTGTAAAATGCGCCTTGTCCCAGTCGAAAAGGGATCGCTCTGCACGAAGCTCGTCGTGAACATCTGCTCCATGTACCCCTGCGAACACAATAAGTGGCCGCATCTTCTTCCCAGTTGCGGATGCACACAAGAAGACGGACGCTCCTAACGAGTCTGGAGTAGTTGCTACAAAATAGTGAGAAGACACGTTAGAAAACAACATTTAAAAGACAAACCGACGTTTGATCCATGTTGTATACAAAATTGTACCGTTCGTTATGCATTCCTGCAGGGAAAACCCCTTTCACTCTGTGTAATGAACAGTCGCCTCCGCGAACCGGTCCGCTACAATCTAGAGTTCATATACAAAATCCCCAAAATAATTAGAAAACAAAACATAAAGCTTAGTAGCCAATAACAGATTACCTGCATCCCCTTACGCGTCACCTTTCCACAATGAGTAATGCGACGATTGGTAAGCCGATTGCGGCGTAGGAAGCCAAATATGTACATCTCTACTGCTTCGCGACTGCGTGTGGCTGCATAGCCAGGATCGATGTAGCCGAGGGCATAATGAATACACGCAGTTGTGACACAGTAAAACTTTGTGCAGCGCATGTGCTTAATCCATGCCAGAAGTCTACACACACATGTGAGACGTGAATATAGCTCAAATGATTTGTCAGACTTTGAAGTAGGTTACTTACTTTTGCTCGGTTTCAGAAGATATTGCAGAAAGCTGCTTCTTCTCGCCAAGGTAAACTCGATTTGGTTTTGCTACTTCGATAGCCTCCCGCTGTTTCTTCCAGCGCCGCATTGTTGCACGGTCAACACTGCATGCAACGGCAACAGCTTTTACTTTCTCGCCTCCTGCAATGCGCTCGAGGGCCTTTAGTTTCCGCGCGTTAGTGGTTGTGATTCGACGCTCTCGGGCCATTCGCCAACTGAGAGTGGGGGTAACCATGTGAGCGGATATCGACTTTTTACACCGTCAAGTACCTTTTTACGTTTTGACTTGATTTCTGCTTTTTACTACGTTGCATCTTTGCCGTGATTTACGGTATCAGACGTGGTCGAGGAAATGTTGCACGAGCACAATGTCGTGCAAAGATAATGTTGCAGCAAAATAATGTCGCGCGAAGGTGGATGGCTACATTACTGTAGAGATACCGGTAGCATCCCGTAAAAGAAGTCCCATGCGATGCTGCGACAATGGCGTGACTGGAATATTCTTGTGGAACCGCGCCGGCTCTATCCGTGCAGAACCCTAAACGCCATAACTGAATCGTGCTCAGAATTGACTGACTCAATTCAATTGAGGACCAAAATAGATCCCCGTAGTTTGTGGAGAGGATAGGTGCTGATGCCGTAAGCTCAGGGCAAACTCCATCAACTTACGTTAACTTGCCTAGTGTGGTGTAGTGCCTCGATTTGACTCCAGTCACCTGCGTCTACAGAAGTGATGATTACCTGTAGTTGCTTTGTTGACCAACAATTGATTCTGTATCTTGCCAGCCGAGGCAAAAGATTTCGACGATCCGTACCGATTTACCTTCTTGCTGCTTCCTGCTGTCTGTGTATATTACGATGCATACATACATATACACGCACATACATCGCGATGCTAGATAGTGTACTGTTGTGGGCGCATCTAATCAGCTAGTCGCGGAGGTTCACGGTCCACCCTGCACTTGAGCAAGAGGCGTGCGTCAAAACTCATTGCACTTGGTGCATCCATCTTATTCAGATAGAAGTGAAATAGCAACACACACCTGCTTGCTGAAAAAGCAAGGGGCGACAGTGAGCTGCGCATTACTACTATAAAATAGCTTGTTACCGGCGTCGTTGCCCATCGCCAGAAAGTAGCGTCCATATGAGCAGATTTCGGGATAGTACGCCACCTTCACGAAAGATCATGGCCTGCACGGTGCAGCTCTCGAGCTCAGTCGGCCCCGTTGTGTCGTACTCGCAATGATAGCTTACTACGCTGCAACGAACGCAACGCCCTTACGAGCCAGGGACCTGTTAGATCCAACAGCAGACTCATTAGTTGACACAAATCGGCAGCTCGCGGACCCCGCGCTGTGGTGCTCCGCTAAAAAAGATATATTACAGCAGCTGTACATGTGTGAAAGCGCAGCGAGTTGAAGTCGACGCCCAGCGTTTCATTTCTCAATAGATCGACTATTTTTGGTCTCGAGCAAAATTTGCGCGCTTCGAATTGCACGTTGGGGCCAGAAAATAGCCTGGCGTGCGTTTCCAGCAAACAGAAATCTAGAACGTTCTCTACCACGCAGACTGGGTGAAATTCGGTTTTTGTATGGAGGGAAATATGTCTCCCTATCGCAGACCTGTATGCCATCCGTCCCGAGAGCCGTTAAATTCGTCCCATACAAAACTCAAGTAATCGGCGCGAGAGGGCGCTCTGACCACTCGTTTTGCAATTCATTTGCAATTCTTTTGCAATTCTTTCCGGTAAGAAGCGAAGAAAAGCCGCGTGGCAAGGAGGGGGAGAACTCAAGAATCGCGCGCCTGGAGAAGAGTGCGCACGCCGACAGCAACCCAAAGCAACTTGAGTGACCCGCAGCCTCGGAAGCAGCATCCGCAGCAGCACTCGGGGCACAGGAGGGAAGGCAGGACAGGTATCAGCACTCGGCTGCCCGACGGAACCACTCGCAGCGCTCTTGTCGCCACCGGACGAGCGCCTTCAGGCCCACAGCAGCGGCCCGTCTTTCGCGCGCTCCTTTGAGCGTCGACCGTCATCGGTGGAGTTCATTTCTAGCAGGTAACAAACCAACACTCCTGTGAGCTCTAGCGGAGGGGGAAGGTGGCGTCTAACGGTGTGTTTGCGTCGTTTGTGCTACAGTTTCTCTACCTAAACCCACATAAACATCCAACACCCACCCACTGCATACACATATACACATAAAGCCATGGCGTCTACGTCAAGCGACTGGATCTTCTCGGAACAGGAGCTGCGGTTCACGCCATCCCAGCGCGACGGCATGAAGTTCGCGGACGAGCTAGTGCTCCGTCGCAAGGCGTGCGACTTCATCGAGAGGATGGCCAAAGCCCTGGATCTGCCCAAGCTCGCTCAGATCAGCGCAGACAACTACCTCCACCGCTTCTACATGCGACAATCGCTCGTGCGCTACGACAAATACTTGGTCGCAGCTGCGTGTGTGCTGCTTGGCTCCAAGGCCGAGGAGAGCCCTAAGAAGATCGGCTATGTCGCCAAGGAGTACATCGCTGTGCGCAAGGTTGTGGAGAAGGACCAGGTGTTTGCAATTCAGAAGCACGACCCGCAAGTCATCGCGGGCAAGATCATCTCGATGGAGGGTGTGGTTCTGCACAATCTGACGTACGAGCTGACGCTGTCGCACCCGTACAAATACATCAACGAGAAGGTGGACAAGGTGGTGCGTCTGCAGCATCTGAACGAGCAGGAAAGCAAGATACAGAGCAGCAAGATCAAGCAGGTGGCGTGGTCATTCTTGAACGACAGCGCCTACACGGTGGCGTGTTTGCGACTGGATTCGGTGGACCTGGCAGCAGGTGCGGTGTACCTGGCGGGACTCTACGAGAGCTACGTGCCGGAGGACTTGTGTACAGCCAGCGGCCTACCGTGGTGGAGTGCGTTGGCGACCCCTCTTCATGCCTTGCAAGGTATTGCCATGCTTGTGAACTCTGTTCTCTTGTCATGGGTGCTGGCATTTTTTAAAGAAAGCTGTGTTCTCCCGTTTGTCTAGATGCGGCTCGCTACTTGCTCAATGCCTACACGGCGCCGTACATCGAAACGAACGTACTCCCGGCGGGACTGTCCAAGTTAGTCTATATGTTCCACCCGCCCAAGCCGGTTGAGAGCCCCGCGTCGTTCGTAGAGGTGGACGTCGTTGAGCAAGAGCACCCGTCGCCCATGGTTTCGTCGCCGATGGACTCCGCCGCGTGCGTGACGTCCCCGGAGTGCGGTAGCAGCCAAGGCCGATCACCATACGACCACGACTTCGACCATGACGTCAAGTCGCACAAGGTCAGTGATGAAAGCCCCCGCGAAACGGCGCAGGTTCCTGCGACGCCCGCGTCGCTGCTGGACAGTTTCCCTATTGCCAACGATAGTTCAAGTGCTGACAAGTTGTTGGGAAGCACTTCAGCGGCGCGAGCGGTGAGCAACGAAAGACTGTCGCGCAAACGCGGTAAGGACGCTGAAAACACGTTTTGTTCTGGAAAGAAGTCTAAGTACTGCTTGTAAGCGGCTGCGACGCGAAAGATGAGCGAGAGCGCTCCCTCCCAAGTAGCCGAGCACCATCGAGCCAGGAGGAGCCTGACACGGCGAGTTCACCAAGCGACCACAGGCGTTCAGCGTCGTGCGCACCCTCGTCACCTCACAGCAGCACACCACTCTCCTCACGCAGCACCACGCTCGAGGATGCCGCCATCAGTTTAGAAAAAGTAGAAAAGCGCTAAAAACTCGACAATAAAAACATATTTATACCAGCACCCACGCACAAACAAACCTTTATGCGCTTCATCATAGCCATCCTCCATGTTCGCCGCCACCAACCACCGAGGAAGTGCAATATCATGTGACACTGCAACGCCGCATTATCAGCCAACCCACTGGATCCGCGCGAACGCAATGAACCTCAAAGACGCGACAAACAGCAGATGCAAGACCACACACCGAGACGAGGGAGGCTAGAGCTCTTCCCGTCGCCCGGTTGGCGCACCCGCTCGCTCGGTCTTCCAGAAGCCATCACGAAAAGACTCGATTCACCGACCGACTGGTGTCTGACAGGTACACCAGTCAGACCAGCGGAGAGTGCTTCATTTTTGTCATACCAGACCAAAAGCCATCGCTTCATGCAATGGCCGGCAGCAGATCGCAGCTTCCAGTGGCGGTGGCGGACACGGAATGGAGACGCGAGTGCAGATCTAACAGACACACACACGAACACATTACATGAGGATCCAAGCGCGAGACCAAGCCGAGAGGCCGACGACGACAACAACAACAACAGAGAATGCATACCTTCTGAGTGTTTGACGCGCAATGGAGCGAAGTCCATGGGGATCTAACACCGCAAGACACTCGCTTGCCAACCTTGAGGCAAACTGGAAACTGCGCCCGTCGTTCTGCACATATTTTTGGCTTTTAGGAAGTGCTCTCGCCGGATAAAACAAACTTATCCGGCGGGTCGCCCGTCTAACACGATCGTGACCCGCGATGATCAACTTTGCAAGGAAGAAGGGTCTGGTGGCAGCAGCTTCAGACTTGAACTTTGTAAGATGTCCAAAAGTCGTGCCATCGACTGTGCTCTCCGCGCCACCGTCCGGAACAGCGTCATGCGACAAGCGTGCAGTTTTGCACCCTGAGAACCCAGGCGGAACTGGCCTCATGGCTGTCCATTACCTTAAAGTATTGGTTCTCTTAACTATCTGATAATGAAACCAAGTACAACTAACTACAGGCAAAACTTTTGTGGCTGCGACGGCTTTTCTTGGATGAAGCGGCACACTGTACCAATTAATGGCGCTGAGGAATCCGGGTGCTCCCGATCGATCAAGCGCACGATCTGCTCAGCCTGAGCCTCAGGCAAGTCGTAGCGTCGAGCGCCGGACGATCAGATCCGAGTGTCCTCCGTAGACTCCATGGCGCGCGCATTGACGACCAGTGTGGACTGATTTTCAGTCGTCGCGTGGGGCAATAATTCGCTCCTAATGACTCGCCACCTGCTTTTGCATCTACATGTACAGTATTATAAGTTTATAATTTATAACTACGGTAGTTGAAGCAGGCGCTGGGCGCTCAGCCGCGCAGTGGATTGTGAAGGATGGTGCTGCCAATGGCAAGTCAAGTTGACCTTGACTTCCTGCGGCGGCAGAGCGCCTTGAATGAAGTAAGAGATGCTGCTACTCGCGCTACTAGCGTAGAACGCCGATAAACTTTGGCCGATGCGATACTCGCTGGACGGTAGAGGACGCATTTCATGGAGTGCAGTATATCACCAAATGTTGCAGCTAATGAACTTCAAGACCATTCCATCCTCGTGCTACATACACACTATTTCGCTTTTATCAACGCTTTATCTACCAAAGCTATGCCGTGATCTTCTCCCAGGGCTTGGCCGCGGCTGCCTCGCCGGCCTTCATTTGCTGGCTCAGCAGCGCACTCGCGTCGACCGACAGCTTGTCCTCGATGTCGCGGATACCCGGCACCGTCTCGCCCTTCTGGATGAGATCCATCACCTCCTTGAACGACTCCGGGTACGACGGCCCACCTGCTGTCACCGTCGGAGAGATCGAGCTGACTACAGGGACGGGCATCTTCTCCTCGTCATCACCTGCTGCTGGCGCCGCCGTCGCGGCCACATTATTCGAGGACGAGGATGATGAAAGAGCCTTCTTCACGCTGACATCACCGTTGGCGGCGATATTGCTGACGCTGGTTTGCTGCTCCAGGCGCGCCATGAACGCATCGAGACTCGTGGAGGGAGGACCTGATGGTTCGCTGGTGGTATAGGACAAACTTTTGCTGCTCTGCACTGCTGGGTGCTTCTCTTCAGTAGTGCTGGAGGTTGTGATGGTAGTCGTGGTTGAAGCCACTTCGTCCTTCTTCTTGTCCTGCCCGGCATAAAACTCCCCCAGACTAGCGTGTGCAATCTCCTCAAGCGACAGGTTGGAAGATGACTTCGGGTTGGTAAGAGACTGAAGAGCCTTCAGCAACGCGCGCAGAATGGCGATGTTCTCATCAAAGGCGCCAGTTGTCTTGCTCGCCGTGTGCCACTTCCACTCCATGTTGAGACCCGTCGTCTCAAACCCGATAGACTTGAGCAGTTCCTCATGATGCTGTACAGCACACAACAAAAACTTTAGTTCGAACAGGTCGAGTTCTACGCTGGGCAATGCAACGCTACCTTGAGAGGCTCGATTTTCTGCTTAAAGTTCGCATTACCAGGAGCAATACGACGATAGCGAGGCACGTCCGGGTTCTGCAGCAAACAATGCGCATTGTCAGATACTCGCTTCACACGAACCGCATAGATATGCTGCAGGTGGCCTTACCTCGACGAGATTCTTAACATACATACTGAGAATTCCCGCTGCCAGTTTGAGCTGTTCCAACGAGTTCTGTGTGTCGAGGTAAAACACGAATTAGTGACTCTTGGGCAGTTCACATGGTGCAACTTAACCAGAGGCATACCTCAGTTCGGAGCTTCTTCAATGCGTTCTCCATACGCTCCGCTTTAGACACCACTTGAGAAGCCACTGCAAGTGGCTGCTGCGGGGTGACCGACGTAGTAGCAGTAGTCTTGCCCCCAGAGGTCGAAGCACTTTGGTTCGTGGTGTTTTCGGTACTCTCCTTCATCACCTTCACATCTGAGCCAGCAGAACTCTCCGTCTTCTTCGAGAGCAACAGCGCCTTCAGCGTCGAGATCTCCGCCTTCAACTCAGCAATAGATTGTGCATTTCCCTGCTCGGCCAGAGAACTGGAGATCTGAGCGGTTAACAGCGTTTTGCTCTGCAGGTCGCGCTCCTTTTCATCCAGTGATGAGCTCAACTTGGCAAGCTCATCTGTCTGCTTTTGGATAGCCGCCGACACCCTTGAAAGCTCAGCCAGCAGAGCCTCGTCCTTCTTGGCCTCCTGTTCTTTTTCCTCCTGCACCTTGGCGGCCTCCAGTAAAGGCGGCATCGGTCGCTGCAATAAGTGCATCATCATCATAACAGTCAGCACAGTACCAACATCAACAGGGCAACTAAAGGCCAACTTACGAGCCACGGGATGTAGCCCGACTGCACCGCGTAGTTCCAGAGAAAAGTGAGAATCGATGCCGCTCCCACCAGCGACGACACCGTCCACAACACTCGAACGTAAGCAGGATACCGAGCTCGACGTTGCATCATCTGCTGCATTGGCGCGGCTGCAGTCATCATCATTGGTGCCGCCGTTGTCAGTTGGTGCTGCTGCACAGGCTGCACTACTGATTGCGTTGGCACAGCCGCGGAGGTTGCACTGCCGCCGTTTTGGTGGCGTTCGATGGCCTCCTGAATTTCCTCCTTGGTCATGCCCTTCCCCTCCAGGAACGACACGCGCTCGGACAGCGGCGTCGACTGCAAGTGGATATAAAGCGAGTGTCAGGCGAATACGAAGCGTCAGGGCAGCGCAACAGACGCGCAAGACACCAGAGGTCAAGACGACGCACCTGGACGTTCGGGTGCTGCAGGAACTTGAGCCCGTTCTCCACCATTTCCTCGCGCATGGCCATCGCTGCGCCAACTTGAATCTGCCGCAATGACTACGTGAACGCAATGCTCACACCTGACCCGATTCAGAAACAGACTCAGATATTTCCTCAGATCTGATGCTAGTGTTGTGTGTTTTACATAAATTGCTTGGCTGGCTGTCGAGTCTCAAAAGCAATTGCCAAGTGACAAGGAACAAGACGTGACTGAGCTCCGTGTACGTTGCAAGCAAGCATGGCGCCTCCGAGCAAGCGAGCGAAGAAGGATGAAGGCAGCGAAGCCAAGACTGACGGGGCTGAGCCGGCGTTCCAGAGGCGCAACCCGTCGCACATCAAGAACAAAATGAAGCGCCAGCTCGTGATGCAGAAGTTCCGCAAGGAGAAGAAGGAAGCCAAGAAGGCAGCGCAGATCAAGCGTCGGCGCGAAGCCGAGGAGATGGGAGAGGAGGCACCAGCCAAGATGGAGCCGCGCACTATTGATAACACGCGCGAGAAGGAGGTGACGATGGTCAGCAACGAGGGCGACGAGGAGATTGAGGCCGACGAGCGCGACGACGAGTTCGCCAGCATCTTTGCCAATGAAGAGGCACCCAAGCTTATGATCACTACGCGTCCGTTCCCGTCGGGCGAGCTTTACCACTTCATCAAGGACCTCATGGACTTGCTGCCCAACTCGTTCTACTATAAACGCGGCACCTTCGACATCAAGGAGATCGTGCAGTTCGCCAGCAACAAGAAGTTCACGCACCTCATTGTGCTTTCGGAGAAAAGCAAGATCTGCAATGGGTACGTTCGTTGGCGCTGGTTGGTTCTCACTTTGTTGCGCATTGACTAACTCTGCTACTGTTGCTGCGATGTCATAGCATGCTCGTGAGTCGCTTGCCGGAGGGCCCGACGGCGTTCTTCAAGGTGTCGAACGTAAAGCTGACGTCCAGTATCAAGGAGCGCGGTCGTCGCACAAACCACCAGCCGGAGCTTATCCTTAACAACTTTTCGACGCGTCTGGGTCACCGCGTGGGCCGCTTCCTGGGCTCGCTGTTCGAGCACCAGCCTGAGTTCGAGGGCCACCAGGTTGTGACGTTCCACAATCAGCGCGATTTCATTTTCGTACGACACCACCGTTACACGTTCGAGAACGAGAAGAAGGCACGCCTGCAGGAGATCGGCCCGCGCTTCACCATGAAGCTGAGGTGGCTGCAGCAGGGCACGTTCGACACCAAGTTCGGCGAGTACGAGTGGATCCACAAGCAGCACCAGCTCGACACGTCGCGTCGGAAATTTCACCTCTAAGCAGTCTGCACGCTCCATTTACTCAACCCACAACACAAACATTGGCATTAGAGTCTTCCCTTCGTTTCACGTTGCATTGCCGCCACACACACGTCGCCAAAAGTGCTTCTGGTGGTGATGCGAGCTGACCGGTTTAAAACACATGGCGGGATTTGCAACACTCGACGCGCGATCCGATCCTTCCCGACCGTCCGTTTCGATCAACAGGGAGCAGCAGTGCTATTCCCAAGCTCGTGTTGCCTGCATTGTTCCTGTTGTTCCTGCTGCAGCTATTGTCGAATGACAGGCAACACCCCCAGCGTTGCAGGCTGCAATGCTGCCGCATCCACAGCGTCAGCGTGTCCTACCTGACGCTGCATATCGCATCTTCCCGAAGTTGCACGAACCTCTTTTTGTCGCAGCTTCCAGAAGACTCGACACCCTGGTAACAAGCTCATCTGTGCTCCACGCATGAACACTCGAGAGCAAAGTGAGAGGAAGTTTTCTTTTCTTTTCAGCGGTTTAAAATATAATCTAGGTTGCCACGTTCCTCGGAAGCCCGTCGCAGTCGTGCGATGCCGGCCAACTCCCCTTTGCTGGAAGCCAGCTAGTCCCTGAGCAGCTTGCTATCGCTCGATAGCCCTTGACGATCCTCGCGGCGTTGCCCGTCTGCTGCTCCCGAAGAAGTGGCTCACTGGTCTTCAACCCGTCAAGCTTACTCGTTGGTGGCCTCCATCAGGTAAGCAATCAGGTCGCGACGCTCCTGCGGCTTCTTCAGGCCGGCGAACACCATCTTAGTGCCCTTGATGTACTTCTTGGGGGCCAGAAGGTACTCGAACAGGGTCGCATCCGTCCAGACGACGCCCGAGTTCTTGTTGGCAGCCGAGTACGAGTAGCCATCAGCCTGGCCGGACTGGCGGTTGATCATACCAGCGAGGTTGGGGCCCTGCTTGTGGGCGCCACCCGCGTTGGTGGTGTGGCACTGCGCGCACTTGGTCTTGAAGATCTTGGCGCCCTTAGCAGCATCTCCCTTTCCGCCGGCAACATCAACCATTGTTCTTGAGTGTGTGGGGTGGTTCTGGTGGTGCTTGTGACGCGAGTGCGGCCTTTTTCAAAGTGCGTCGGCGAAAGCTGCGGTCTGTGACGGCCGCGATAAAACCTCAAAATAGGTTAAATTCCAACGTGCGGCCGCGAAACGACCGTAACGCTGCAGCCAATCAGCGATCGCTATACTGTTTTAAACACAGTATCTTTTGTTCGCCAAGGCGACAGGTCTCACGTCACTTTGAGTCGCATCGTTGTGGACTCGCTGCGACCAGGACTAGTCTGGAGCTTCGTGGAGGACATGTTGTAGGCACTCGGACCGCCCGTGCGGATAACAGTCCGCCACCCAGCACGCTCCGCAGCCCCACGAACGTGATCGCCGCGATGACGCATCGGCGTCGAGTTTTTTGGGTCAGTCGCACGGCTCTGCACTTCAGCCGCAGCTTCAGGTGTTTTATTCCGTTTTGGTGGTGTGGGCAGATCGGAGCCAAAGACGCGCAAGGCGCTCCATGTTCGCCGCCGGTGGTGCGCACTGCGGGGAAAGTTAAACCGAATGCCGGCACTGTCGGCGCTGGATTAACTGGCAAGCAAGCGAGGCGCAAGATCAGGAATGTGGCTGCATCCCTGATCCAGCACATCCGGTCGACGCGAGTCGGCCACAGAGCGAGCTCCAGCGTGAGCTGCTGGGACTGGAGATGGAGCTACATGTACATGTACTGCGATTCCGACACTGTTGCACCTCTATCGTTGTCGTTGCTGTTGGTTATATGGATACACCAAGTTCAATCGCGGTGAAGTTGAAGAATGCGGTGCAGGGGGTGCAACGAGACCAGGCGGTGTTGACAGAGCAGGAGAAGCTACATGTACCTATTGCGAGGTATTGCGAGGTATTGCGGGGCATTTCGGTGACTCAGAATTAGCGAGAGGTTGGGGCACGCAAAGAATGCATGTCGAGGTACGAGTCAGACATTTGTCGAGGAGGCACGAAGGTGTTGAAAACGAGTGCCGATATTATTTGTGCGGCGCTGGGTATGCTGGTGTCTCGAGTCAGACGTTTAGGAGTTGCAACGCAACTAGGAATAACGCATTTGCTCTGCAGGGGCTCCACAATACGTCGGCAGACTTCAATGGCGTCTCGAATGCCAATCCATGCATCGACTGTCTGCGATCCTCAGGCATGAGCTAAGACTGTCGTCGATGGTAGATGTTTTTCTTGCACAGAGCAATGCATTTACTACTCACTCTTAAATTGTTGCAAGCACCAGCGACGTGCTAGCACGTAGCACACGTTCGCGCAGGCCACGTCATGCAACACCGGATGTAGACTTTCGTACTTAGTAAAATACATGTATCACACAATAAATACACGAAATAATTCCCCAGACTCGAACGCTTCAGTGGAGTGCATCGTTCGAGCGCGTAACCTCCTGTCCGCGATGGCGTCCACAAGGTACGGCGCTCTCTTTGACGAGCTCTCCCCGATTATGAAAACTCCTTCTTCAATCGAACGCTCACCTTTTTACCCGTGTGTCTTCTCCCCGCAGCCGACCTTTGACCACCGCGCAAGACGACGAGTACTTCCCTTCTTTCCTGACAGCTCTGCAGTCCACGCCCAAGGCTGACAAGTCCAAGGAAAGCGCCCCTCGCACTCGTTCCGAGGCTGATGTGCTGTCATCCAAGGCCCGACCGCGCCTCACCTTCGCAGAGAGCTTGTCAATGAACCGCAACAAGCAACAGGGTGTTGAGGTGCCCGAGGACTCTCCCTTCAGCTTCGGCGGCAGCTACCAGGACGGCCTGGGTGCACGCAGGCGCAAAAATGCGTCGCCTCAGGATGCTGCTAATGGCAGCGATGCTCAGGACGAAGATGTGCCGCCCCCGCCGACGATGTCGCTGCTGGATCCCGTGGGCTTCGCTGCAGGATCGCACAGTGTGGACGATGATGAGGCGGCGGCCGCAGCTGCTGCACGGCGCAGTGCAGCAGCGGCTAGAGCCTCGTACTACCCGAGCGTACACAGCGACGAGTGGGGTCAGGACAAGCAGTACTGGGTCACGGTGTTTGGCTTCCCGTCGAGCGCCAAATCTTTTATCCTACACCAATTCCAGTCCGTGGGCGAGGTCATCAACTACTCGAGCAGCAACGGCGGCAACTGGCTGCACCTGCGCTATCACACGAGACTGCAAGCCGAGAAGGCGCTCAGTTACGACGGACGCACGCTGGCGAACAACGTCATGATCGGTGTCAAGAAGTGCTACCCGTCCGACAGAGATGCGAACGCGCTCGACGAGACGCCCGTGTCCAGCTACTTTGGTGCGCAGGCGCGACAGAGTCTGGGATCCAGGGACCTGGAGGTGGACCCCACGGATGCCGACATCATGCTGCCTCCTCGGCGTCGACAAGACATTTGCTCGCGGCTACTGAGCTATCTATTTAACTGGTGACGCGGCTGTCATTGTGCACCGAGGGGTGTTGAAGCAGAGTAGCGGTTGTGGAGTACTACGTAGTAGAGGCGAACGAGCTGACAGAAAGGTACACGTACAAGCAGGCGGACAGCTAGGACGGAGATGAAGCCGCTTCGAGATCGCGGTTGTTCCAATCAGAAATTTCAAGTGAAATGGAGGATATGTATGCAGCAAGCATGCACGCACGCAGACGCAAGCGTCGAGTCGAGAAAAACGCAGATCCCTGGCCTGGCATACAACTCGAGCGGATACCGTAATTAGGTGAAGTACTGTGGACTGTCCAAAGGCTCTTCGCGTTTCTTTTGGGTTTGGGACTTGGTGTTAGGCTATGTTTGTATGACCAAGATCAAGGACGTTAGATCAGCTCCGTTGCTGAGGAGTCGACCAGCACAAGCCGATGCACTCAACGCAGTTGAGTCAACGGTGATAATCTTTCGAAAGGCTCGTCGGTCTGTCTCAGCCGATCGTGGACGTTTTAACGTTTGAAAATGTCCACGATCTTCATCATACTACATGTAGTACATGTAGTACATTGTACATGACAGGCCTCTAATATGTTTTTTTGCCGATTTCTCCCCATTTTAGCTTAATGGAGGGACATCAAGGACATCAGTCTGAGAGCCATTCACAAGATCTGTGCGAGGCCCCCCCCTCGCACAGATCTATTTTGGGTTTAGACGTTCCCTAAACTCTCCCTAAATGGAATCGGTCCAATATGGGCATATAATAGTGAGGACAATAGTGAAAGTAAGATAAAGAAACTTTAACCCTTCCCCTCAGTACTGAATTTTAAGAGCTTCGACCGCCGATACCGGGTTCCTCCGCTTGTAGAGGACAGCTTCATATAAGAACGACCAATCACCATGCGATAGTTCACCATCCTTTCCTCTTCCACATAAGTTCCGGTACAGAAACGCAACAATCATATCAATACATTTATACCGGTAATACAGTCACCATCCATTTTGTGCATTCACACACCAAGCTGAGCGACGCTCAGCTTCAGCGAGCGTAGCCAAAGCATTACAGTGGAGGCTCGCGTGATGTGCGGACGTGGATTAAAGAGTTCTTGTCAACTCAGTGTAGACCTCGGCGGAATCCAAGAAGAGCTGGTGAAGTGGGTTAATGATGTCTACATGTACATGTATTAATACAAGGAGGATGTTCCTGTTACCTCTACGTAGTTAGCGAGAGATCCAGCGTATATTACAACATCCACACGTTTGATGCGTCGAACATTGCGAAGTTGGGACGGCTCGCCACAGCTTATTGATGAGAGCAAGGACTTTAACCGTGCCGAATACACCCGCAGTTGCTGTGCCCTTCACCAACGCAGCAATACATGACCTAATATGTGTACTATTTGGACCAAAAAGGTAATCAATTTGGACTAAATCGCAATTTCGGTACTGACACCGGTAGCTAAAATCGGAACGTCCTTTTTATGAATGGTACATTGTACCGGCATGTAACCTGTCTTCTACAAGCGGAGGAATGCGGTATTCGTCGATAATATTCATCAATTGCTCACATAATAATAATGGTGAGGTATATTAGGGGGTTTCAAAGTAGAATTTGGCAGAACATTTTGACATAACGGTATAAAAATCTCCCCTCTCTCTGATTGGCTCATTTTCAAGTTACTTTGAACCCCCTTTATTGAAGTCCGAGCAGCAGCAGGTCAGCGTCCGCGCCCAGTAGCTACAGCATCGCCAAGGCCATGTTCAGCAACGGCAATAGCAGCAGGAGCACCGATATCTCGTTCAACAGTAGCGGGGGCAACAACTTGAGTGTAGTTCAGGGTTACGGTGAAAGATCATCGCTCCATCTTCTTAGACAGTCGCTAACATCCATCACAATCGTTGTAGAGGCTTGAATGTAGCATACCTTGTGTAAGACCCCTACAAACACGATGCCTGCCGATTTGATCAGATCGGTGATCTCTGATGCCAACACCATCGTCTTCTTGCTCCAACGGTGTCACCACGCCACCAACAACGGCGTCAGCTCACCGGGCGGTTTCATTCTTCAGATCTAGGATCCGTGGAGGCAGTGCTACTTGCGACTAGCACTCGAGGTGGCGCTGATGAGGCCCGCGTTTCCTTTAGAGCAAATCAAAAGGAAATCAGGCCATTAGGCCCTCATGTCGTTTTGACTCGATTTTAGAGTCAAGAAATCCTAACATAACGGCATACCCGCAAACCGCTCTGATTGGCTGATTGGTATTCTATGTCTTCATGTCTTCAGGTTGGCCTCAGCTTTGAAACCCCCTATTGTGTTACTGGCTGGCGCCGAACTGCTAATATCCCTTCTGGCCTCAGAGATAGTGAAAGCCGGGTAAAGCTACTGTACATGTAAACTAGGTTCTCCTAGCTCATCAAAAAGTGACAAGCCATAGTACCTCTACTCTCGAGGTGTGGGTAGCAGGATCTCTTGTCCTTTGTCTGAGTCTGCCCATTGTGTGAAAGCATTCATTAGGTGGCTGAGCACGCCCAGATACCGCTGATTGATGAGTTCATCCGAAGCTGGTTCATCTTCCTGACTCCGTTTAGTGTCCATGGCCAAGTTGGCCAAACAGTCTGCCATCTTGTTATGGCGGCAATAATGATGGGACCACGACCTGAACCTGACTGTGTGAAGTGCTCGAGTCCTGTCGTACCAATATTGAAGTTTTCGCGACTTGGGTCTACTTCGTTCGCTCATCATACGTAGGATCAGTTGACTATATCCTACTATGTGCGTGGAGAGGAGCTTCCGTTTGACTAGAAAATGCACCAGACTGTGCAGTGCTCGAAATTCTGCAACGTTGTTGGTGCATCCTACCCCAGCTAGCGAGACAGTACAGATCCAAATAATCCGTGGTGTGCGCGTTGGTCCGACTTCAACCAATACGCTGCCACTTCCTCCAGGGCCCGGGTTTCCTCGAGAACCCCCATCAAAAAAGCCTACATAGGCCATCGAGGTCGCAGGGTTGCCCGGTAGGTTGCTTGTTGGCACGGTGTGCTGCATGCGCAGTATTTTCCGTATCTCCATGGCTACAGCCCATTCCCCGTAATTTTCTTTGTTGAGTTCGAAAGAGCCGGCCACCAGGTCAAAACCCACTTGGACTTGCCGCTCATAGTGAGCTCGTCTTTCTTCTAGAGTCGGTGTTGTCTGGTGTGTGTTGAATATTTGCTCCAGCCGCACTCGCCATATCAAATTGAGAGTATGGGCCACTGCATATCTCCAGTACTTATTAGCTACATTGGCAAGCGTGTCCGTTGTCATATCATCCTCCTGTTTGAAGTTTTCGGTAATCCAAGTCGCTCTAAATGCCAAACATTTGCCAGGAGGGTAGTTAAGATTGAGCGAGAAAATTTCCTTCACTTCGTGAGGAACATGGTCATCGTGAAGTCTGGTGAAAATTGCTTGCTTGACACTCCCAAAAAACGTGAGCTACAGTCACAAGTTGGTGATGTCCACATTCTACGTGGGGGCACGCCGGTGCATTTCGTTCTTTGACCCAAAGTGGAAGGGCTTGCAACTTTAGTAGGTACAGCAGTGAATGCTGGTAGGTAGAAATTCCAGTGATGCGGGATAAGCTGTTCCACGAGACTTTTTCCAACGCACTGCCGAGTGCTGGGCTGTCACGGTGCCAGGCTACTCCCGCTTTTTTAACTCTGTTAGTTCCCTTCTCCGCACGCGTTTTCATCACCTCCGCTCAATAGCGCGCTTTCGTATGTACCCATCTGCGTTGCCCAACCCAAATAGCAGCCATTCTCGTTGCCCATGCTTGCGGCGCTGTCCATATAGTTTTTTCCTGCACATTGAGAAAACCTGCGATTTCCTTGTCCAGGTGAGGTGGTGCTGAGTGAATAAATACTTCAGGCTCTCTGGTTCCCCACGTGTGCGAGATCACTAATCGAGGACGTCCCGCTATCTTGAACTCGTGATGGATCATCAAGCGTGTGCGAGACAAACACTTGCGCGCTGCTTTGCCGCTGGAGAAGCAATCTTGGGAATGCCACGAGCAGTCCAATAGCAAGGTCTCGGAATTGATGAGCTAGCGTGGGCATCATTGGGTACTCAAAATTCACACTTACTACACTAACCACGCCAGGTCGAATCCATTTCCAGCGAAGAACCTCGGCCACTGTAGTCGTACTGTTTGCTACTAGACTATACCGCTTGCCGAGCTGCTCAACTGAACCTTGGGCACTGAAGAGCGGCAACTCGAAGACTGGTAAATATTTCACACCTTCTTCTACAATTTCCCGAATATTTTTTCCTGTAGTTGAGCGAGTCTACGCGCATCAGCCAGGAGAGAGCGCATGTTGCAGACCAGTTCGCCATTACTCCATCTTGGGAAACATCATAATCTGCTCAACACCGAGAGCGTAGATTGTTTTGAAAAGAAATCAGTTCGCTGGAAAAGTGAGGGGTGATCGCCCGTGAAATCCAAATAGTACCATTTCTCCGAATGGTGTTTCGAAGCGTACGAGGGGCTTTTTTCCTCCAGCTGGGGGATATATGCGTTCTGCCAAAACTTTCACAGTCCCCAAGGATTTCTCCCACGATTCGGACAATGCGAGAGCTGATCTGCGCCCAGTCACCAACCACCTGGGCACTCAGTACATGCAGCTCACTTAGGAAATTTGGAATGGCAAGCCCCCCAAGCTTTTTTGGCAACTCCAATGCTTCCGCGCTCGCCCATCCTCGAATCTAGGACGTGGGAAGCGCGAAGGAGCTTTTCCATATAAAGTTTTGCATGCGTTGTGATGCCTCCTGAGCGATTCGGGGACTTGGCCAAGCATGTTGGGCAACATACAGCAGTTTAGGTATTATGATTGCGCGTGCAATGTCGATACGCTGAGGGGCTGAGTTCGTCTTGTTAATGGCTAAAGAAAGTCGACACGTCAAAGCTGCAAACGCTCGATTCCAAGCTTCAGTAGTTGTATCCGATGTTCCAGCCCAGTGACCTAGGTAACGGCACTCAAGTTGTGTGTTGATTGGTGCTGTCGTCGCATCTCCTGGCTGCAATCCGTTGTCGGCAGTACCTAACGCAATTGCGATAGACTTCTGAACATTAACCTGTAGACCCGAGCGTGACGAAAACCGATTGACAGCTATGATGATTCTATCTTGCATCGATTTGTCTCGGATATAAATTGCCGTATCATCCGCATATCCTGCAACGTGAAGATTGAAAGAACCCTCAATTCCACGCAACTCCGCTCCACACTCACCTGCCGTTATATCCATCTCGTCGTACAACAGGTCCACTGCAAGAATGAATAGGAGGGGAGCCAACGGGCAACCTTGACGGATTCCGCGCGTGACAGTGATCGGTAATGACGGAAAACCATTAGCGAGAAAAATAGTTTTTGTGTCAGTGTGGGTCGCCTCCACGAGCTTAACGAATTAGGTGGGAAACCTTTTGCCTTCAATACGGCTAGCAAAAAGTGATGGTCCAAAGTGTCGTAGGCCTTCGCGAAGTCGAGCAAAAGGGCCTGAGCATTCGCATAGTGTTCGCTCGATTTGCACACCTTCTTGGCTGCTTCAAAGAGCTCGATGGCAGTATGGATTCGGCGTCCCGGAACGAAGCCAAATTGCGTTTCGTGGACCAGAGAAACAATTTTGGTCCGTAAACGCTTCGTGAAAATTTTTGTGAGCACTTTGTAGTCGGAGTTCAGCAGTGCAATGGGGCGATAGTTGAGAGGGTCAGTTGGGTCTCCCTTTTTCTTGATGCTGAAAATGTAACCGAGCCTAAAGCTCTCAGGGAAAACACCAGCATCGAGCCATTTGTTGAAGAGAGTGGTCAACAGCGGACTAAGTTTGTCGATGTGGTCTTTGTACCAGTCATTTCCGAGTCTGTCAGGCCCAGCTGCCTTACCCCGTTTGCACTTCTTAATCGCAGCTTCAACCTCGGCTTCGGTAATGATACCATCCAATCTCGACAGATCGGTTTTGGCCCACCGCTTCTTCATCCCCTCGACATACTGATCAATTTTCGAAGTGTTAGAATCTGTGCTGTTCATTACTGGAAACCAAGCATCCGCTAAGATGTTGGCTTTGTCCTTCGGGTCGCGCACGACATTACTGTTAGTTGGCTTCAATTGATGAATCACGTTATCTCCAAAACGGGTACAAATTCTGCGGTAGAAGAACTTCGAGGTTGAACGCTCACGCCACGTATGGTCCCGAGTCAACCTTTTCCGCCGAAGAAACCGACGCTGTGTTTGAATTTCATTCAACTGCTGAAGCAAGACATTTCGTTGTGCAAAAAGCTCGTGGTGTTGGTCTTCTTCGCATTTCCTCAACTTTTTCATCACTCTTCTGATACGCTGTCGAAATCCTCTCGCGACTTTGCGTCTACATTGACGCTTGAGCTGCAACGGTTCCTTGGCAATTCGCTCCTTAAGTTGATCCCACTTTTCTGCAAGCACTTGTGCGTCGGCAACAGTGTCTCCACGTAAAAAAAAGAGAAATTCCTCCAATCTCGTAGAGATGAGATTTTCTGCTGCTGTTGTTACGTACGTTGGCATCGGATAAACCGAAGATCGACGCTTTACACGCACCGGATTTTTCGGGCACTGCAGATGCATGGTGACTCCGTAATGGTCCGACTGTAGTGGACAGCTATTTTTTTCCACATCTCTTACCCACTGCTGCATGTCATTGGAAAGGTACCAGCGATCTAATCTGCTAGAGCCACGCTTTTGATGCCCCAAACTGTAGAAATAGGTGTGGTACTTACTTGCAAAACCATTTTTTGAGACTGCGTCGAGTTGGTTGGGTTTGAAGCTCTCCACCGCATCCTCCAAACGCATTTTTTCAATCCACGCTTGTAGCTGCGAACTTTTAACATCTCCACACACCGACGTAGTACGTCGATCCAGAGACCGGTCAATCACGCAGTTGAAGTCGCCACCCGCAATAACCTTGGCTCCTTCGGGTATACGAACCTCATCGAGCTGCTTGAAAAACTGCTTACAAGCCCCTGGATCTGGCGGTGCATACAAATTCATCACAATAAGGTCTTGACCTTGCAAGGAGCATTGGATAAATTGTCGATAAGCAGTCCAGAGTTCCTCCTTCCATGGCACCGCATTTCGAACGGCTCCATGTGGATTAATTAGGATTCCGACTCCGCCATGCCGCGCTCGAGCAGATCCATTGCCTGCATGTGCTGGAGACCAGAAGGAAACAATCGATTTAGCCGTCCTCTTGAAGCCCCATACTGTTTTGTACTGAGATTCAGCCCACTCTGACTCTGCGACGTCTAGGTGCGTTTCTTGTAAAAGCACGAGGTCGTTAAGTCCATTCTGATGCTGCTCTCTGAATCTTTGAAAAGGATAGGGTAGTTGGTTAATTGAAGACGCAAGACCCCCTACATTATAGGTGGCCATTCCATATGTATGATCGTCGGCATTAAGCCTTGTCGGCTTAGTGTGCCGCGACTTTGACTCAAATTTTATACGTGTCCGTCGAGTTGCTCTGAAAAGTCGAAAAAGATGCAGTACCTGCCGGTCATGATCGTGTTTCGGCACTTTCGAGCAGTAGTCTCGCATCGACGCCTAGACAGAGCGACGATGTGAGATCTCTCCATCACCCCCCACTAGTGACTTGACGAGGCAGGCCTGGGGACCCCAGCTGCCTCGTCAGTACACTCGTGGTCTATCTCTTCGCCAGCTTGCTTCTCAACGGGTGGCTGCGTACGCGAAGCCCCATCAAATTTTTGGGCTTTTTGAACTGTGTGGTATGCCAAAAGAGAGATCGTTCTCATGTCAATTTTCCCCCGGGGTAGCCGTTCAATTCCGTAAGTGGCAAGAAGATCCTGGTGTCTATCAACTATCAATCGTACTCTTTAGTGTCATTGAAGCTGGTCGCTCCGCTTCCAGGGTACGTTACCGCTTGAAAGTGGTTACCACCTCCTGTTCGTCACAGCACTAACACGACGGGGTGTACGTCAGCTTGGTGGAGGTCGATCAACATCTGCATCGGGCTGCCCGTATTCAGGTTTTTGAAGTAAGGAAACTCACTCGTGTTCCCATTTTCATCCATCTTCAGCTTGAAAGCTTACATTCCTAAATGCGCGTTGCCATTATCGTGAACGTCAATGACGTAAATTGGCTCACGTAGAAAGAGAGTAGCCCCTTTGAAAACAGTGTGATTACCCAGCAATTCTTGGGTAGTCCGTCTACCGTCGGTTCTTCACCCGCCTCCTGCATGTTTGAGTACAAAGCTCCGGGTTCTGAGTCTAAGTCAATTGCACGGGTCTCGACGAGGTAGTAAATCTTTGCCAGAAGCACATTTAGGATCTTCTTCTTCATGGCAGTGGCATCCAGAATCTCTGTAGGGGGCATCTGTACGGACTCCACCTGTAAATTGTGCGTGGCGGCAAAAAGTGCCAGCCATCCACACTGCCCATTCCGCTCTACGTCGGCGATCACTCCACCCAAAGCTTCTAACCACATCTGCAAGTCATAAACCGCGTCAGGTGGCTTGAACCAGTGCATTCGTATCCAGCATCTTCGTTTGTACTCGGCGAGGCGCAAATCTGTGCTGGTGGCGGTACTTTTTGGTACGTTTCTGGATCAACTGTCTCCTTCATGTTGGTATCCGAATCGTCAAAGGAAGGACTGCGATCGAGTACTGGCACCACCTTGGTTATGAATTTTTGCTGCATTGACCCACGCGAACCCGGGCTTTCTTCAGTGTCACTGGTGCTGTGGGCTGCAGCTGCTGGAGCGACATTTTGCTCTTGGGTTCCGATTCCGGGCCCCACATCAGACGTCGGCGTCTCCTTTCGAAGGACATCATGGAGAGATAACTGCTTCAGCGTACTCTTAGGCGGTCCGGCTCGTAGGGACCTAGCTGCCGGTGCTGCTACTGAGCAGTCAATAGGATTGGAACCTTGGCGTAAAATTTTCGTTTCTCGGCGGGCTGGCGCAGTCGAATTCTGGTTACATTCACTACCAGCATTGTCACGCTTCGTTGTGACTTCCTGGTTGGAAGGTGCACTACCATCTTTGGTGGTATCGTCTTGGTTCTCTGCTATTGTATTGGCTCTTGCTCGCTTCAGCGGGGATAAACTTGGTAGGACCGTACTTGGACGATCCGCTCCTGCTGTATTCAGCGCCGTTGGCGGATGAGGTACTTCGTCGTGCAATGTGCCAGATGGCTGTTGCGCGAGGGCACCCAGCGTAGGCATCGCTCTATCAAGGTTGGTGTTGGAATCCACCTCCACGTCGCTTTCGCCTCCATTTGGTTCACAGTTTACTACATGTTCAACTGTTGTCTCCATGCCTGGAGCAGTAGCGTCCACCACCCCTCCCTCAATAGCTCTCCCTGTCGTACCGAATTGTGGTACATCTTTTGCTGACTTGTCAGCGTCTCCGCTAGTGTTCGGCTTGATGTTCATTCTGTCGAACATCGCGAGTAACTGGTCCACACTTCTAACTTTTTCTGCCGGTATTGCTGCGTCATGTTCGATGGGCGACACATGCGACCAGGCAGCAACCGTGAGAATACGCTTCGATGCAATCTGTTTACGGTCGTCATCTTTGACATTGCAGTGCGCATGTGAGTGCCACCGATTATTACATTTCGCGCACGGCAGATGCAAGTGTACATCCGAGTGATGAACGAGCAGTTCGGCGTTGGGTACTCGGATACGACTGTACGTTCTGAGCACTGCTGGGCATCCTGGACTGTCGACAATAACTTCCCACGTCTCCCGTCCTTGTTGTTGTTCTCCCAATATCGGATGGGTAAGAACGACCACCTCAAGCTTCAGCTCCTTCGTTAGCAACGCGTGCATTTCCGTGGGACAATTTTTTCCTTTGAGCAGCAATATCGAGAACCGGTGCGTATCAATACGAAGGACCGCGTCCGGGCTTTCGCGTCGTAGCTCAGTGTAATCAATCAGCTGCATTCCTCTTCGATCAAAAGGGAAAAACAGCCCTGCCCATTGCTTGGCAATCCGAGCGCTGCGAAAAAACATCGTACGTAAACGTTGTTTGGCATTGTACTGAAAACGTACCAAGTCCGCTTTTAGTTGTTTCACTTGCTGCTGTTGCACCGGAAGTCCAGCTTCCCCCGCATCGAGCATTTGAAGGAGGGCATTCTGGCTAATCTCGTCTCGAATGAAATGCCCTGCTGGTAAGTGTGCATACAGAGGGTACTCCTGATGTTGCAACAACTCAGTGATCACCGCTGACTTGCCTGCGTCGAAAACTTGCGCTAAGAAGGGCGGCACTTGTTTGATCTCCAATTTTTGAGAGAGAATCAGATCCAGGATTTCGCGTTCTTCGCTTGACATCTCACGCGGTTTCATCAAGGGTGCCACAGGTTGAGTTGCCGCCTTGAAAAGCTTTCGTCGATACGTGTTCCGCTAGACGGCGTGTTTCTGAACATGGACGGTTTTGATTGCAGCGCGTCCTTGTAGCTTTTGTTCTGCGTGGGCTTCTGAACAGGCATATAGGTCTCCTGCGTCGGGTTGTTCACGAAATTGAAGACTCGAATCCGCTGTTCCAGCTCTTTTTTGGTAATAATTTCTTGCAACACCCAATTGTACATTGTTCTGGTCAGACGAAGATTGTCGTCGCGTACTGAATAGTCCCAACTGTCCATCTTGGTTGGCATACTGTCCGGCCAATCCGCTAATGCTTTCGCTTTTTCCTCCTCATCGACGATGGAGTTGGCACTGTTCATGAACTGGTCGAACCGACGTTTCTTCGCGAGCTCGTGAATGCGAACTACCATCTGATGCACGTACTCAGGAGGTGCTTCAGCTCGTAGAAGCTCTTGTAACTTGTAGAAAGACGCTCTACCATCCCCCATCTCGCGTTGGCTGTTCAACGTTCTCCGAGACTCCTGGGAGTTGGCAGGCTTCGACTTCTGTCGTTCAGCTTGCAGTTGCGACTGCTCCTTCCCCTTACTACCGGTCCTTGGTTGTGCTCTTGGGCTTCCTTCGTGTTGCTTCTTTTTACTTTTCTCTTTCCGCCCTTCACGTACGGTTGTCCACCCTGCTTCTGTGTCGTCGGTAGCACCATTGACTGCGGACGCGCCTCCACTTGCGGTCTGGATGTCTTCCGCCTTCGTCTCCATGTTCGAGCTTCCAGCCCGGCTTGAGGCAAGGTCGGGGTCTCCCTCGGTTTAGTGTCTTGTCCAGTGGTCGCGCCTGATGGTCCATGGGAAAGGATGCGCTTGAGGTTGGACTGTTTCCTGGGTTTAGTGACCCTGGATACGTGCCTCTCCACACGTAGAGTCAAGCCTTGAGGTTTGTGCTGAGAGCGAGCTGCCGAAGGGACGCTAGTTCTCGCCGATGCTTTTTTTGAGAGTGATCAACAATCGCTCACAGGTCCCAAAGAGTGTATCAGTAGCCTTGTTTCGAAACAGAAGCACAGCAAGCAAGTGTAGATTGACAAGATTTCCGCGGAAATGTACACGATCGTCGAGATATGACGTTTCTGTAAACTGTCCACGCCAAAGGCTAGCGGATACGCCAGGCCTCGGCTCAAGTCGCCTGTGCTCCAACACAGTCGGGTACTGTAATGGGTGACATTGTTTGTGAGAGTCCTTGCAGTATTTCTCGTAGCTTGCCGGTCCTCAAAATATGTTGCAAAGGCATCCTCAGGACGAGGTGTTGATTCGAAACCCGTGTAAGATCTCTTTTCTGGTGGAAAAGAGGTCAAGACCCTTGTAAGATCTGGTAAAACCTCATGCGAGACAGCGATACCTACACTGTACAGTCCAATTTTCCCATATTAGAGAGGCCTGTACATGTATGTTGCCGAATTTCAATCCTCTAAAGCCGCAAAGTCACCACCAAGGTGTTACATATCAATACAAAGATGGCACCTCGAGGTCCTCGACATCGCTCAAAACACGTCGATCGACATCGTGTTGCCGAGCGACGGCGAGCATAATCTCCAAGTAAACACCCCAATCCGTCCTGGAAGTTCCTTTGGTCATCGCGTCCGTCTCAAGCTGCGGCTTCAAGTTGGTACACATCAATTTTCGAAGGTATTCCAGCATACAAATCAACTCAGCAGCGCAATGTCGGATTGTCAGATATCGGACCTTGAAGGTTTCTGAACCTAAACCCTAGTAAACTTCAGTATTGGTCTCACCATCGTTGATCAACGATCGTCTTGCAAGTTGCAAGTTGCAACAAGGATCGCAGCGATGCGGCACCAAGTAGAAAAAGCTTCACTATTATGACTCGTGAATGTTGGTGAAATGGTAATACCATTTCACCAACACTCACGAGTCGCGCACGTCGACCCAAGCCAAGAAGCTTCAAAAACACCATGCTGCCGTCCATTGTGCCCCGCATCCAGCAGAAGGTGCACGAGCAGCAGATCGTTGCCAACAGCCCCAAGCTCGTGTGGATCCTCGCCCACCCCGCCGGCCCGTTCACGAGCACCCTACTGCTATCAACGCAAGAACCTTGGCTCGAGTACTTTCACTGACGCCTCTGTTTGACTACTCGCAGTTCATTTCTGGGCGCCAACGTTCAAGTGGTGTCGTGGTTTGCCGAGGAAGAGTGTTGGTGGAAAGGTGAGTGTAGGTCTTGTCGGTACTGGAAGCTTAGGTAGTTGGTCTCGAGGTTTGCGGGGTAGACGGTGTATTTGATAATGAATTGGTTTCCTAGCCTAATTAGAAACCAAACTGCTGTTAGTGTTAACATGCATGCATTTACCGTACCATACGCAGAGTGCGGGTGATAATGATGACGACGGGCAATAACGGAACTGTTCACTTGAGAGGAATTGAGACGAGGCGACCGTGCTTCTTAGCGCCTAGCGCCGCTCGAGCGCAGGAACAACGTCTTCAGAGGCGATACCGCAAGAAAATATTTGTTCCGTTTGATATTCTACAGTAAACGTCTACTGTAACATTCAATAATTTGCATTAGAAGCCAAAACCACAGTTAGTATACCGCTGTTAGTTTCTAGAATGCGTACCAATTGCAGCAAATAACGTTTGTGATCACGATGATGACGTGCGATGCTAGCACTTGAGGCGCCAGCACGGAGTTGCGACGTGGTGGTCGTCTTTCATAGCTCCTAGCGGCGTTAGAGCATAGGGCCAACGTCCACAGCACGACACAGTGAGACAGTACGTGCGGCGACACCCATGCTGATAGAGTTGTCACCGTATCGCCGTAGATATCGATCGCAGTCTTTTGCACCACCGCTGTACGCAGTACCAACACAAGACAAACCACATGCAAGACGTTAGTTCATTTAGTTACACTGTAATACCAAGCAGAGCTGCAACAACGCATCTTACCGCTACAAAGCTCCGCACTTGTAGACCGCTATCGTAGCTACCGTCGTCTCCTTCGTTTCCGATAATAAATTGAAAGCTGCGAGTGTCATGTTTTATAGAGCCGATTTCATTTTAGTATTTGAGGGGGGTCACCCCTACGAGTGGTAAGGCCAATCGGGACAACACTCGGGACGGATTTGGCGGTCCCAGACGGTCGCAGTAGGTCCAAAGTGGTTCCAGCAGGTCTCGGGACAAGCCCACGAATGCCGGTCAAGCCCCCGCAAGGCCTGTACGATGACCAGTTCAACCAAATGGGCAACTATTACGTTGCCGACTCCCAGGATCATGTGGCATTCGTTCATCGAGTTGATAAGATACCCATATTCCGACGACGTGTAGACCTGGAGAATAATACCTGTACGTGTGCATTTATGGATCAACACGGCATCCCCTGCAGGCACATGATCGCCCCACCAGTCAAGCGGAAGAAACTAGATACTGTGTTCGATCGTTTTGCACGATACTACCAAGTCAGCAGCTACTGCGAAGCATTCGCCAAGGCGTATGTAGAGATGCCACTCCTAGAGAATGTGGAAGACGACGCCTTACCGCCTCTGTGTTTTGTTGTTCGCGGAAGGAAACGAAAGCAACGTTTGCCAAGCCGCGGAGAGACTACAACCAAGAGAGTTCGCCGATGCAAAAACTGCAAGCTGACCGGTCACAATATCCGTAGCTGCAAGAATCCAACCGCTGACTAGACTCAGTAAAGAGATTGATGCCTCATTCTACATATCTGCAATACCCTAATATGTAAGTCAACGTTCAACATACTAACTTATTTGATACGCTGGGCACCGGTCGGGTCCATCTGGAAATCGTTCAACACGTTCTGCAGCACCGAGTCACGCAGTACAAAGCGCAGGACGGGTCGCGCTTGATGGCCTCCGTGTAGCGCTCCACCGTCAGTACCTTAATCTTGCGCTCCACGTCCTTGGTGTGGTTCTCCATCTGAGCACCATCGTACGAGTCGATGGCGGTCGTAAGGGTCTCCTCCATCTCGAGCTTCACAGCAGCCAAATTGCTGTAGTACGACATGTTGGTAGTGTCCTTCTTAATGGTTTCATTGTAGCACTTAATAGCCTCCGAACACTTCTTTGGATTGTAGAAAGCATTGCCACGCTGCGTGGCCTCGTCGGCCGCCTTCTTGACAGCACGGTCGGCTTTCTCCTCGTCCGCCAGATCTTCCTCCACAGGAGTGGATTCAGGAGCAGGAGTAGGGTTAGCCTTCGGAGCAGGAGTCGACGTAGCCGCAGGCGTCTCCTCGTCCTCAGCGCCATCTATGTGAATGTTGAGTCCCATGAGTTGGCCCAGCCCCGTCATGGCGCGCGTGTCCTTGATGTGTTCGTTGATCTTGGACGGACCACGTTGAATCTCCTGTAAGACCTTAACGAACTCCGGATCACCCAGCAGCGGAGCCAAACACGGGTTTGTGGCAATTTTGCCGAACATGTCGTGGCCGAAAGCGTCGGCCAGCGTGTTGAAGGCCTGTGCAGCCGCAACCTGCGCCTTCTTCACCTCTTCAATGCCCTGAGGCACGCGACATTGCTCGCGTCCACCTTAAGGTCGGCATTGTAGGCGGCTGTGGCCTCGCCATAGCGCTTGAGAGCGTGCAGCGCCGCGCCCTTGCGAATATGATCCTTGGGCCAGTCTGGCTTCGTCTTGATACACAGCTCAGCGCCCCCTAGAGCATGCGCCCCGTCGTACGTTGTCGTAGACGACGTTTCGGTCAATGCCGGGATGGCGATGATGTGGTCTTGCGCGTACTTGTACACCATCTCCGCCTCAGTTGCAGTCTTATTCAATATCGGTTATTGACTTGTTAAATATCGAATATTCAACAAGCACCATTTAGAAAATTGGAGAATTAACCCGCACCTTTTTCTGGGATAGCAGTATAGCCTGAAAGGCATCGCCCAATCCGGTTAACTGGAAGCCTGTATTACTGAAGCCGGTATTACCGAGCGTCGTCTTCGCCGGTATACGGAAGAAAGTATTTCTGAGCGGCGTCTTCATTCTCGAATTCGCCGACGTGCCTTCTCCAAGATACCCCGAAGCGCCGAGCGTCGTCTTCGATGATAGTTCACGGAGATCAAGCCCCGACTTGGCTCGACGACACTTCCCACGCTATCGGCACGCACAACCTACCAGAGGAAGCTTTCACATTGCCGTGTACTAACATTCACGGCGTGTACACCGAGAGACCCGTGCGTGGCGTGCTCTTTTGACCGGGTGCCGTATGTTCAGGGCCCTAGCGCAAAGTTCTACGCGGGCTACCCCGTTCACAGACCCGATTGTGAAGTGATAGCGTCGCTAGGTGCTGTTGACGCTGTACCGCGCAACAACGTATCAACGCAGGACTACGCAACGATGGAGTCACTCGCGAAGATCCCGTCGGACCTTGTGACGTCGAAGAATCCGGCCATTTGCTAATCGAGCGCTCAGATCGAGAAGTACCCGCATTATAGTTCAGCAGCGCCCAGTAAGCAGTGCCCGGTCGGCATCGGGCACTTCTGAAATAGCGAGCGGTAAGCAGCGCCCAGTCAGCATTGGACATGAAGTCCAGGATATAGATAGCTAGTTTACGTGAGTCATGTGGGATCGTGCGTCCAGACTCCTCCTCGAGATAAACGAAACACGCAAGGTCCGAGAAGTGGTTACGTAAAAAAAATGGCCTTGAAAAAAACGTTAAATTGAAACCTAAATTCGGTAATGCCGTCGGTAATTTACCTATGCCTTTCACCGCATTGAAAGCGATGGAATCCAACTAGTGATGGATGGACCGATGATTGAGCGCTCGATATTGACCCGCTTGCTTCGTGGCGGTTGGTCTGCGGTGAGATTGACGGGTTCTTGCCGCGTTAAGGCGCGGGTATGAAGAAGAGTGGTTGATACTCGGGAAAGACGGAATGCGCAGCAGCGAGAGTGACGTGCTCGCCAACGCGCGCAATCACAAGTTGGGTCAGTATAGGGGAACAATGCGGTCGATCGGGTTGCGGTTGAGGCTGCTCGTGACAGACACAATGCCACGCAGCGTGAGCGGCGCGCGCGCCAGCGCCCAAAATCACGAGTGATGTTGGTACAGGAGCCTGATGTGGTAGATCAGCTTGCTGTTGAGGCTGCCCCGGAAAGACGGAATGTGCGACAGCGAGACCGCCTCCAAGCAAAGGTTGGAAGTCGCCGTAGCCAGGATAATGATACACTGGAAGATTTGAGTACCTGGATACTCACTGCTAACAGTTTGACCGATGACGAGATTCTATGGATGGCAAAAAGTCAGCATTTCTTACAAGATCCGCGTCTCGCTCTTGCCTATTATTAGTGCTGTGGGAATGATCCTGGCTCGTTTGGTTTTGGCGACGAGCAAGTCGCTGGTGAAAATAGTCGATTGATGCGAGAGCGCCTTGCAAGATTGTTGGACGATTATCCGAGGGCAGACGATGTAGCGGCCTGCCAACAATCGGTGCAGGAATGTGCTTCGGAATCAACCGATATTTTGGCCTGTGCGTCCTGCGGGCGTATTTTGCTTGCTAATAAGTCAGAACATGTATATTTCAGGCCACTGGTGGATTTGCGAGCTTCTGTGATGCTTTCGGTCGATGAACAAAAAGCTTATATCAAAGTACCCCGGAGGCTATGGCGCGGCGTCAGAGCCAGCTTCTCTTTTACGGTAGAGACGTATTTTATTTGATCCCGGAGCTTGCACGGGACCACGAGATAATTACGTTGTGTAACAAGTGCCACACCGACCCTCGTAAGAGCAAGTTCAGTGTGGCTTCGGGCCATGACTACGGCCGGGTTGGACGATTGCCAGCTCTAAACGGTGTAGCCCTGGCGTGTGTTTCCCGGCGTGATGTTTCGGATTGGAATTATTATTGTCGGGAAAACGTTCAACGGGTCACACTATTTGCTTTCCTACGAACGGCCCGTGCGAATTAGCACGCGTTCTACCAAATGTTGACGACGCGTGTACTCCACGCGTCACATTTATCGGCCCGCTGGAAACCTGGAGGGTAAAAAAAGAAATATTTGAAGATGTTCGAGATTCCAGCGGATGGCGTATATGAATGACGGGATGTTCTTGCGAATGTCAACAGCGTTTTCAAAGATGAAGGTATGAGCATTGTTGATAATCCTCGGCGTCGTGAGTTGCTTCGAAAGATTGAGCTCGCAATTGAAAAGGCGGTGTGCATTGTTGATTCGGCGGCTGCCAACGCTTTGGATGAAGATGCTGCTTCTGAGTTTGGGGAGCGGGATCCTTCAACAAACTCGGATGGGAGTTCTGACAACATTTTGGTTAGAAGCTCGGTTGTCCTCCCATAGGTGGAACAAAGGGACTCTACAGTATTTCACGAAATAATTGTCGTGATGATTGAGGCTGTTGGTTGCGGGACGCAGTCTCTTCACGGAGATGTGACCGTGATCCCAATTAAACAGGCGCGGTCCCCGGTTGTTGAGTGGGTGGACAACGCGACGATTCTTGCAAGCGTGTTTCGAAATCTATTTCTTACTAGGTCTGGTCCGCTGCCGGCCGGCTCGCTACCATGTGACTATGTAGATCATTTCATGCATTACTGAGATGGGCGGTTTGAAAGGTCAGTTGCTTTCACCTCCATGTTGTTTAATCAGATGCGGCGGCACGCCGCTGTGCAAAAGGTAGCTCGCGTAGGAGACACCCATGGGGAGTCAATGAAAAAAATCGGAAAATTGATAAACACTACGAAGTTCAAGCAGGCGCTTGCTTTTGCAAAAGCAAATCCAGATTCTAAAGAAGCGTGTCGATTAAATGCTGGGTTGCTGAGATTGCTGCCTTTAGTTGGTGGACATGTTCCGTTTTCGCCGTTTGAGCGGATGTCAACTCGCCCCAAGCTCGTGCGATGCGTTACCGATATGGTATCGCACAACACTGGGTCACGATTGCGCCGCCAGAACAGGACAACATGTTGTTGCATCATGTCGCGCAACTGCGAGAGCAGGGACTGTGGAACGATTCGGATAGTGTATACGGCAGCAAATCATGTACGTTTGCGGATATGCCGGATTCCATCCGTAGCGATGCTAGGTCGCGGCTTGGTGTGTCGGCGCTGTATACGGCGTTGTCGGTTCGGGTGTTTGAGCGCAGGATGAAATCTTTAACAAATGACGCTATTCAATGCCACGAATCTAGTGGAAAACGCACAAGCGTCAACTATCTCGAAGCCAAGCGCGGTGTGTACGGTCGTTGTGCTGCGTTTAACGCTGTGACAGAGCCACAAACGGACGGCCGTTTACATGCACACATGACCTTATATGGCTTATCAGTGAATCCAAGTTTATTGGCCCGAGTCGCTTGTTCCCCTGAATTAGTGTGTAGGGCTGGGCAATACATGGACGCTGTTTCCTGTACGACGACGACTATCGGAACCCGCCAATGGTGTGCTGCGTGGAAAGAAGAGCACGGCCAGATGCCTCGAGCGTTTGAGATCGATGTGCCGGACGCGGCTGTCGACTATCAAGGATTTGTACTTGCTGCAGAAAGACGGGTATTTTCAAAGAATATTCACTCTCATTCCGCTACGTGCGCGAAGGAATCCGTGGTCGCACGGTTTGTCGGTTGGCTAGACCGGCGGGCGTTCACGAAGGCGCTACGCGACCAATTTGCATTAGATTAAAAAGGGCCAGTATATTGGGGAAGCGCCGGCGCGCTGAGTTCTTTGTGAGGCCGGTAAGCGGTGAAATGGCGGAGCGCATCGACATAAAACTTGACTACGCGAACAAGCGAATAGTGCGTAAGCGCATCAACGGAGCTATTGTTTGGGAACAGCGGTGACCGGTGGAGGACGCAATGTTTGTAGAGACAAATCTCCCGCTCACATGCCTAACCTCATCTCATACTAACTCTGCCATTATGAGCGGCAAGGATGCTGGGGACATGGTCTAGAATATAAACAGTCGTATATGACAAAGGAAAAGCGTGGTATCAAATGTGCGACGGCTGTTATGCATGCAGCGATTAGCCATATTCTGAAGTACCCCAGCGTTGCCGGCGACAGCGGGACGAACTTGCGCCAGGCAAAACATTTAGCTACTAGGACGGTCAATCATTCAGTGGGGGGAACGAGTGGTCGCATTCTCTGACGGCGTACGCATTGGCGGGCCATCGTAGCTACATTTCTAGTGACGCGTGTTGGTATCTGTTCTCGCACAAGTTGGTTGCGTACTGCGAGGGGCTCACCACGCTCAATTCAGTCTCGGAGGGTACCCCGCCGACCAAAACGGTTAAGCGAGAAGAAGACACCGACTTTATCGCGGGCAACACACAAACAGTACATTAGGAGTTGGATGATATTGCCATTTCGGCAAGGGCGGACGGTAGTCAAATCGCTGGTAGCGTTGCTGAATGCACGAATTCCCGTTCTCGAGTGTATCGCCTAGATGGTGGTGAAACGCTTCTCGTGACGCAGGCTAAATCTTATCAGCATTGGGGGGATATATTCAGTGATTACTCTCGCTTAGAGTTTGAGATGATCGTCGATCTGCTGCCACGATCCAACCAGGAGGAGCGACCCCTTCCCAACGAGGCAGTCCGAAGCGCCGAGGTTTTGATTTGGGCCCTGAAGATCCGTTGTCACCTCATTACCAAGGTTTTATTCGCGCCAAATTCAAAACGCCTATGCTCGGTGGCGCGCCACCACCCTCGATTAAGAAAAACGGCGAGCCTTCGGCAGCGCTCAGCAAATATATATTGTGTTTGCATACGCCGTGGGCACAGGATGGCCGGAACCCTCCGCCAGAATTGTCCTCACTCGGTCTCGTTCGCTTATGCAAAGACCAGAATTCTGTTTCTGCAAGTTTTATTGATCGGCAGAGGTATCCGTACCTCCATAATATACTGCAAAAGCGGAACAGGTCGTCTCAAAACGAGAAAGTATGTTCCGAATGGAGAAGCCGAAATGCTGATTTCTGGGATACACCACTACCACACCCACTTCCAGCGACACACAAAGTCGGCGAGGGTATCAATAACAACCCAGATGGAGCCTCCATCGAGTCCGGAGAATTTTATGAACTTGCCGTTGCTGCAAGGAATAGGTCAACAGGGAATGCAGTACAGGCTTTGAAAGCAGATTTTTGCGCTATGATTCCTGATGACGTGGTGGGGTCTGCTGGTGCAAGGCCCCGCAACAATCCCGTTTTTCGAAAACACCTAGGTGATGGAATAAGTCTGGCCGGTATGATTCGGGCCATACATGTTATGCGAGCACAGTCAGAGAGCAGCCCAGGGGATCCCGATGAGACTGCTGCGGGGCACAGCGGCCGTACGGATAGCCACCGTGGATCAGCAGATGTCGAGGCCGAGAGAATGCAGTGCTCCCCAGATCAACGCGCTATTTTTCACTGTATCTTCCAGAGTATGGATTGTAGTCGCGGCCTTCGCCAGATTCTCACATTGTTGCATGGCGGTGATGGTACGGGGAAATTTTCCCTTGTTCGAAGAATTGTGGCGACCTTAAACCGGCATGGCATCTTGTCCATTAATACTTGCCCGACAGGCGTCGGGGCGTCGCACTTACCATGCGGACGGACAAATCATTCCGCGTTGAAAACGATGCAGACCGCACTGAGTGCGAATGCTTTGGAAAATTTGCGTTTGACGTTTACAGATCGAGTTTTACGCGGTGAAGGAGGCACGCACCGCGGGATGAATGCGGCTGCTATTAATGGCCACAGACAGGTGCTCGAATTTTTCTGGGTAAATCGCCACGAACAAGTATCGGATGCTGCTTTCCAGGTATGTGTGCATCGTGGCGACCTCCACACAGCGCGTTGGTTCGCTGCTCATTTTAACGAAACGGTTGATATGCACGTAGCATTCGGGCGTGCTCATTTAAACGGATGGGCCGGTGGCACTGTGGGTGCTGCTTTTTTGAGTGGTGCTTAGCCACAAGCCAAGAACGTTCAGGTAGCTCCAAAAGCGTTAATGTTTCGCATTGATATTGCTTGACAACATTGCTACCTTCGGTCTAGTTGTGTTGAAACGCAAGAGTCCGACTCAGCAAATTGGCCGGTGGTGTGCAGGTGTAAGTACTAAGTATATTGATTCATGCACCTTCGATTTGTCTGCTTCATGAGGTCACATATAGACCATTTCGTCTCAGTGGGTAGTTAGTTAGTCAGTCGCAACGCCTCTATCAGCTGGTAGGCGATGCATTGTTCTAGACTACTTGCCCGCCTGGTGGAAAATAAAAAAAATAACTCGGTCTTTGTCGGTAAGCGGTCAGTAGTTCCATACCCATTAGTAGACCTTGCGACTCTTTTTTTTATTACTACATCACTCAACTCACCTCGAGACCGCGAGGTTTCTTGTGGAATCCCCTCTACATCAATCAGGCTTGGTATGTCCCCTTCCGCCTATCACAGGCTACTTCACTCAATCCGACTGGTGGATAACAGGACTGCCGCGTCGGTCTTTGACTAAATCATTTTGTTTTGGCAGCTTAGTAAAATGGACGACACTACTGCCTCGAACCCGACTGCGACTGCGTAGAATCCCCGGGGTAACATCTCGGCGTCTTTTGCGACCTCTACCAGCTCCTGCGATCTCGCGGCGGAGAGCGGAACTGAGACCACAGACGCAGAGAGGCTGCAGCCCCGAAGTGCTGCGCAACGTGACCACAAGACCAGCAATTCTAATGCAAGCGGCGACGCTGATGATGCCATCCTTAACCGTCAATATGCTGCGCTGATCAATCCCGCTGACGGCGTTCTCGGCGGGGAGTGTGACGCGTCTAATCTCCAAAGGAACGCTGTAGACAATATTGGGCGAGCTAAAGACGGTGGTGTAGCGCCATCTAAGTCTTCAGACTGCGTTTCTGATGTAGTTGTTGATGCAGGTTGTGTTTCGGAGTCGAAGTCGGAGAATGATGCGTCCGATCCTTCTCGCGACGCGGGCAACATGGTGAACCACAAAGAACCCTCCTCCCGCGCCCCATCGCCCAACAGCGCTTTGCAAGAGTCTGAGTCCGCGCAGGTGCTCAAGCTCAAAGAGTTGCATCCGGGCTTACAGTCGCGCTGGGAGTTCATTGCGCGTGTTGTGGCACAGAATCCTGTACGTGAATGGAAAACCTGGCAGGAGGGAAGGGGGTGAAGGCAGCATCATTGTTGTCAAGAACGGCATACTTTCGGATTACAACAACCTACGATTGTTGTCCGTTGGCCCAGCTCCGAAGTACTCCACGATCCTGCCCTCACTCGCGCGGAACAATTACGCGGCTGGTACGAGGGTTTATCGCCCACCACTGATGTTCCCCTCTTACTTTAATCTGGCTCGTAGATTCCTAGTATAGGACCTTACGTTCTAATGACAAATAGCTCTCCCGGTCTACACATCGCTCTCGTAGAGATTGCCCATTTACTATGCCAATCTGGTACCAAAAAAACACCATTTGTTTTTCCTTTTTTAAACGCGTAAAATATTTTTGAATAGTGCGTGAAAAAAAAATCGATATTTGTGATAACTATTGACTTTACTCGAGTTCTCAACATTTTCGATTCTGTCCTTGCAAGCAAGATGCACCAAGAAAAAAAACCAAGTTCACTACTCCATCAATTTCAGTCCATTCTCAGGTGGATCTTAGGGACAGGACTGAGTATCAATATTGCACTGTACTCACCGCTGTGAGTTTGGTGGGCCGCGAATGTCTCCATACGGATGGAGATGGCACCTTGCTTCGAGTTATCGATGCGTTTTTGGATAATTTGTCCGGATCATTGTCGATGTCGCAGCATACAAGGATTCAGGTGGTAGTCAGCGTTTACTGCCGTATTTAGCTGTTCGCGAGTCCAATAAGATGGATACATTCCAGCGACGTTGGGATGTTAATTGTGTGACGGGTCAATTGGCAGCTCGTTGTGATTTACGAAGTTTCAAGTGGATCGCAGAAAAAAAATTGCCCGGTGCGTTTCTCACCTAAGTCTTAGCTGAAGCTTCTTGTAATGGACACTTGGAAATTGTGAAGTGGTTGTGGCAAAACCATCGTGAAATTGGGTACTGGGGAGGAATTGAGTTGATTGAAGCCATAACAAATATAGCAATAACGATCTGGTGGATTGGTTGAAAACTAATGTTGTGCTTCGACCGGAGTGTGCTCAGTTCGTGATCGAACAAGCAGCGAAATTTGGGAACTTAGATATTGTGCCGTGACTGAATTTTGACCTTGGAATTGCTGGTGTAGTAATTGCAGCAGCTCAGAAAGATCGGTGGGAGGTAACACGCTGGGTTCTGGACAATTGAAAGCGTGCTGACCTGTATGCAGTTCGTAATAGTGACATCCTTTACTTGTGCTTGTGCGCAACAGAGTTAGGAGATCTGGACATGCTAAAGGTTTTGTTTGAACGTGGGCTAGTGCCAGAACGTGTGAAAGTTCTTAAATCGGCTGCTGAATTTAGTAAACTGCATATTGTCAAGTGGATCCACGAGGAAAAAGGCATCACGGATGTTGGCGATGGGTGTGGCTTAGCCGCTCAATACAACAATTTGGAGGTGCTGCAATACTTACACGAAAAGATGCTGGATACAAACGAATATAACGATGATGCTACTATTGTAGTAGTGTGGCCCGTCACGTGACGAACGGGTGCGAGCAGAAGCAGCGGCCGGAGGAGCCAGAACTGATCGACTTGACGAGTGACAGAGGTGGCAGACACCCAGGCAGACGGTGACGGCGCGAATGACGTGAGTACGGCGTGTGGTGGCGGAGGCGAGCCAGCGGACTGCTGCCACCGGCGACAGGAGGGAACCGGAGGCCATAATTGAAGAACGACGGCTGCTGAAAGATCTCAAGGCGAACGACGTGGGGTAATTGGCTGGGGCTGAGCATGGTGCGGGGAGAGGCGACAATGGAGAGCGAAGTGAGCGGCCAGAGAGCCGCGAGGACGGAGAGGTGTGTGGCTCGCAGCGAGCCAGTAGGATAAGAAGGGCCCTCCGATAGGGTAGTTAGGTGGGCTGCGGTAGATGGGGCGACGGGCGTGCGGCTAGCCGCTCGACCTCAGTTAAGATTGGTCCCGGTCGAGGACAGTTAATACTAAATAAAGGAGAGTGGTGCCGAAACACGGGTTCTCTAAAGGCAAGGTGAGGCTAAGACAAGGAAACAGCGAGATGCACGGTTAATGCGAGGGCGAGGTAACCAGTAGAGTAAGGCGGGGATCCATGGGTTATGACCACGGGGGCTATGGCGTGGCTATTGGTGCTGCCTTGGCCGAGGATGACAATGGAGGACCCAAGCGTCAGATGTGCTGGCGTAATGGGCCCCGGCGTCCACCCACCGCATGTAAATACGGTGTACCTTGCAGGACAGGAGTCCACAGACCCTACCCGGCGGTGCAAGCTGCCGATAATGTGTCCACCCCGCCGTCTCTACCCTGAGGACGACAGGTTCAACGGCCAGTGGTCGTCTGGTGCGACAACCCGTACTGCCTCGACGCGGGGCGCACGAAGAGGAAGGACCACTCGCTACCTAGGTGCGGACGCAACGCGATCCACAGATATGGCGATCTCGTGAGACGAGGTCCGCTGCAACTGCACTTTGGTGGTACCTGACATGACATCTTTCGAGACAATTCCGTGGCTCCATTTTAATACTCAAGCTCGATTTACAAGCCTCTTATGGATAGAACCGCTGGTCAGGGAAACCTCGAAATGGTTCAATGGTTGAACGAAAAGCGAACGGAAGTTAGTAGTTCTGCAGCGATGCATTTTGCGGCTTTAAATGGTCATCTTGACATGGTGGAGTGGCATCACATGAATCGAAGCGAGGGCTGCGATGTTTCAACGATGAAGATGGTTGCCGACAAGGGCAATCTTGATATGGTTCAGTGACTGCACACTAACCGACGCAAAACCTTCAAACTTGATGGAGTCATTCATAAAGCTGCAATTCCCGGTCGTTAGAGAGTTTTTAATTTAAACATAAGGTAAAATACCAGTTGTGGCACGGTGCCAATTTTGGCACGCTTTTTGACTTGATTTCAGTATACATTTGGCCAAAATCGGCGACCTCCCAAGTATAAGGTGTTCCAGGGGATTTGAAATAACTAGAATTTGTATGAACCGTGCCACGAATTGATCCACCTTTTTACCTGTAAAACTCTATCAAGTTTGGCTGCTGCGTACTTATGCACTGGCGTGAATCGTGATCTGTAGAAGTGATTACCAGCTCCGTTTATTTTCTCATCTTTTCAATGGTATGCTTTTTGTACACTAGTTATGAGTACTGCGGTAGCTACGCCTCAGTTTCTGAGACCATCGAAACCGTGCCATAATTGGCATTTTACCTTAAAAAGACTTTTTAAGAGTCTTTTTATGTAAAGAGTTTAAAAAAGAGACCCCTTGTAATTGCAGCTTGCATTATAGTTTGCATTTTGTAGGCACAAGGCCAGGGCGCACGAACCTAAGAAAATGCACATCTGACATGGTAGCTACAAACTCAAAAACCATTGTATAAAAAAACCCAGTCTCACAACAATTTTCCAATGGTATTGAATAGGATCACCAACCAAAATACACAGCCGGGACTGTAAGAAACGACACTACGACGGTATCTTACTGTTGCGTGGTAAATTACAGGCTCTCAAGATTTCGGCTCTTTTTAAAAACAAATCTGGGATTTGCGCGCGTCCTGTGAGCCTTCCATTTGAGAAACCCCCTCCAGACGCTTGCTGCCGCGTGAGCTGGCCTCGTGCGTCTCCCCGCAGTTCTATCCCTGTACGTACAACTTCAGACAGCTCAAACATGTTGACGCACGCCCCATGAGTGACACCAACGTCGGATCATCCACAAGCGGGCGTCAAGAGAGAGCCGAGATCACACTCGTGCTGCATTCCACCGTAGCAGCTCATCTGAGCTTGGCTCGAACTCCTCGGACAGCGACGGCGGAGAAGTACGCGAGACAGCACCACCTTTTCAGAAATGGCATGACCCGTGAGATGAATTTTTCGTGAGTCTAAGAGAATATGAAGCACAAACGTCGTAACTGTATCGTATTCGCTCGGATACGAAGGTCGCTTCCCGAAATGACAAGAGCACGAGCAAGAAGAAATGGAGGGAGCGTGAGCTTGTACCTGATAGTCTTGGATATTACTACAAGAAGCTGCTGTGCACACATGGGTGGGGGACGAAACCTCGTGGAAACGGCCAAAGGACCGGTCACAATGGCCGTGATACTGGATGCAGCGTTAACATGTCTGCTACCGTTTCGCTTTGCCCAACAACCAATACTTGGAGAATCTGTGTTACCAAGCACAATCGAACGCACAACCATCGGCTTCGATGCAAAGTATACGAGAACTACCCTTCGTCCAGACGCGTGATAGACCCCGACGTACTGGATTTTGTAAACGAGCTCGTCAAGGCTGGTACCAAGCCAAAACATATCCTCAAATATCTTCAAGACACGACAGGTAACCGCATTGCGGTCACCGTTTTTGATTCATCTTGTCTAAGGTTTGTGTTCTTGGATTGGCATGCAGGTAAACGCGTGATCTTGCGGGACGTGCATAACTTGGTACAGCGCTTGAAGGCCAAGCGTCGCGGCCAAGGTACGGTTGAGGATCGGCTGGAGACGGTTTTGCGAACGTTTTGCTCCTATCGAGGTAACCATGCCTCGATATTTGTGGACGAAACGAAGACAACGCAAACGCTTACTCTCCAAACGCGACAAATGTAGCGCTTCTTCGAGGCCTTTCCGGAGGTAGTTATGCTCAGTGCTCTGTAAATAAAATAAAAAAATGAATTGGACATGGAAAGCGGCCATAATAAATCATGGCAATAGGCAACGATTCAAAAATAAATATTGCAATTATTTCAGTATATTGCAAGGGTTAGAACGGGGCAGTGGTGTGAGATTGACCCTATCACACTGCTGACCAGGGGTTCAAATCCCACCACTGCAGAGCTTGCTGGTGACTATCAACCTAGTTGGGTAATTTTAACTAACATAAAGCCGGCGACGGCCCCGATAACGAGCCAGCATGAGTAGCGGTTTGCTATTTTTGTACAAAAATTAGAGCGTATTGCAGCTAATTTCGAATGTAGCATTGTTTTAAGTGCCTTACAAGGAAAATTATCCAGGACACTACAAACCGACAGTTCGGTCCTAACCACTGCTGGTATTGGCTTCGATGCCCGCAAGTGAGATAAAATCCCACAGACCACGGTTAGCGCGAATAAACACGATCGTCTCGAAGTTTGCTGGCAGCATACTCGATCGGGTTGGCGTCAAAATCGATTTGCACTGCGAGAAAAGGCGCTCACAGCGATTACTTGTGGGCGGGACTTTCGCCAGCAGGCTTGAGTACTTTGACAATGCAGCGTGGCGGGCCTTCTTCCCTGTACGAAGGGCGGCAGTTGCAAAATCCACCGTCTCCGTCGGCGCTGGTTCGCTGGGGTCGCTTATAGCAAACCCAGCAACCGTTTCTTCTTCCGTTGCTTGGAGCGAACGGTCAGACAACACCTTCACGACTGCGCTTTCGAACGTCGGCGAGTGAACAATTCTCGCCCCAGCTTTCAGGTACTCGGCAGTGACGGGGTTCTAGGACATGACAGCATCGAACAGCAGTCGGACGTCCGCCAACGTCCGGTTTTCGGATTGCAACTTGATACACACGCTGTCCAGATCAGCGTGTCGGTTAACTAGCTGAACAACGCGGCGGTGAGCGCTCTGACGCGGCACGAGATCTTCGACATCACTCACCATCTTGATCGCGTCACGGATCAAAATAGCGCTTCAACATCTTGTACGTTGAGGACCAACGAGTCGCGTTTGTCTTGAGCGGCTTCAAGTCTGTGTACGCCGCAAGCTTAGCGCTATTGTTTGGCAGCCGGAGTTGAACGCATAGCGTCTGGACTTGATCGACGAGATCTTTGTAGTCAGCAAGGTAGCGGCAAACCGCTAGATCAAAGCGGTGGCTAGCGCACCCTACCAGCGGAACACCAAGCCACGTGGCAATAGCTTGATTCGTCGTGCAGTTATCACCAACAACGAAGAGAAGCATCGTGCGCTCCTTGTTATAGAGCTCGAGAACTTGTCGATCATCTCAATATGGGCATCTGCGGTCTGACCATACTCTGCGTTTGAAATGGAGAGCAGTGGCTGGTGCAACACGCCATCCTTCACGCAGATCGCGTACACAGCAATGAAGTGCAGCGTCCTCCAGGACCATCCATCAAACATCAGTCCGAAGATTTTGCCCATTAATTCGGCGACGTCCTCCCCGACCAGGGCGGTAACATGACGCATGTAGCGGAGCATCGTCTGGGACGAGACTGGATTAACTCCGGAGAGAGCACGCGTGAGGCGGGTTGCATAACTTATGCTTGACTCCACCCATGGAACCAATACGTCCAAGTATAAGCTCTTTAGCTTCAGTATCGACGACATATTCGGACACGCAAGTACTCAAATGCTCCATGAATAGTTGGCGATCAGTTGGTGACCGTTTGGTTGCTTGTTGGCGATCAGTTGGTCGGTGATTGGTGTAGTTGCAATTGAACATTAAAACGCCTAACGTGTCTGTTGCTGTGATTCGCTGACAGGGGCAATACATTCAGCATTCCCTGATTGAGAGTCATGCTTGCATGAATGACGCAATTGGGGCTTTCAAAGAGAATAATCCGACTTGGGATCGTGTTCGCGCGATCCGGATTGACAAAGACTTCGGCGAATCAAGTCTTTTGCAGAAGGAGTTTCCATTGGCGCGTATCCTGATCTGTCATTTCCATCTCAAAAAGTACCTGCGCACTGAGATGGCGAAGGCTGTGTATGGCGGCCGTAATGCAGTCGACGTGGATCGTGGGGAGGATGGTGTCGATATGATGGTCAAGGCAAGGGACAAGGAGGAGTATGAGCGCGGTCTTCGATTCACGTACTACATTCTCGATGGTTTTGACGAGCATGGCGACCTTCCAAAGCCCAAACACCCTCTTCTTGACTATTTCATCCGAAATTGGCATTCCTGTAAGGAAATGTGGACCGTGCATGAACGAGAACACGTTGCACACATTGGGAGTCATACCAACAACCGGTACGTTTTTAGAACTCAATTGCATTTGTATTTTTCAGCTCATAGTGGGTGAAGTGATTTTGATGTTTCAGTCTCGAATCTGCATGGGGTTCGCTAAAGGAAATTCTGAAGCCCGAAATGGAACTCGATGAGTGCGTCGAAACGCTGTACTTTTTGCAGTCTACGGCAAAGTTGGAATATGCATCCAACGTTGACGTGCTAGGGTCCAGGGCTCCCGATTATGGCATTTTTATTTATTAGAGGTTAAGCTGGGTCATAAATTATGACATCCGTCCAAATATTGACAAAATAAATTATGCGATGCCAAAATGCACGGTCATAAATAATGCACTAATATTGGGAAAACTTTTAACTGAAAGTTTGTATGCTGCTACCAAGGTTTTGCAAAATACTGGGAAAAATTTCGTGTTATTTTTCATACGCAATTACTGTCGTCATAAATAATGTTGTCTTCACACAAAACCGATCGCCATAAATAATGAGCCAATTTTTATGATCATTATTTTTTCACCATGTCATAATCTGGAGCCCTGCTAGGGTCACGTCGTTACCACGGCGCAGACAAAATGTTGCTTCGACTGGCAGCTTTAGTAAGTCCCCATGCGTTCGATCTTGTTCGCAAAGAGTATGAGCTTTTTAAGAGTGGTGAGTTGTCGTACGACGGAGGATGGCTACAAGACGGAATTGTTAAGTTGGACAGCGGCAGAACGGGTCGCGAATACACCGTAAATACTTCGGTAAGTCCAAGGTGAAGCTTCTTCATCATTTTAACGGTGACAACGTATTTTTATTATGCAAAAAAGCGTTAGTCATCGTATGTCCTGTTTTTTCATGCGTACTCTGCTACTTCCATGCCACCATACAATGTTTGTGCGTGAGTCAATGAAGAAGAAAAAGGTGATCCCTCTGAACTACATCCATTCCCGGTGGCTATTACAATCTGAGGCCAGCCGACCTGAGGAGGACGAGTCTGACGATGATATACCGTGCTCATCCTTTCGAGTTCAAGCGTCCCACATGCGCTGCATTGAGCATGCTGTTTTAAATGGAACGACAAAGTGGAAAACTGCGATGGATATTGCTGGTGGTGTTGTAGAGGCAATGAGCTCTCAAGTACATCAAACTTTTCTCCAGATGGCGGAGGCCTTTCGAGAATTTGGTGAATGTGTACGCCAAGGCGTGGCGCCGACACTGACAAAACACACCAACATTACCGTCTCTTGCGTTGACACTCGGGATGATTCAAACGAGCACGAGCCATTTCCCAGCCTTCCAGCTCAAAATTAGGGCTCGGGTGTGAACTCCGAAGTTGTGTGCACCGACGAATCTGCCATAACGCGAACCCAGAAGACCGTCGAGACGGCATTGAAGAATGATAGCTGTGGTGAGGACAGCGTGGAGAGTATCCGTGGTGAGCCTTCCAATTCAAAGAGCGACCGATTACTAGCTGAAACAAACCGAATAATTTCCCGAGTGCACGACATGGTATCTCCCGACAGCGACAGCAATGACGCGCAACTAGACGAACTGGTATCACCCGGTAACAAGAAGAAAACGGCCAAACGCACCGCGAACGCTACGAAGAACCGTGCAGCAAAGACTCCATTGACCGCCGATCCCAATGCCAGCCAGAACACCAACCAGTTGGTGAACAGCACCAACCAGTCGAGATCGGTCACCAATCAGGCGGGTTCGGACGCTAACCAGTCACAGGTGGAGTTAGTGAGCCAAACAAATCAGTTGGACTCGCACACCAACCAGTTGGTGAACAACACAAACCAGTTGGGAAACACCACCAACCAGTCGGTAAACAAACCAGCTGACGATACAACTAATTGGTACTTCGAAAGCGACGGTCGAAGGAAAGCGGCGACAGTGCAATGGAGAGTGCCGGAGACAGCTCGAACTCAGACGATATCACAGGCCAATTTCGCGTAAGTACGGGTGTCAAAAGCAAAGGGAGACCGAAGATAAGACGGAAGCAGGCTCGTGAGGCCAAATGCTCATAATGGATGGATCTATGGCAGAAGCAACCGCGCTTGTTCAAGGAACGCTAGTTCCCGAGAAGGACCTGGCACTTGTCCGGAAAACACTTTCACGCAGTTTCAATGTTGAGGATGCGTTATCGATTCTTCGCAGCATCAGCAAAGTCGATTCACCAACCTGGAAGTCGACGTCAATTGTACAACTTGCTCGAAAACAGAAAGTTCACAAGAAGGTTACAATTGTCTTCCGAAGAACTACGTCACGAAGTGTATTGCAGTGATCAACATGTGTCGAAATCTCTACCAAGTGATCATGATGCGGGCGGACTGGGGGTATCTATCAAGAAGCTCAGTACATTCACGGAGAAAGATTTGATCACGATGAGAGATTGGCACGACGAGTCACCAAAGTTTGATGTATTTAGCGATGTGGCTGCATGGATCAGGGTTTCACGGTTTACGCGTATTACGCTGCCTAGCCCACTCAACAATTGTGTCACGGTGGGTTTACAGGCCTGTGCAAAGCGGTTGGAAACGGTGAACTTGAGGACTACTGTGGCTACTCGGTTTGGGGAGATCGGTATCGAAGAAATGGCATACTTCAGACGCTCTGTGTGGTTGGATGATACGTGCATGAGGCTTGTGATTAGCCATCTAATGGATCAAGATCAAGATGAGCAAGGGGGGGGGGCTATTGGTGGTGTGAATCCGCTTTATGCAAGAGCGCACGACGAAGCCATGAAACTGCAAGTCATTGGTAGCTCACCTCTTCACCCAGGGAATCGTCTGATTCTTGTCCGGTGTATCTAAATGGGCACTGGGCTGGTGTTGTATTCAACAATGAGAACCGTAAGGCGGTGGTGTTTGATCCTATACAAACGCAAAAGTACTACAACGAAGTCTACAAGGTCGTGAAAGTTTATTTTGGAAACGATGCTGCCAACCTTGAAACAAATCGGCAACGGGCACCGCGCCAAGAAGATACCAATAGCTGTGGTCCACTAGTGCTGCTTTTCTTTGAGTGCATGGTGCGAGGCATACCAGTTCCAAACGTGACCAAATAGCAAGTAGCGTATCTGCGCTTTCGATATTTATTCGTGACTAGCAAGGGAATATTTTTCAGAAGCCCAGGCTTAACCACGAGCGAATACTAACTACAAACTGCATGTTGTTCTGCGTTATTCACTAGGCGGTAGCTTCGCAAGTTGACGCGTATCGTCAGGGTGCAGGACTACAACTGGATCTGGATAATCGTCACCTTTGCCTGCACGCCTGCTCTCCTGAAACCCACTTTTCCTTGTCCTGTTCATCCCCACGCTCAGCATAGAGGCCACAGTGAGGATATATACTGGCTTGAAGCCTGGAGAAACGGGTCAAGAACGGAGTGCGTGTAGCATTCTGCTTGCAACTACTTCCTCCTGGTTTGAATGATTGCACAAAATGCATAAAACAGTGCAATTTTACAAGATCCAGTGCAAAATTCACACGCCGGCCCAACATGGCGATGTTTGCTAACTTCGCGTATTCCAGCGACAGACCCTTAACCCGATTGCTGCCAATTTTATACTTGTAATTTGTATACTTCAATTTCCATAGTAAAAGCAGCACAATATAGCATAGTGCATGAGTTTACCAATAATTATTGCAATTATTGTAGTAAAACCAAGCATGGTGATGGTTTACCGCAAGTGACATGATTGGCCCAAAATTAATCTGGGGTACGTTGATTGGACTAAATTAGTAAAACCAAGCATGTTGCAGGGTTTTGGGGCAATCGGGTTAAATGAAAGCTCACGGTCTAGCAAGTTTTCGCTCTACTATTTGCTGTGCCATATAATAACTACTTCGGTAAATATGTCGACTTGTGTCAGCTCTACGATTCTGACCTGGGATTTGCCAAGACCTCCAACCAGCTCACAGCCGCGAAAATGAAGCACGTGTTTTGCTCCTTTTCCCCCATAACTCATTCTTTTTTCACGCTTTCTGAGAGACCAGAACACGAGAGCCAATAGTAGCGCATTTTGCGCCGAATGCAACAATCCGCGGTCCAATCGAGTACCTAGAAGAAAAGTTATGAACTTTCAAAAAAAGTTCATTGCTCAGACAGGAGGGAGTATTTCGCTAAGTCCCTTTCACATTCCTGCAACATTCCAGCAACACGATTAAATTTCTCTACAAACCGCCATGAATTTCGAGAAATCAGTTCGTATTTAAACGGATAAATACGGGTCACCCAACCAAATCCCAACTATTTGGGCTCGAAAGTAACCAGTTGGTGATTCAGTTTGTGAACACTGTCTCGGTTATGCAAAACTGTTGGGATCCTAACACGAGCCTTTTCCAATTGTAGCCTAAATTAGGGGGGTTTTCCGAAGTAGCCGAAACCCCTCCAATCCGATAGCCAAGTTCGCTTTACAGAATGCGAGCTACAAGTACAAGACGCCTCTTAAACTCTCTAATTGAGTACATGCATTCTGCAGTGGTTCCAAGAGAATCGTAACGTTGAATTAACGACTGAAACGATGAATTATTCTGTTGCAAATGGGAATAGTGAAGTCGTCAAGTGGCTACACGAACACCGCACGAGGGGTGTACTGAGGGAGCGATGGACGCAGCGGCCGGAAAAGAGCATCTGGAAGTAGTCAAGTGGTTGCACTTAAATCGGGAAAGGGCATCTGGAAGCAGTCAAGTGGTTGCACTTGAATTGAAGCGAGGGCTGCTCTTCGGATGCTATCGACGGAGCGGCGGCAAATAGTCGCTTGAATATGGTGAGTTTGCCTCGTCGCCATTATTCGCTGCGGTGCACGGCGAGGCTCTGGAACGGGTTATCAAATGGTGGCAGGAGGGTAGCACGTTGTCCGGATATCGGAATGCACTGTTTTTGCGGCAGCTCCGCTCTTCGTGGCGATCATGATTCGCAAGGCTCTGGAGATTACTACTCCACAAGTTGTCAATGTCACCACTAATCAGCCGAGGCTAAACAATTCGATGTCCATTCGTACAGGTTTCCACCGAGAATCAGGGGTTGGAAAATAAAATATGATAATGTGCATTCGTGGTGAAGCTAAGATGCTTCGTGCTAGAACATAATTGCTATCAAACTGAGTAGTTTCTCCACCAAATCGTGCACTCAATCAATGTAAAAACGACGCAATGGCTGCCTGAAAGTCTTGAACTCTGGAATGTTTCGGCAATAAACAGAGTGCAGATGCAGCCCTGAACGAAGCTCTGCATCCGACTATGATCTTGTCTAGTCACGGTATGACAGCGATCACCAACACAAAATCGCTGCGAGCACAGCTCCCAATACCTCTCTTCAAAATTCCATCACTTTCCAGGCCCTTGATCGATTTCCGAAGATATCTTCACGACAGTGTCCGCACTCGACGAGTACCTATAGATCGCCTTCTGTTACAATCCGATCTCGATACGACAATGGTCTTCATATCATTTCCTGTCAATGGATCACGCCGAGATGACGGCTCCAGTATGCAAGGACGCATAAGTAAATTTGTCGACAGTCGGTTGTAATAACCCCCAACCTTGTCCACTGTAAGATTTGGAAACGGAGAAACTCGGACGAATCTTGGCGCAGAGGTATCATGAGTAAGAGTAGAAACTCGCGAGGTCAAAAGGAGATGTCAAGCTGATGGACGCCACTGTCCTGATAACCAAAGAGAAAATATCCCAGCACAAGTTGCCATTCCTACAGGTGAAACGCTAGAATTGCCAGCGTCGACTATAAATTCGCCCAACGGCTACTTTGGCGTCTTGGGTACATGTAGGGAGGTCGTCAGGCTTCCTCAAAGATAGCTCTACCAATGTCTTACGAGAGACAAGAACTGTTCTTATCCTTCATCCTTTGGTCCGTCGATCGCTATCTGTCCAACTTCGACACTCTACTCTTAGCCAAGAAGCAGACTATCGATGCAGCAAGGAACGTCTAACTTGGCACAGCCTGGTTACATCGAAGAAGACGATGGGTTTGTCATAGAGAGCTCCAGCGTCACTGTCCCGTCAACCAAACTGCGACGAGTTTCCAAGCCGAAAACTCAAGCGGAATCGACAGACCCGTTGTCGACTTTCACGTTTGTCGTGGTGTGGCTGCTACTATTGTTACTTCATGACCTATGTGCAGTCTACTTGCTCGCAATGGCATTACTCTACTTTTTCATGGAGAACCCACTCATGGCGTACTACGCTAACCTTTTAGCGTTGCCTGAACATCGCTACTTTCGTTTATTCGGCACATTGGTGGGCATCCTGGGAGGTCTGCACGGACCACAATTGATACTTCATCTACTATGGTCTATCAAAGCTCGGGTCCCCACTGTCTTTCCTCGTGCTGCGATAATCAATCGAGTTATGATGTTTTTCCAAGAGCTGAATAAGACAAATACTCAACCAGTTGCGCCATCGACTTCCCGTTCTCGTAGCTCCATCAGTTCCATCAGTTCTTTCACCGCTGCAGGTTTGCAGAATATGTTGAGTGTAGAGGGAGATCACTTTGCATTGGTATTCATAGTGCGCAAAGCTGCGGAGGCTAGCGCATAATTGTGTAGTGTCACCATTACAGCACATTGATCGGTAGGGTGTGGATCAATCAAGTGTATGCTGCTATGGTAGTCGCCAATTGTTGGGTTACGCCCATGCTTGACTATTTCATGCTTGCGTCCGATTCTCGCGCAGCGTCGACGCGTAATTTTGCAAAGGCAAATGTATCGACTCGTGAGCGAACCATTAGCGTGGCTGTAGACACGTTATTGACCATTACGACGTGTATTATCTTACCTCTCGCGATCTTTGTGCCTTACGCTCAAGTGTTCGATCCGCACTGGTATGGATTCCCCCTGGAAATTCTCTACAACGATGTGTCCGTCCCGAATCTTGTACCGAAAACCAAGCACTTTTTGCTCTGAATTTTCACGATGGTGTCACGAAATTCGTGCCGCACTTAAGTATTTTATTTGGCATGGCGAGTATCAGTCTCATCCTGGAATTATATCCCCCGCAACGATTCAAGAACAGCAAACACAAAGAAGTGCCTCTGTCGCCACATCCGTCGCAGTTCGTGGGAAACCACAGGTTGTGAAGGCACTCAACTACCCGTTGAAACGCGTACGATCAAAGCAGTTTGTCGGCTTGACATTTTTGAGACGAATAGTGTCCCTTCTTGTTTTTGTGACTGCTGGATCTGTTGTCCTTGGTCTTCATCTTCACGCCACATACTTGGCAAGCACCGCTGATGCAGATACAATGAAAATGTGTCTACAAGGTCTTCGACAGTGGTTTGCAGTTAACGTGAGTTGTTCCATACTGGAGTACAGCTGCCATCAGCACAATGTCGTATCGCCATCGAACGATGCACTCGATCATCTGCAAGGAGATTCTGTGGCTGCTATCGTCTTCGAACATTGCTCCGAGTTTGAGATGCCTCCTACTGTTCTTCGGTTCTCGAATTTGCTTGGTCTCGAACTTTGGAATGTTTCAATAGTCAAATGGGGGGACGCCGCATTGCACGCGGATTTTCACCCAAATATGATCTATCTGATCATGGTCTACTCGAATATGACAGAGATGCCTCGAGGCCTACTGACAAAGCCTTTACCACCACTACTCGGAGATATTGAGATTTCAGTCACAAATCTTGAGATCATTCCGGACGAACTGGCCGACGCTTGGTCAAACGTGAGGCTGGTGTATCTAGAACACGCACCACTCAAAGAATTCCCGACAGCACTCTTTGAGATTCCATCACTCTCGGTCTCCTTACTTGACGACGGACTTGAAATTATCCCCGAAGACCTTTTCACGACGGTGGCTTTGCTGGACGAGTACTTGGAGTTGTGTTTCTCGTACAACCTGATCAAAGTACTCCCTTCTTTTGTGAAAGATGGTCTACTCATCAATTACTTGGCGATTGATCTCACTGACGTGACAGAGCTGCCAGCTTGGGTCAACCGTGTTGGCCAGTGGATGAGTCTGGCGGGAACTCCAGTATGCAACGATACTAAGGCCCAATTCCCCGCAGTTGCCGACTGTACTGACTAGGGGTGGAATCCGATTACCGATGGTAGATATCCACTAGCCTTGGTAGCTCCATTCCGAAAAATTGTGTAAGCTTAAGGAAGTACTTGTATCCAGTTTGTGTAAACTTTTTCTATGAAGAAGTGAATACCGGCGCACAAATATTGGACTGTATCAGGAAATCATCGTCGCGATGAATCGTACTGAGACGCCTATGTAGTGACGTAGATAACGATGATGGAGGGCCACCTTTGCAAGAAGGAGCGATCTGAATTAACTTTACTTTTCTTCATGTACTCCTACTGTTTTAATTGTTGCCGACGGCTGGCAGATTTGCTAAATCGCTGGTTCCACGAGTATTTCGTGTTGTAGTTGCCATAATGTTCGCGTTGCTAGTCGAACCTGGCAGCAGAATCCGCGAGCAATTGTTGTCGTAGAACCTCAGTAGTACGTCGATCTGCGTCTTGTCGTGCCTTCGCGTCTCGAAGAGATTGCTGGAAACAAGACCAAAACCCCATAGCACGAGAATTGCAATCATCGCCATTTTACAGAGATGCAGGAGCCTCTTGGTCATTTCGGTTCCTTGTGTCTTCTTTGGCTGGAATGCAACTGACAAAAAAGCCAGCGAAATTTTGGTCTCTGTTCCCGTTCCCTATCGCAAAGTGTACGCGTCTTCGAGAACAGGTGAATCACCTGTTCTGAGGTGATGCCGGGTAGCGAGGCTGCGTTGTTGAGCTACATGTAGAATAAAGACTGATAAGATCACAAATGTCTAACGCCTTGATCCTAGGATAGCGTGTTGTACGGCAGTAACAGAGAAAAACAATTGAATTCGGTTACCTTAAAGCAGCGTTGTGCAAAGCTTTGCAGTGTTCGAAAACAGGGTCTATGGGCAAAAATTCTTGGTATCAATCCAAATCTGCAGTAAGATCCCTGATAATTTACCAGCTTTGCGATTCTTCAAAAACGTTTTAAAGTGGATGTCATGACCTGAAGCAGTGCCGTTTCGTAAGAACTCGCAGGTCTTACGGAGGGATAGCCTAATTATCATCGTCCACGATGCACGGCGTTCCAGCTAAGACACTTCCAAAACGGAAAGCTGATGCTCACAACTATGGGGTTGCAGAATTGGCACAAAATAAAATTGGCCACTGTGAAAACTACTAAACGTAGGTAGGCTTGTTTAATTGATCAGTTGTTGATTTTGGTTAAGTCGGTTGATCTGTTGTTGGTTTTGGTTAACCCGGTTATATTGTTGTCCGTTCTGGTTAAGCCGATTGAATTGCTGCCCGTTCTGGTAATTGCGTGTGCTTGCGGAGTTGCGATATCTCTGATTCCAGGAGTATCCGTAGTTCACACCATAGTTGTTGCCATACGTGCGTTGTTGCTCGTCGGATTTGGCAGCGCTGTCGGCGAGTATTTGCTGGCGTCGGATCTCTGTGGTGCGTCGATCTACATCCTGCCTCGCCTTCGCGTCTCGATATACCTGCTGGGAGGTTGTCGCCGTTTTGCTCGAAACGAGGTCAGGACCGTCGATCAAACCCCAAAGAGCGAGAAGTGTCAAGGCAATGATCTTCGAGAGACGCAGAAGCTTCTTGGTCATCTTGGTCTTGTAGTTAGTTGTGATACTGTTGTGACTGGGTTAGTGGTGATTCACTTCCTCTTCGTCGGCTAAAACAATAGTGACTCATGTGGAGCCAAGCACATTTCGCCCCTCTCTCACTATTCGACGGAGGCACGGTACCTGTACAACTAACTACATGTAGAGCACAATACTAGATTTTAATACTAGGGAAGACGACAGATAAGTACACATGCCAACGGCTGAGCCAAGGATAGTTTGGCCAAAAACGTCGAGGACAGATCAGAGAAATTTGTTGCACCCACGTACTCGACGAGAACGACTCTGTCACACCGCAACGTTTCGTCCTCGCTACTCTCGTCCTCTCCAAATATCAACAACTGCATGCAGTAACGTCTTCGCCCCTCATCCTCGCTAAAATACCGTCAGCAATATCTTCACCGTCGCCGAATTCTCGCTCCAGCCAACGAGTTATTAATGACGCAAAACCTCAACAGATCCGAAGTTGAAGTCCTTGACACCAGTCCTACCTACTAAACAATAAGGCAGAAGCTGTGACTCATTCAATTAGATCATTAGCTCCCCGCGAGTAAAGCTCTGAGTCAACCAACAACGTGTAGTAGGTAGTGTAGATAAGTACTGTAGCTTAACTGGACTTGGCGACGACCTCCTCCGTCTCCTTGGACGGGTCGTAAGTGAACTTGCGGTAGAACTGGATGAGGCCCGTGCCTGCCATGAAGACGTTAACGGCAAAGAGGTTCCAGTTCTTGGGGGTGATGACCATACTGTAGCGGGACCAGATGAGGCCTGTAGCCGTCACAGCCGTCTGCTGGGCCACCGAAATGGTCTCAGGCGAACGGCGCATGTCAGCCACGTTGGCGATGGAGATGGCCCATTTGATGGTGGGGGCCCAGAAGTGCACGGTGAAGGGGCCGGCCGGGTGGCCCAGCATGGCCGCGAGCTTAGGGCTGTTGGCCACGATCTGGTGCTCCATGACCTTCTGCTGGATACGGGGGACGATGGACGGCAGCATCTTGAGGTGGGCTGGAAGGTCTTGGGCGTTTGGCGTCGGGCTCAAAAGTGAACTACCGGCGGTCTGAGATTGCATTTCTAGTCGGGGAGGTACGGAGATTCAGCGAATCAAAGAAGAGTATATTGAATTTTGACGAATGATATGAGAGATGCGATATAGAGATATTACACGTAGCCGCGAGCTGAAGTTGTCGGGTGCGTCGAGCACACCAAGCACCAAAAACACCCGGCGTCCGATCTTGTGCGGCGTCAGCGGAAAGGATTGGCAGGTTGTTTTGAGTCCTCGGGACTCGGTTGACCTCGGCGGAGGGTTTGCATTAAAAAGCTGCCTCATTTGGGAGATATACTTCGCCTCGTACCGCCGAAAAGTTGGCAAGCAAGCGGTGTTCAAGGCAAGCTTTTCGACGGTCCTGAAGCGCACAGCGACATCTGAACAGCGATCGATGACAAGAAGGTGAATGGCTTGCGCGAACGCTTCAATGAGGTTAGAAGCGAAAGCGGGGAGTATTGTTCAGGCTCGACTCTAGGGATCTACATAACTGGTGCAAGCGGAAATGGCAACCTTCATACGTCATTCCGCGGTTGAGATGTGGCGAGCTAGTGTCGAACCTTGCGGGCAGCTTTTAGGCCTTGAAGAGAATACTCACTCTCACAGACTGAGTCGCAGCTACAGCCATCGCTTCGGTGGGCAGTCCGTCGGCTGCAGGTTCGATTACGGTGTTTGCGTCACGCCGTGTCATGAATTGGCTGGCGCCGTCGCGTGCGGTCCGTTTGAGCGGATGCAAGGCCATTTCCCCTGCAACTTGCAGACGCATCAAGTGTCGGGTGTCGGTGATGTCTGATGCCTCGTGTCTTTGGCCCGACTCCAAGCAACGCATCTCCAGTCTACCTTCAAGGACGTCGACACGATCGGTGTGCACGCCGGCAGCGGTTTCTCAACGATGGCAATCGGCAAACTATTAGCACGGCAACAAGGGATTATACGAGAAACATCACTGTATTCAGGTTAAGAGGCGGTCTCTTCATTAGGTCAGTTGTGGCGCCTTCGCGGCAAGATGTCTCTATGGGGAGCAACTGGACCGGTTAGTAGCTGTAGATATAGAGGGTCTGGATGATTGGGTACAGCGGCAACAGCGACGCTGCACACCAGTGTCTAGAATGTGGTCGACTTGGCGCCGTCAACGAGCGTCTGCGCTTTGCCCGAGTGGTCGTACTGGAACTCGCGGTAGAACTGCACGAGACCCGTGCCGGCCATGAAGACGTTGACCGCGAAGAGGTTCCAGTTCTTGGGGGTGATGACCATACTGTAGCGTGACCAAATGAGGCCCGTAGCTGTCACGACTGACTGCTGCGCAACCGAAATGTGCTCGGGCGAACGGCGCATGTCGGCCACGTTGGCGATGGAGATGGTTCACTTGAAGGTCGGCGCCCAGAAGTGAACTGCCATGCACAGCAATTAGTTAAGGAAGTTTTCTGAAGCGTTGATTGGTGCGCGCGTACCTGTGAAGGGGCCAGCCGGGTGGTTGAGCAATGTCATGAGCTTGGGGCTGTTGGCCACAACCTGCTGCTTTATGACCTTCTAGTGGATGCGCGGGACGATTGACGGCAGCATGGGAATGATGCGGGGCTCCTGTAGATGGGGTTAGCGTGGGGGCTGTGCGGTGCTGGTTCTTCTCGACGTGAGCTCCAGGCGGCGAAAGTGATTGTGAGGGCACATACAGTACGGTACGCGAGTTGAAGATCGAGCTTGACCTCTGCAGATCGCTATAGAAACCAAGCTTGAAGCTCTTTTTGTCTGTAGTTCGTGGACGATCGCATCATGCAACATCTGTGCGTTGTCGGTGGATTGAGCTGGTCAAGCGCACGTGTTGAAGTTGCACGATGATAAACCTCGGCTTGCAGCTTCAATAAAAGGGAGACCAATACAGTAATTAGTCTGAGTTCAAAATTAGTCTGTATTCACAATTAGCCTTAGTTAGATTAATTCAAGTGAGCGAGAATAATCCGAGGCCAGTTCAGCAGGCGAGGAACTGGTAGCTGATGATGATAGTGTTCGCCTGTAGACCAGTTCCAATGCCTGTGCGTTGTAAATATTGTGTAATCCATACATACATACCTGTGTGAACTCAGTGTGAGACTATTTAGTGGATTCATAATTAGTCTATGTTCAAAATTAGTCTCAGTGAGACTAATTAGTGTGAAGCAGAAAAAAAATGCTCACATAAATTAGTTACACTAAGACTAATTACTGTAACCACTGTAGCGATTTGCACCTGTCTTTACAATATGGCTCGGTCAGCTCGTCGACATTGGTTGCTGAACATTGTTGCCTCAAATATCCAAGACCAAATGAAACCATTCGGTACGCTGCCCGGCTATCAACGTTGGAGGCAACTTCCAGTTTGCTTTGCTTCCTGCGCGTGACCGATCTGACTCGAGGCACTCAACAGCGCATGTCGGCGATTCAAATTCACACGTGTCTTTGAGCTCAACCGGCAAAATGGCACTCAACAAAACACGACGCCGTGCAAATTGTGCAAGCATGCATCTGCGTGTCTATCGCAGGCTGCGATTCTTCTCAACAGGGCTTCACGGCAATACCAGGTGGAATACTGTCGCGAGCGCGTTCAATTACGTCCCTATTCGTGCCCTTGGGGGCGCTAGGTCTCTTCAAAGCTGTGGGGGCAGCTAAGTTAACTCTGTCGATGGAGAGGCCGGCTAACGGGTCAAGAATTGTTTTCGAGTGCACTTTTAGGGGGTTCAAGTGCAACCTCGTGTTATACAAGTGATGGAAGTGTCAAACGAACATATTAGCTGATAACTTCACTTTCAACGCGTGTTTGTTTTCCATTGGTGTTTCCTAAACGTACGGAAGCAGGCGCGGATCACTTTGCTTCGGCCTGTACATGATGTGATTCACAGTGTGAATTACATCCTTCAGGGCCTGAAGATCAGGCGAACCAGTCTCAGACGAGACGTGGTAGACCCCATTATTAAATAGCGCCTGGGTTTAGCTGCCAAGAGCCTCGACACATCTTCGCATGTGATCGATCGTTACCTCGGCTCGAGTTGAGCAACATGCGCAGGACAAATCCTGTAAAACTAACTTGCACTCAATTTCCTCAAATTTGCACTCGAAAATAATTTCGTTCACGGCTAATGAGGACAAACTGATGGCCCCTGCCTACAGCGTGACCGGCTCGGCGGCCGCTTGGTAGTATCGGTAGCTCGTGCCACCGAGTGATCGTGATCGAACTTGTGGTACAGCTGCACAATACCCGTGCCGGCCATGAAGAAGTTCACCGCGAGGAGGTTCCAGTTCACGGGTGTGATGACCGTGCTGTAGCGCGACCAGATGAGGCCTCCGCTGGCTGTGGGAAGGCAAGCACGCAAGCTTGAATGTTAGCCACGGTGCTGGCTAAATAGTGATAAAACTGCAGAGCTGCACTCACCTAGCTGCTGAATCGTCGAGATCTTCCCGGGGTCGCCGCGCATGTCAGCGATATTAGCGATGGAAATGGCCCACTTGTCATGCCCGCCTCTGGCCTGCTAAGCAAGCAAGCTAGAGCGCGTGGGCACAAAGGCTCTGGCTTGCTTGCTAGCAGCCAGAAGGAACCTGTCGCTGCGACGGCTGCCTTGACAGACCATGCATTTAGTGAAAGTGAACATGCATATCGGACAAAAGAAAAGTGAAGTGCCAAAGAAAAGGAAAAAAAAGAAGAAAAACATGCAGGGTAGATACACATAGGCACGACTAGGGAACAGAAACAAGAGGAATCATTAGGGAGCCTCCTGTGCTCACCATGGAGCACAGGAAGGCAAGCACTTTAGGCTAGGAAACCAATTCATTATCAAATACACCGTCTACCCCGCAAAGCTGAAGACCAACTACCGACATGACCTACACTCACCTTTCTACCAACACTCTTCCTCGGCAAACCACGACAATTGGTAGCACTTCGGGGGGAAGTGTCGAGAACCGCTGCAACCGTCAACTTCGCTGCTAGAGCTGTGGATCCGGAGGGTATCGTGTTGCATACGTGTAACCAGCCCCAGTGAGCCAGTTCTCCAGTCGTGACCGCCGTACTGAAACTTTGCCTTGCCTACGTCCTAAGTACTGTATTAAGTTACAGGTAGAACTTGCTTTCAGTAAGTGGCTTAAAATCTTAGACGGCAAATTGTCAGTTGTTCTGGTGGTTCAGTAGCACACTCCAACTTCGAATTTCATTCGCGTGGCCTGCGAGGCTAGGGTTGGCATATCCTATCGCGAAATTGTCGTCATTGATTGGACGACTCGTCGGACGAAGAGAAGTAAGACTTTTCTGTGGAATTCTCAAGTGGACGACCTGCCAAATCGCATAATTGCAGCCAACTTAGGAAGTTGCACAGGTTATTTCCTTTAACAGGTTTTCTCTTTTACTTCTTTTAGTAAGTGCCTCCTAGAAAGTAATTGCTCCCACCGGTATCAAGTTCAAGATATCATGAATGGTAGATCCAGCCCAGCTGATGCATAGCATGCTGGTGGCCATTTCCAAGCAAACCGAACTTATCGACGAGCTGCGCAAGTCACGGCAGCTGTCCGAACTTAAGCTGGATGGGATAAAATTACCCAGCTACGGGTGGACGCTCAAGAAATCGTTCCATTTATACCGGGAGCAGGTGGTAGTCATTTGGAAATTGCACGAAATCCACGCTTTCTGAGATTAAGAGCTCGGTTGTCTAGACGCACAACGGCACAGCCGTAAAGAGTAATAGCGGCTGCTTTACTTTCGGACCACGGCCGTTTGGCAGCAAGTTGTTCTGCACGAAGTTGCTTGAGAAATGAAAATTCGTGAGCATAGTCATACTCAGTGTGACACCCATCAGTGTCATCAACGATTTCCAAAATTCCGAGATGAACTTCGGATCACGATCGCTAATGATTACCTTCGGTAAGCCATGGTGCCTGACTACAGCATTAAAGAATACCTCTGCTGCGTCCTTCGCATCAGCCGTCGTGTAGGTCGGCGCATACTTCGCTCTCTTAGACAACTTGTCCACTGCGACGAATATCGCATCATATCCTTCTGGCGCTGGTAATTCGTAATGTAGTCCATCGACACCTCTTCCCAACATTCGATTGAAGCTGGAATCGGTATAAGCAGACCCTTCTTCTTCTGGCTGCTGGCCTTCCATCGTGCACATGTTTCAGAAGTATATTCCCTGATGTCGCCATCCATCGTCGGCCAATAATACCATTGCGACGCTTTCAGGCACGTTCGTCTGCTTCCCGGATGTGCAGACGTATTGCCATCGTAAAATTCCGTGATGACATCTGTGCGAAGCTTCTTCGACTTCGGCACACACAGTAGGTAAACTGTTTCACCTCGCTTCTGCTTGAAGATCAGAAGACCGTTATGCTTCACGAACTTCTCTTTCTCTGTCCCCTTGGACCACTGCTGCTTGAATGCAGGATCCTTCGCGTAACCACGCTGGAGCTCTCTCTTCATCTTCGTCGTCAAATGTGGCATCACGTAGGGATAGTCGACGCTATTGACTTGCTCTTGCGGTACACCAATCGGACGACTCTCCCCCCGTAAGTCGACATCGTCGAGTAATAGATGAGAATCGGTAATCGAAAGGTTTCGTAACCTCACAAATCCGGCTTCTTCCTCAGCCGTGGCATCACGTGGTGGACAATAGATTATCCGCCACAACATTGATCTTGCCCATGTCGTATCGTTGCGATAGAACACACTCATTACAGTGTCCTGACTCTTTCGCCGTTAAACGGGACGGTCGTTGCAATTCCGGCAGCTTCCGTGTAAGCTCACGCTGAAGTGCTAACTTGAGATGCCAATAGCCTTCTTCCCGAGGCTTCGTCGTATTCCACGATGCATCTCCTTTCCCCAACTCACGTGGTCTCTGGTTGATGAGCCGGTAGTCAAAGACCTGACGTACCGTAATCCTTGTCTGACCGATATGTAGCGGGTCGGCGCTCGCCGCCATCTGTCCTACCACCGGATCCTTCGTTGGACGTGCGATAGTATTTGAAACCCATGGTGATTCCGACACTTCAATCCTGTCATTGTCCAACTTCCCGTTGCCAATTTCTTCACAAACATCTTGTTCCATCCTACCGGGGAACACTTGTTCGTGCTCGCCTGCGTGAAGATTGTCCGGCAACAAAAGTCCATTGACGTCATTTACACGGCTATGTTTTGGTATTACAACCTCTGCCGTCTGCCAGTTCACTTGAGGGTCGTAGTCTTCAAACCGCGGTTTCCCCAAAATGACATCATGGGACTCTGGTAACTTCCATTCCAAGAATTCCATCGCTGGAATAAAGTAACCATACATGCTCACCGGCGCTTTAACCTGCTTGACATCCGTCGCCGGAGTCATCGTCCCGTCGAAACGCTGAGCTTGTAACCGTTTGGACCACAACACATTACTAGCCATCCCTGGCTTGATCATGTTCCTGCTTGCACCCGTGTCCAACAAAATTCGGACTTCTCTGCCATTGACGCCACCCTTCTTGATGAAAAGGTGGCTCTTATTTTCGGACTTCACTGCGTTGACCTTCCTGATCTCGTCTACTGTTGGTCGCGATCCTTGCGGAACCAACTACTCCTCTGAGTGCATCGCATGCAACTCAGGCTTTTTCGCTAGTGGCGATCCGCGCACACCAGGCTCCTCTTCTGAACGCATCGCATGCAGTTCAGGCTTTTGCTCTGGTGGCAATCCACACACACCAGGCCCTTCTTTCGAATGCGTCGCACGCAATTCGGGCTCTTCAACTGACTGTAGTCCACACGAGCCAGCCTCTTCCGACGTCTCCGTCTTTGCAGTGAAAGTCATTTCTACCTCCTTCCAGGCGCTTTCCACCAATCTCTGTAGCACATCCGCTTGTTCCTGGATATCGGCTACACTCATAGTTATGCGATCCATGACGATTGTATACACCTGATCGTCCTCCTCGAGAATCATGTTCATTCTCGAATTGTCGCGTCTCTATCGTCTTTGACCATCGCCCGAGTTGTTGTATCTCCGCGCGTTATGTCTTGCCACATGCGTCTGCTCCGGCTGTACAGGACATTGCCTGGCCCGATGAGCATCGCTCCCGCACCTGAAACACAAGTTTCGGCGCATACACTCGTCCTTTGATGGCACCCTCACGCTGTCGATCTTCATCGGCACGGGTCCATCATTGTCGCTTCTCGACTGTCTGTAGTCGTACGACCGATGCCTTGGTCTCTCGCGGGCGCTATCCGAGCGTCCTCAATGCGAGTGAGACCTGATCATAGTCGAGCGCTACCGTAATAGCGTCGGTTAGCGTTGCGCTCCTGCGATACCGAACTTCTTCAGGAATTCTTGACGGCAGACCACGTAGGAAGTACATGATCTTGTCCAGTTCGCTCATCTCTTTGACTTGAGTAATCAAGTGCCTAAACTTGCCGGTAAAATCATCCAAGTCTTTGCACTGACGCTCCATCAAGTTGTTCATCTGGTCTCGTAGACATTCTTGCAGATCTGGAGGCACAAACTCCTCTTCCAGCTTCTCAAAGAAGTCTTCGACAGTCTTCCCATCGTCCTTCTTGACGATGTACCACTGCGCTGCGCCATCTTTCAACGACCCCGCCAATATAGCCAAAATGCGTCCTCTCAACTTACTATATTTCCAGTCTATGCCCAGGTATAGACGAGATAGTGAAGAAAGGACCACCTTCCACAGGGCAGCCAATTGTGCGAACGAATGACAAACCGATAAACGACGAACGCGTCACACCAGACGAAGATGCCTTAATGCGGAATTTGTTCGCTATGGTTCGGATGTCGTCTCTCAAGCGCCGAAAGCAAGTCTTTGTTGTTGTCTTCAATTTTGCTGCGGCTACTTGGGATTGAATAGAGCCGAAGTCTACGCACCTGTTGCTTCGGCGTTGGGAAGTTCTCAAGATACTCAAAATCGTGGCAGGAAAAAACATTATGACGAGGGTCATCCTGGAGTCACACCTGTAATTGCCACGCAGCCTGAAATTGAATCGGACCAGATGACTGAAGCTGGTGGCGTTCCTATTGCAAGTAGCGCTGCAACAATTAGCGCAGTCTGTGCAGAGTCACCAACGGCAGCAGAACGTGTGGACCCATCATCTTCCTCTTTGCAGATGCAACTTACCACCCAAAACGATGTAAGTGGCGGTCAAGATGGTGCTCCAGGTGAAGACCAGGGCCTCCAAAGTCGTTGTTACCACCTCTGTAGCAGTAACAGAGTTCTCATCACCATTATTTCAACTGGCACCATGGGATGTGGATACAGAACCAAAGTTACGCAATATCTCAACGACTTTGGGCAAAGGTTGCAAAGGAAAGTGAGAGATATCCACCAAGAGTACTGGAAACAGTTCCCGGACTCCAAAATGGTCAAGAATGCCGTTCGCATGCGACTTCGAGAAAAACGCACCGCTCACGCAGCTCTCCCACAGTGGCAATAGCTACACCGTCCGTGATACCATCAAGTGTGCAGCAGGATGGCGTTCAATCCTCGACAGCAGCAGTGTCCGGTACACCAAAGCGCCCTCCGCCGGCTTGCAGCAGTTGCCGAAACAATAAACGCAGATGTGGTCCTTCAAGCGATAACCAGCACTGCGAACAACGAAAGTCCCACAGCAGAACAGTATTGCATCATTCTTCAGATAAATCTTGATTCATGCTTGTTTAGTTCGATATTCCTACGGTAAACGTCTGCAGCAAAATTCAACACTTCGGAATTGGACGGTCTGGAAAATGCGTAGTGTTCGTCACGTAATGTGACAACAACTCCACGTTGAACGTTGGCAGCATCGTATTCCGGCTCCAGTTGAAGCATCCCGACGAAATCCTTGCGGTTGAAGTGGTTCTATTTGGTGAACGCGTTAGTCAACAGGACTCGGATATCCTCAGATGGCTCACTTCGCGAAAGAATGTTAGCCTCCACACAACTTGATCGAAGCTGAATCATATCGAATAATTGCTCCCATGTACGATGTTCATCTGGCTGTGCTACAGCAGTCCGGTAGGGTTCACTGGGAGTGAGCTGACTAGGCTTCATAGCCATTAATTTCGACATGTACTCAAGTTGTGGAGTTTCGGGAAGGTACCCGCAGAACATGACTGCACTGTGACACATACTTCGAAAATCAGATCCGTGAAACAATGGGTTGCGATGGTGTTTGGCTCCTACAGCAAGATTGTGCTGCCAAGTTACAGTCAGTCTGGTAAATGGTAAACTCGAGCGATTTGGATAAGACAACGAACCTGCAAGATGAATATGTCTAATATGCGCAAACCGACTTCAACTGAGAGAACGCGATCGAGCAGCTTTCGCAATTTGGAGTGAATGGCCTCAAGCTGACTTGTAGACACGAACTTCGCCGCCAGCATCTGTGTACTGGTTAACATCGACGTAGAGATCACCAAGTCGAATCTGGGCTAAATTACTTGTTACACAGCCATCCCACTCTGAACGTTTTACCGAGATGCTAGCGGTGTCAAGTGCTTGCAAAACCGCCTTGAATCGTGATTCACACTCTTCTGGAGGACGGAGATTTCGCTGCACGTCGTATATCGCTGCGGAAAGTTGCCCTGAAAGCCACCGCGTTTTGGCGCTATCGTTTATCTTTCCTGTAAACCTAGTGATCACATGAAAAGGGTCTTGTTTGATCTTCACCGCATCGCCAAATACTCGCTCAATAAGATTGCGGTTGGCGTTCGCGTTATCGCAAACGCATACCCGAGGCCCATCGGATGTACTCGTAATTTTTGACACCATACTTTGTAAAAGCACTTCTGTCTCGGCATGATTCTCAGACTTAGTTAGTGTTTGTCCCATTATTTTACCTACCCCATTTTGTACTAGCAACAACATTCGAATGCTGGCGGACTGATCTTTGCTTCCGTTGGCCCCAAACACCTTCAGCTTACTACAAACCTTTTGTGAGAGGTCCATTCGAAAAACACGTTCGCATTTCGTATCTGTCATCCGCGCGGTACACAATCGATGTAAAACGTCAGTGCGGGTTACCCAGAGCTCTTTTAACATCTCCGAGTCCAAACACGGATGCTCCATCATATACTGCCCTTCGCTGGGAGGAAGTGGTGGCTTGTAGCTTGCATCCTCCGCCTGCATTTCTTGTATTGTCGCTCCAGCACGAGCTCTAATTCGATAGTATCTCTTTTGGCGTCGTCGCAAAATATTTGCCACAGCACTGGCTATTGCTTTTGTCGACAGCATGCCATCGTACACAATGTCGAACATATCCGAAGAAATTCCTGTTTTGTAAGTGAGCAGATACGGAAAGTTGAGCACAAATATTTTCGAGGAAGCCAAATAGGCGTCACCTATTGTTGAAAACGATTTCATTGTCGAGCCTGTGCACTGAAAGCGCGCGTAATACAACACAGTTCGATGATCAACATCCTCCACTGTGCGTTGCTTGTACTCTTTCACCTTGGGCTCACAACAGCAGCCCTCTACGACACACTTTGGCTTACGATTGGGCTCCCGACACTCAGGGACCCACGTAACGGTAGGACACCCAAACCATTCAGACAGCAGCGAACCAGGAACCATATCTGGGTACTTCACCTTCGGAGGAAAGAGTCGCAACGATATCGCTTCAGTCACCGCAGCCTGTGCCGAGCTCTTCTTTCCCCCGACGTTTCTGTTAACTTTAGTTTTTTAAACTTTGTGGCGTTACGGTATTTTTGCGGAGGCTAGCGGACCTTGCGCCCCCTCTGTTATGATGCGGCCGTCCTGAGACCATTTGGCCACCAATTTAGACCTACTGAAGGCTGCTTCCAGCATAGTGGCCATGCGTCTGTCAAAGTATTCGAACGGTGCACAAGCCCGGATGCTATCTACCAACGAGGCCGAGTTAAAACTATCCGCGAAGTTCGTAGTCCGCCATCCATACAGTGCTTTTTTGCCGATGGTTGTGTACAATACCCATTCCTCGGCTGGTATCTTCCGCAGGTACTCTTCAACATCCTATCCTACGACATTTTCAATGATAACTAGCACGTTTTGGTACTCCTCTTTGAACTTAGCCCCCTGTCGTTGCCACAGATACTTGTTGTGTGCTGCCTTGAAGGACTTTCTTTGAGCTAAAGTGTTTCGCTCAATGTATAACGTGCAGTGTCTGTAAAAAATGTTTAGATAAGTTGTAGAGACATCGATAATTTACAAACGGCTTACCTAAGTTCGAGTCCGTGCGTTTTCCCCACCGATACTAGTGCTTTGTTGCGATCACAGAAGAGAGGATAGTCCGCCAGAGACAAATCCGCTTTCTTCAGGGAATCCAAAAACCACTCGTAGTTGACAATGTCCTCGGCGTTAACCAGCGCAATAGCGATAGTTAGGTTTCTGAAGTTACCATCACATCCTGCAAGGACCATTTGGATCCCACTGTAGTTGTTATTGGTCGAATGCGCGCAATTAACACCCAAAATATGTTGGTTATATGGCATACTGTCGACGAGAACCTTGCTGATAGCAAACACCCTGAGAAACCGTCCCTGGGAATCCGACTGTACGTCGGTAATGGAGCCAGGATTCAGCCGCGCAAACTCAGCAAGTATCTGTGGTATCCTTTTGTAGGCTTTGATTCTATCCGAACTCGTGGCCTTAAGCTCGATATCTTTGGCTCTGTATATCGTGTTGTGGTTCGAAACTACCACATCGTGCTGCTGCTGCACTTGGCTTGCCAATGCTTTAGCGGACGAGGTGGGGTTGGCTAGGACAGCACTGCGGAACGTCGGTAATGCAGCAAGCTGACGGTCGGTAGGCTTGGGCACCGACGTGCAGTTGAGGTGGTCAAGCTTCGTGGAGGTGATGCGCCAGGACGTCGACGTCTCGCATTGGTACAGCTGAACAAACATCGGCATGTCATTGACGAACACACCACGCGTTTGCGTCCACCACCTCCCTTAACGAGCTTTACGATTTTCTTGAGCGACAGAGCGTAGTCTTGAATGACATATAGCGCGGCGCCACCGTCCGGAAACGTTTGTCCCTCTTTCGGAGGCGTGACGAAGTGTGGCGAGGCAATCGAGGTCATGGGAATAGGTTCGGGTTATGTTTGCTGAGGATCAAAGTTTTTGTGAGTGTGAATGAGTATGTGAAAGTGGGAGCTGTAACAACTGTGCTATTTTTGGTGTTGGTGCTCTTGTCTACTGTTCGTCTTATCTAACCCTTTGTTGTTCTTGTCTTAATACCCAACTTGTAGTCTTATGAAGCAATCGGTGCAGGTGTTAATTAAGAACTTCAACAAGCACCTTTTGAAAGTGTCAGCACCTTCTAGAAAACTGGAGAATCAACCCGCACCTTTTAGAGATTGCCCCATAGTAAATAGGAAAGTTTTCCATGAAAATATAGCATTGGGTGCCTTCCAAAACCCTCACGAAAGGTCGCGCATTAAAGTTTAATCACGATGAATTGTTTGGTGAAACCACTTTTTGGTCCTAGCAAACAATTCTAATACAACTCTTACCTAGCAACAGGATTAAACAAGTGACTGAACTCCACTATACCCAAGGGTCGTGTTCCAGCAACCGTTCTGAGTCGCATTAACCGATTGGTAATTTAAAATAAATTACCGATTAAACTGATCAAACCGTTTTATATGGGTTTTGGAAGGCATTGCTCGCAAAGAAAAAGTACATGTCAGTGCTGCCTTCGTAAAAAAAATATCAAGGGTAGTTCTCTCGTTCTCTTGATGAAAAACAAACAACAATTAGCAGTGGCCGACAAAATTGAGAAATGGACTGTTTTGGAGACGTCATTTTGTCCTTCGCATACTACCGGCGTTGAGTTTATCTCTCAACGGACGTTCATACTCTCCTTGACGATGCCATTTCCGTCATCTTCTTAGTGCAGTTAACTGTGAAAGTTATTGAGTAGCTGTTCCTGGAGAGACTTTGCGTTGAGCTGATAGCCCAACGACACTGGCAAATTCATTCCTTGTTGCCCGCCCATCGGCATTTGCTGCTGCATTTGCATTGGTTGCTGCTGCATCCCCATTTGCATCCCCATGTTCATTGGCTGTTGCATCCCCATGGCCATCGATTGAGGCTGCATGTTCATTGACATTGTTCGCTGTTGCTGCATCCCCATACCTTGCTGCTGTTGTACTCCGAATCCCATCGCTTGCTGCATTCCCATACTCATAGGCGGCTGTTGCTGCATTCCAAAGGCCATCGTTGGCATTCCCAACAGTGACATGGACATCGGCTGCTGAGACTGCATGCCCAAAGATTGCATACCCATCGACATTGGTTGCTGCATCTGTATCATCGGCTGCTGCATCTGGGATTGCATCATTCCCATTGCGTTAGGCATCTTGTTCACATTCATCGGCGTTGGAGCGGGCATTGGCATTCCCATTTTAACAGGCTGAGGAGATCGCACCTGTTGCTGATGCATCTGAGCTCCCATGCCAGTATTAACCTTTGGAGGCTCAGGACCTGGCAACTCGACGTCGAAGTTGATCATATTGAGCGCATCAAAATCTCGGTGAATCTGAGCACGGCGTTCCTCCCTCTCCTCTCGTCGCTCGAGCTTCTCCTTGTTGTTGTTAATCGCCCATTGCAATTCCTGCAGCCAATTTCCACGCTCCGTCTCGCTAGTGGCAACTAACTCGTGACCACCAACAATTCCAGGTACCTCGATTCGGAATCCACAGCCTTTCGGTCTGTCAGGAAAAGTAGCCGCCACCACTCGCACCTCGTAGTTCACAGGAATGATAATAATCGGTCGGACACCCGTAGCGTTCTCATACAACAACACCGCTTGAGGTCGTAATAACGCAAAGTGTTTGGCCCACACACCGTCCATCTTTTTCCTCATCAATGGACCACGAAGGACGCTATTCGGCATCTCAGCGGCATCCACAGCGCTCACATTTGCATACTGCATGCCGTTGAGACTCTCATTGGGGTCCACTTCACGCCCTTCCAGTCCGTATCCCTTGTCTTCCTCTTCTTCCTCGTCATGAACAACATACGCCGCATCCAGATCAACATCTTCCAGTTCCGCCTGCTTCTTCATCCACTCATTAGGGTGCATCATCTGATAGCCTCCTCCATAGTGTTGTGGAATAGCTGTATGTGGTAACATCATACTCAGCTCCCTTGGTTCACCTACAACTCGAATCCGTTGCTGAGTACGAGTTCCCAACAGTTTCGACAGTAACATTGTCAAAACTCTGGCAAAGGCTGAACTGTTGACAACCAAGATCCGTTTAACCACTTCAGGATACCATTTCTTGCACACCTGCAAGGGATCTGTGACCATTTTAGTTTCCAAATTGGCCAATGTACAGTTGGCGATATCAACGATGAAGACGATACCAGGAGCGTTGCGTTCCTCCATCGTTTCGACTGCCAGATCCATGAGATACACACACAGTCGACGTGCATCTTCCAATGAACTGACAGCTGATCCATCGGCTGCTCCTCGACCTTGACGTTGCAGCTTCTGACCTTCTCCGAAACCTGGTTTAAAGTACTGAAGTTGTACAAGTAGAACGGGGCAACCTTCAGGGTCTGACGTCCCATCTAGTAAATGAGCGTAACCTTTACGTAGTTCTTCCTGTAGAGTGGGAAGTCCCACATTGAGTTCCAAATAGTGCATTTCCTTTCGGAACGCGTATTTTTCTTTAAGTTGTAGAGCAGCCCGCATGACGTCCCCATTGTTGCGGCGTAAAGTGCGCACCATTTCGGCTTCGGTGAAGACGTCACGTAGGGCCACTGCGCTGGCCAAAGCTTGAAGAGGAGTAGGATGGCCACCGAAGTGCTGGCCATTGGACGGACCGAAGCCCCCACCACCATACGATGAGTAGCTCATTTTCGAGAGTTCTGTAGCGACTTTTCGGGATATCGAGGGGAGGAGGAGCGTTTTATTTTTGTTTGACGTCTTGATGAGTTTGGCTACTGTACCCACCACTGCGACATTACCATGTTGAACATGGCTACATTTAAGAAGAAGATGGATACTTTTACTGCGAACAAATATTGAAACCTGCAAAGGAGAAAATTGCGAACTGTAGCACTTGCTATATGTATCCATAGCTCAATGTTGAGCTCAACGGCATATCAACGGCAAGAATAATATGGATTGATAAATATACCAGCTCATTTTAGTACCAAGGATGGTTCGTGAACAAAAGTACAAGGTGGCTACACAATGAAGCGGACATCACGGCTGCCACGACGAGAGTTTGTGATCATTTGGCTGTTATTATTGAGTCTGCATGGTTTGTGTGGGGCCTATTTGCTGGCGATGGCGAGGTTGTACTTTTTCATGGAGAACACGGAGATGGATTACGCTACGAATCTCTTGGCACTTCCAGAACAGCGGAGATTTCGCTTATTCGGTACCTTTGTGGGGATTATTGGAGGTTTACATGCTGTGCAGCTAATATTGCACCTTGCGTCGTCCATTCAAGCTCGCTCTTTCGTGGTTTGGCCTCGTGATGCAGTAATTAGTCGTTTTGTGAAGTTTGTCGAAAGACACAAACCGGATAAAACTGCAAGTTTCGCGAGATCGAAAGCTCGACTACACAGCGCAGCGATGCGTGGGCTTAAAGCATTTGAGAAAGCACTGAGTGTCCAAGGAGGCCACTTTGAGATGCTTTTTGTGTTGCGTAAGGCCGTGGAAGTCGCAGCTCAAATTTACCAGTGCCACAATTACAGCACACTCATCCCACGCGTGTGGATTAACCAAGCGTTTGTGGCTATGACAGTGGCGAATTGTTTGGCAACACCACTACTTAATCATTTAATGCTGGCAGCTTCGTCCCGTGCAATAGCCAAGGTGGCCTCAACAGGCAGCTTCAATACGCTTACAAGAATCCCAATTGTTCGTGAACGAACTCTGTGCGTGACTGTGGATGCATTACTGACTACAATTTCGAGCTTAGCACTACCACTCGCCATTTTCGTAACTTGGGCTCGAAAATTCGACTTGACTGAGTTGTCATTTCCAACTGAAGTCCTTTATGACGACAAGGCGTACGCAAGACTCATTTACGAAAACCAGTCCATCTTCGCTCTCTCCACCATGGGCAGTCTACTAAAAGTTGTCCCGCATGGAAGTGTCCTACTTGGTTTGGCAAGTGTCAGCTTCATCCTTGAGAAAAACCCTCTCAGTACCCCACCAGACAAGAAAAACACCTCTGCAACTGTCATCCGAGTATCGTCGGCCACTCCAGAATCTCATCCACCAGAAGTTTGGGGCACCATGCGACTTGTGCAGGACATTGTGTGTTGGTTAATTTTCTTGACGATATCTGCAACTGTACTAGCACTGCACATTCGAGCTGATCATCTCCTATCCAGCACTGATTCCTACACAACACAAATGTGTGAACAAAGGTGATGGTCCGAGCCAACATGATGACTTTGCCGGAAGGGATACTGAAGCCTCCACTACCCAACCTTCTCTCGGATTTTGAGATTATTTTATCAAATCTTACTAAAATCCCTGAAGAAGTGGCTGAAGCGTGGACAAACGCCGAAACTATGTACCTCGAGCATGCACCTCTGGTAGAGTTTCCGTCAGCTATATTTCGGATTTCAGTGGTTGAAGTTTCGCTAGTGAACAACAATCTCAAAGCTCTACCTGACGATCTCTTTACGTCAGAAGATTATCCAAACAGATATACCATATTAGCGCTTTCGTACAATCCACTGCAAACGCTCCCCACACTGGCGAAAGATGGCCTGGAAATGGACGAGTTCTGGTTATCCTACACAAACATAACGGCGCTGCCTTCTTGGACTCAAGTGACTGTAGGAGATCTCATTGAAGCGGGGAATTCGCCAATTTGTGAAGATGATGCAGCTCAAACACTCGAAATAGTAAAGTGTTCTGACACTGAATGGAACCCACTCCAGGATGGATCCTACCCGCTAGCCTTCGTGGAGAGATCACGACAGCTATAGTTTCACCGTTTTCTGAAGGAAAAATGCGTCTTGTTCAGGTTGGTTTGCTACTTTGCTTCGAAATCGTGGTAAGTCGTGTAAGCATGGCAAGATTGAGTACTGGTTCGGCTTCAGATCTCCAGTGTAGATTTAATTGTGAGTGTTCGATCATCGAACTTCGATGTATACGAGCTCTTAGATTCAGCAATCTCGTCTGGTACATTCATATGGTTCGTGTGAATGAACTCCAAATCCGCCGATTGTTCGGGTGGATAATAAAGCGGTCATATATTCAAAGGAAAAGCTCACAAAAAGCATTATAGAACGCTAACTTGTCGATAGCGTGACCTCTTCTCTCGGACTTGTGCGGCGATCTCCACAGGCTTACGGATCGCGAATATCCGGCCTTAAGCTTGTTGTTGTTTGCTACATCTCGTGATGCTTTTCCATGAGTCTACGAAAGACAAGACTTCCGACACCAAGATTCACTGTCGGGGCTGTGAATATCCTAGCAATGACTGAGACTCCGAGGTGACTGAGGAGCTAAAGAGTATGCTCCTAGAATACCAAAATCAGCACATACATGCAGATCACATTTAGGTGCTCATGGTAATCTAAATAGTTCTTCTCCATGATCCAGTTGAGTTTCGCGTGGCATAACGACAACAAACATGGCAAATTGAGCAATCGGGACGGTATAAAAAAATAGCAGCTTGGTAGCCTCTGTCATCTCCTTAGATCATCTTAGTATCGTCAACTACACTGTCACCGGCACATCTTGAGGTGTCCGCAGTTGCGCGGATTTATCATCGTCTGCTTCAAATGGGGCCTTGATTGTCGCGAATCTGGGCGATAATTGCGTCAAGTCAACCTCAGGTGCGTGTGGAGCGAGGAAGAAGTTCTCGAGGCGACAGCAAAATGTAGTCAAGAGGAGCAAACCACCCACGACCAGTAGTTCAGTGATACTCAAATGCGCGGCGTGAAGAACTTCGAGATCGTCCCAGCAGCTATCGTTGTGAAGAGTGACAGGGTCGACTCCATTCCGGCATCCTGACAAGACAATCAAGCCGACTACGGCCCAACCGATGGATGTGAGCGCGAACGCTGCGAGTCCGAGTGCCACCACAACCTTGCCAATGCGTGAGGTTGCTACGCGACAGCTACGTGATACAAGCGGCCAGCCCACAGCCAACAGCGTTGCAATGAACATGTTCAGGAAGACGGCAGTCGCTCCAGTGAAGAAAGTATTGGGCGAGAGCAGCTCCGACGCGTTGCATGACTCGGTAGTGGAACAATCAAGCCAGGACACTGCATTGAGCGTTACCAGCAGCGCTAATGGGGGTAATAACAACGCTCGCTTGGTCAGACGCGAGCAGCACAAGCAGCGCAAACACCAGAGCATCGACTCAATCTGTGAAGGCAGCACAGGTCACGAAAAGGCGATCAGTCAGATCACTGCTATGAGTGAAAAGGTTCATGAAGTTGAAGTGGTTGAAGTTGAAGTGAGTCATGCATGACGTACATCGCCATCGATGGTGAACAGCACCTCCCGTACGCTTAGCCACGCCCCCGTCAGCAGGCAACCACCCGACAGTGAAAGACAGAGCACTACCAGCCAGTGCGACGATGGGCAGTTGTGCTCCAGGCTCAGCACGAGTCCCAGCACACCCCACGCTTCAGAAGCCAGCGCCGCGACAGCTACACTGCGTCGAAACGTGGGCCTCGCGTTGTCGTTGAGCGCATTTGCGTCGTGTTTCGGTGGAGCTTCCGGCTTGGCTACTTGGCGACGCAGTGCAAAAGCTGTGAGGACCAGCAGAGCCAGCAGCCAGACGTCTAGGAGCACGCGCAGTCGAGGCAGACAGTGGCCCGTCATGAGGACGATTGTGGCAAGCTGCAGGAAAGCAGGATACCAGGACCGTTCTGGATGCTCCGCGTCAGCGGGTGGACGAACAGTACGCCGCGTATGTGGCTGGGAGACCTTTGAAGTGGACTTTGACACGCGTAGGCATGAGGCAGCGCTAGCTTTAGCAGAGTTTGAGTGCCACCGCGTCCAAAATAGCTGGCTGCGGTGTATGTTGCTGGGATTGCCTGCCAAGTACTTGTGCACCGAGACTCTTACTCCCCACATGCGTAGTGGATCTGACCAATATTGAAGCGGGTGTGACGGTCGCCGCCTCCGCACGACAGTGGCAAACACAGCCTTCAAATTCAACGTGTTGCTTGATAGATCATTGTCTGCGGGCGTACATGCAATGCAGTTCCACATAAGTAATTACAGCGTAGCACGCTTCGATCTGCTACTAGCCGGAGTCGCCGAAGTGGTAAACTCCGTCACCCAGGTGCGATCGAAGCAAGCCGCCGCTCGCACGCACGCACGCAATGGAATCGTGGCTGCAATTGCTAGTCGCGCACGGTGACGAGCAAAGAAGCAGCTTGCAGTGCAGGGCAGGCAGTGAGAGCTGGATACGATGTAGCCATCTGACGTGAAGCGGCACAGCTGCTGTCGCGGTTATTAATCGCAGGGGCCGTGTCGCCGCCAGTGTTTTGATCACGCCGCGATCTCCTCGAAGCTTTGTTGTGGGTGCCGCCGAGTCCGCGCATGTTGGACATTCGGAGCCACGGCTGACTTGGTGGAGCGGCGCTGGTGGCCTCTGGGCGCGCGCTGTGCCAGCTCGCCTCTCGGTGCAGCTTCGTCATCGATGCGGGTCGGAGTGGGAGCAGACAGTGGGCCGATTGGCACTCACACTAATCACGAACGTGGGACGCTCGGCGTCAATGTGCTGACAAGTAGCTAGGGCCGGCCCGACGGGTGCAATGCGTCCGTGCAGCGGCGTCAGTGTTGACGCCCCATATCCATAGAGGTCGAAGCTCGCCCATGCCCGCCTTGGCTGGCATGCAGCACTTCAGTGTTCCTTCATCGGAACCTTATGGCTCGCGTGGCGATGTAGAGTTACAGGTAGCCGCTTGACACGAGCGAGCAACGTGCTGCTAGAGAGCTAACGAAGCCCGCTCGGGTCAGGCACAGCAGGTCGCTAAGTCAGGCGCGCGTCGTAATGCGCCACCGAAACAGGCGCCGAGCTCGCTGGCAGCGTGTGTAACCTGGCCGTGTGGACGCAGTGTCCGCAGCCGTCGCGACCATGTGTCGCGCGCGGCGTTCTGAGCACCGCACATTGCATGCTGCCGCATTGATTCACAGCGCACGCACCTTGACCTGCTGTGCGGCGGATGCTGCCTCCTCCCTGGCGGAAAGCTGTGATGCGGTAACCATATTGAACATCTAGATCCGGCGGCCGGCCATTAAATGACGAGACAACCGCCTCGATTTCTCCGGCGCTAGACATGCGCGGGCTGCAGCCACTTCGGACCGATGGTCCATCCGAGCTGCTGGAGACAAGCACCTCCAACGTGACTTGAAGTGCGCTGCTTGGCCCTGCGCGGAGCCGGACGGTTGCGGCCCGCAGCGCGAGCTAATTGCAGCGAAGGTTGACCACGTCGGCAGCAGGTTGCTGGCAGCACTGTCCGAGGCAATGCCGTTGCCAGCTGCCGCGCGGAAAGCAAACGCTGTCGGGCGCCACCTGGGTGTGAGCCACGATCAGAGTACATTGCTGTGCGCTGAGTCGGCAATGCAGCGCTGCAGTACAGTACGTACATCCAGCGCTGAACAGTACACTGCCGGCCATTAACCAGCCGGGGACAGGGGCTGCGCATTCCAAAGGTACACCGTGGCACGACCGGCTGGAGAGCGAGAGCCAAGTCGACGGTCATAGATCGAATTGTGCCTCCGATCACGCCGGCCGCTCGTGTATATCGCGTATGCACTCAGTGCAGCTCGACCTCGCCCGGTGGACTCACTTTTGAATTCGACATTGCGTGTGCAGTCAGCTGCAACGAGCCCTGCAAGATCGGCCATGACCCTTGTCACGCCCATGATGAACTCCACCCCGGACAGCATCGCCACCGCCACCATCAGCGGCAAAAAGCGCGCGCTGCCTGTGTCCGAGGCGGTTACACCCGTCGCATCCAGCGTGGTTGCCGCAGGCCACGACGATGACGGCGAGGAGATCCTGGTGGAGGCCGAGCCACTGCCCCACGAGATCGCTGCGGACCCTGCACTGCGCTGCCGCTACCCAAGCAAGCACTGCCTGCGCGCACGCACGATTAAGAAGACGGGCGCGCTGCACAGTATGTGCGCGTTCCACCGTGCCAAGGCGAACCGCAACCAGCGGCGGCTGGAGAAGCGCAAGCGCCTGCGGCTCAACAGCACCGATAGCGTCACCGACCTGTCCGTGGCTGCTGGAGGCCGTCCCCAAGAGATCAAGCTGGAGCCGTCGGCCACGCTACTGCTGATGCCGGCGTTCTCGTCGAGCTTGAAGAGTTTGCTGGGTGAATCGTCGCCGTCGTCGGTGGCGCCGCAGTTCCAGTCGCGGCGTGAAGTGGCGAGCGAGTTCGAACCGTTCCGTACGCCGGCGGCGCTGTTCCCGGAGGACCTCGAGGAGCTGTGTGAGCTGGTGGACGTGAACGTGCGGCACGTGTGCGCGGAGCCGAGCGCGGACGACTTCCGTTTGCTGTCGCAGCTTCTGTTGTAGATGGCAATGAGACGGAGGGAGCGAATAAATATTTAGTTAGAGAGCGTGGTGTCGATGTAATGAGGTGATTCATTGATTTAAACGAATGTGCAGTGATGAAGTTTGATGAGGATTGAACTACTAAGGTCATTTGTCTACATTGCGGCGGAGGTGTCAAAGCGCAGCGTCTTTAAAAGACGTCATATATGACTTTGTACTTCACATTAGTGTGTGCATGTACTCGCCCGTCTCTCTCTCTCTGGAGCTTCTTAATTAACTCGTAGTGAAGAGTACTTATTGAAGACGCTTGGCCAGCTTTTTGTCGTATGGATCGCATTCTCACTTGAAGTACAAACTGTCGCCCAAACATGTGCTTGGCGACGATACTATATTCCTTACCATCTTCTCGTTAGTCGACTACTGTCACGGACTAATTTGCTCCTGGTTTCCGCTAAGCAAGCTGATGTCCTGTTGGTGTGAATGGATCGCAGGGCATCCACACTGGTACAGGTTTGAATCTGAGATGGGATGTGTTGCATTGTACAGTAACATTTGTTGGTCGTCAGTGACTTTGTGAGTCGAATGACTCACAAAGTGACCAAGTTTTATAAGCATCGACTTGCCCTGTCGATTTCACCAAGTTGTTCATCCGATGGGCAGCTTGCCATCAAATGCAGAAAGTCCAACGTCATCTCAAGTCGAGGCGACTTGGAGTTGAGACTCAACTCCGTCCTACGGATATGCCGCCGCTACAAATTCAACGCTAATGTTGAAGTGGCTGCATCTGCACTAACTCGTGTCAAATCAGCATTAGTTTGAATCAATGAATCACCTCATTACATCGACACCACGCTCTCTAACTAAATATTTATTCGCTCCCTCCGTCTCATTGCCATCTACAACAGAAGCTGCGACAGCAAACGGAAGTCGTCCGCGCTCGGCTCCGCGCACACGTGCCGCACGTTCACGTCCACCAGCTCACACAGCTCCTCGAGGTCCTCCGGGAACAGCGCCGCCGGCGTACGGAACGGTTCGAACTCGCTCGCCACTTCACGCCGCGACTGGAACTGCGGCGCCACCGACGACGGCGACGATTCACCCAGCAAACTCTTCAAGCTCGACGAGAACGCCGGCATCAGCAGTAGCGTGGCCGACGGCTCCAGCTTGATCTCTTGGGGACGGCCTCCAGCAGCCACGGACAGGTCGGTGACGCTATCGGTGCTGTTGAGCCGCAGGCGCTTGCGCTTCTCCAGCCGCCGCTGGTTGCGGTTCGCCTTGGCACGGTGGAACGCGCACATACTGTGCAGCGCGCCCGTCTTCTTAATCGTGCGTGCGCGCAGGCAGTGCTTGCTTGGGTAGCGGCAGCGCAGTGCAGGGTCCGCAGCGATCTCGTGGGGCAGTGGCTCGGCCTCCACCAGGATCTCCTCGCCGTCATCGTCGTGGCCTGCGGCAACCACGCTGGATGCGACGGGTGTAACCGCCTCGGACACAGGCAGCGCGCGCTTTTTGCCGCTGATGGTGGCGGTGGCGATGCTGTCCGGGGTGGAGTTCATCATGGGCGTGACAAGGGTCATGGCCGATCTTGCAGGGCTCGTTGCAGCTGACTGCACACGCAATGTCGAATTCAAAAGTGAGTCCACCGGGCGAGGTCGAGCTGCACTGAGTGCATACGCGATATACACGAGCGGCCGGCGTGATCGGAGGCACAATTCGATCTATGACCGTCGACTTGGCTCTCGCTCTCCAGCCGGTCGTGCCACGGTGTACCTTTGGAATGCGCAGCCCCTGTCCCCGGCTGGTTAATGGCCGGCAGTGTACTGTTCAGCGCTGGATGTACGTACTGTACTGCAGCGCTGCATTGCCGACTCAGCGCACAGCAATGTACTCTGATCGTGGCTCACACCCAGGTGGCGCCCGACAGCGTTTGCTTTCCGCGCGGCAGCTGGCAACGGCATTGCCTCGGACAGTGCTGCCAGCAACCTGCTGCCGACGTGGTCAACCTTCGCTGCAATTAGCTCGCGCTGCGGGCCGCAACCGTCCGGCTCCGCGCAGGGCCAAGCAGCGCACTTCAAGTCACGTTGGAGGTGCTTGTCTCCAGCAGCTCGGATGGACCATCGGTCCGAAGTGGCTGCAGCCCGCGCATGTCTAGCGCCGGAGAAATCGAGGCGGTTGTCTCGTCATTTAATGGCCGGCCGCCGGATCTAGATGTTCAATATGGTTACCGCATCACAGCTTTCCGCCAGGGAGGAGGCAGCATCCGCCGCACAGCAGGTCAAGGTGCGTGCGCTGTGAATCAATGCGGCAGCATGCAATGTGCGGTGCTCAGAACGCCGCGCGCGACACATGGTCGCGACGGCTGCGGACACTTGCGTCCACACGGCCAGGTTACACACGCTGCCAGCGAGCTCGGCACCTGTTTCGGTGGCGCATTACGACGCGCGCCTGACTTAGCGACCTGCTGTGCCTGACCCGAGCGGGCTTCGTTAGCTCTCTAGCAGCACGTTGCTCGCTCGTGTCAAGCGGCTACCTGTAACTCTACATCGCCACGCGAGCCATAAGGTTCCGATGAAGGAACACTGAAGTGCTGCATGCCAGCCAAGGCGGGCATGGGCGAGCTTCGACCTCTATGGATATGGGGCGTCAACACTGACGCCGCTGCACGGACGCATTGCACCCGTCGGGCCGGCCCTAGCTACTTGTCAGCACATTGACGCCGAGCGTCCCACGTTCGTGATTAGTGTGAGTGCCAATCGGCCCACTGTCTGCTCCCACTCCGACCCGCATCGATGACGAAGCTGCACCGAGAGGCGAGCTGGCACAGCGCGCGCCCAGAGGCCACCAGCGCCGCTCCACCAAGTCAGCCGTGGCTCCGAATGTCCAACATGCGCGGACTCGGCGGCACCCACAACAAAGCTTCGAGGAGATCGCGGCGTGATCAAAACACTGGCGGCGACACGGCCCTGCGATTAATAACCGCGACAGCAGCTGTGCCGCTTCACGTCAGATGGCTACATCGTATCCAGCTCTCACTGCCTGCCCTGCACTGCAAGCTGCTTCTTTGCTCGTCACCGTGCGCGACTAGCAATTGCAGCCACGATTCCATTGCGTGCGTGCGTGCGAGCGGCGGCTTGCTTCGATCGCACCTGGGTGACGGAGTTTACCACTTCGGCGACTCCGGCTAGTAGCAGATCGAAGCGTGCTACGCTGTAATTACTTATGTGGAACTGCATTGCATGTACGCCCGCAGACAATGATCTATCAAGCAACACGTTGAATTTGAAGGCTGTGTTTGCCACTGTCGTGCGGAGGCGGCGACCGTCACACCCGCTTCAATATTGGTCAGATCCACTACGCATGTGGGGAGTAAGAGTCTCGGTGCACAAGTACTTGGCAGGCAATCCCAGCAACATACACCGCAGCCAGCTATTTTGGACGCGGTGGCACTCAAACTCTGCTAAAGCTAGCGCTGCCTCATGCCTACGCGTGTCAAAGTCCACTTCAAAGGTCTCCCAGCCACATACGCGGCGTACTGTTCGTCCACCCGCTGACGCGGAGCATCCAGAACGGTCCTGGTATCCTGCTTTCCTGCAGCTTGCCACAATCGTCCTCATGACGGGCCACTGTCTGCCTCGACTGCGCGTGCTCCTAGACGTCTGGCTGCTGGCTCTGCTGGTCCTCACAGCTTTTGCACTGCGTCGCCAAGTAGCTGCCGGAAGCTCCACCGAAACACGACGCAAATGCGCTCAACGACAACGCGAGGCCCACGTTTCGACGCAGTGTAGCTGTCGCGGCGCTGGCTTCTGAAGCGTGGGGTGTGCTGGGACTCGTGCTGAGCCTGGAGCACAACTGCCCATCGTCGCACTGGCTGGTAGTGCTCTGTCTTTCACTGTCGGGTGGTTGCCTGCTGACGGGGGCGTGGCTAAGCGTACGGGAGGTGCTGTTCACCATCGATGGCGATGTACGTCATGCATGACTCACTTCAACTTCAACCACTTCAACTTCATGAACCCTTTCACTCTTGGCAGTGATCGGAATCGCAGTCTTCGCCCCACATCCACCGGTTGTCCTGCCAGAACGCCGGAATGGAGTCGACCCTGTCACACGTCACAGTGATAGCTGCTGGGACGATCTCGGAGTTCTTCACGCCGCGCATTTAAGTATCACTGAGCAAGCTGGTTGTGGGTGGTTTACTCCTCTTGACCACGTTTTGCTGTCGCGTCGAGAACTTCTTCCTCGCCCTGAAGTTGACTTGACGCAGCTATCGCCCAGATTTGTGGCGATCAAAACCATCGAGATGCAGACGGATCCGGAACACATAACGGTGTGTGCAAAGAGCTCGAATGAAATTGTATGAAAGCAAAACGCAAAATGCATTGTATGAAAACTGCGTATGCGCTGTCGTCGTGTGAAGAAATGAACGCGACAGGTCTTCTTGCTTGGTCAAGCCGTTTGCTTGATGGCGGTGGCCAGCTGCACGAACACGCCCTGTTGGTGTTCCCACTGCTGCTTGACGCTGTTCGCGTGCTCGATGTTGGCTCCTTCGGTCTCCGCGAGCTGCTGCACAGCGGATCCACCACGTTGCAGTAATGCCTGCAGAGACTCAGCACGGGCGCGGTTGTGCAACACGACGGAGAGGGACTGCACATCGTGGCCGTTCAGTGCGCGCTGCAGACACTCGGTCAGCAGCTCGGCAGGCGGGGCCGGCGGCACGTAGAGTAGCATGAGCACCAGCGTCTGGCACAGGCGATCATCGCCCGCGTCGTTTACGTCCATGTGACGTCCACCTTCAGTCCGTCCAGACAAGAGGTGGTCCACAAGGTGCGGAAGGAGCACAAACCGAGCCGACGGGTGGAGCAGTGGAAGTGCACGACTCACCAACGTCTTACCCTTCGTCGCCGTCAGCATCTTTTGCAACTGCTGCACATCGCAGCTCATGACACCACGAGAGGCAGCCTCGCTGCCGGCATCGGACGGCTGCGTCACATTGACACCGAGCAGACTTGCCAGCTCCAGCAGGAGCGAGGTCGTCCGCGAGCGGAGTTCAATCAGTGCAGGGTCCATCTCGTCCTCGTTCATCGAGTGGAACTGCTGCACATTAATTCCCCGAGCATCCAGAAGGTGACGCGCGTCTTGCAGCGACAGCAGACACTGCATTCCGCGGTCCAACTGGAGACGCAACTTCCACGTGTCGTTGGCGAAGACGGAGTTACGACTAGCATCCTCGCTCATGCGTAGGACCTTAGCGGCTTGGGCTTCCGCTGCGACAGCTTGGGCACCAGGGCTCGAACCACGCACGTGCTTGGAGCTGGCAGCTTCACTGCTGGACTCGGCCGCCGCGGAGGCAGGAGCCTCCTCCTCGCCTTCACCACCACTGGAAGGTGTACGCTCCGGGTCCCCAGCATTTGTCGGCGACGAAGCGGGAGGCGAAGTAGTTTCATCGGTGCCTGCCAGGTTCAGCAACTGCTTAGGACGGTACAGACTGCTCTTGGCATTACGTCCGAGCACGTGATACTCCGACTCCCAGTTGCGCGACTTGACTTCGCGCTGCACGTCGCGTGGGTCGACAGATTTGACGTGCTGCAACTTCCACGACGGAAGCGGGACCGACGTACGGCCAGGCACGCCGGCACGTGCGCGCTTCTGCATGTAGTTGTGGAAGTAGTAGTCATCACTGAACGGGTCACTCGAACGCAGCCACTTCATTTGCTGCTGCATCACGAAGTTCACATCACGCGGGGTCATCATCTTAAAGGCAGGCGGGTGCATGTGCGGGGGCGGGTGAGGCATGCCGTTGCGTCCGAACGCGCCGGCAGGTCCAGGGAACGGCGGGCGCATCGGAGGAGGCGGGCCACGCCCGAAAAACTGCGGAGGTAGCGGCGGACCTCCCGGGTACATTCCTTGCGGCATTGGTGGACCTTGCGGCGGACCCTGCATGTACATCGGGTGCGGAGGCTGTCCCTGCATGTGCGGCGGCGGTGGCGGCATGAACTGCATTTGCTGCTGCTGTTGCTGGTTGGGCGGCGACATGGGAGGTGCCATTGGAGGCGCACCCCATGCGTTAGGCGGCTGGGCGTTCTGTGTGGGCGGCATCGGCGGGGCTGGAACAGGTGTAGCCTGCGGAAGCGGAGGCGGGGCCTGTTTCGACGATGGCGGCACAGTGTCAACCACCGAGTCGTCATCGTCGAGACCCAGTCCACGGAGGCCGGGTACTTGACTCTCGTCCAGCTCGGAGTCGTGCTCCAAGCTCAAACCTGGCGGAGGGGCACGTCCTCCAGCAGCGGCCGAGCCTGTCTTATTGGCTGCAGAGCCGTGGAACTTCTCCTCTAGTCTTGAGAACTCCTGCTGGCCTCTGGCCCACTTGAGGTCCTCCGAGGGCGCTGCCAGTCCAGGTGGAGCGCTGAGTCCTGGTGGCGCGCGGCCAGAAGATCCAGCGCCTGTTTTGCTGCCTCCAGCGGCGGTTCCCGACTGGAAGTTGCCCATAAAGACGGCGGAGAATGCGTCGTTAAAGAAGAGCGAAGAGCCGCCGGCGTCGCTGGCCTGGGCGCCGCTCTCCACGGGTCCTAGAAGGTCGTGAGCACGTAGATCAGCCAGTAGCGACTCGTACTTGGTGTCGTCCACGCTGCCGTTAGTGAAGAAGGCCGGCAGCCCGTCCATGGACGAGCCGAACAGCGAGTCTTCCGAGGCCATGGCGGGCGTTGGAGGCTTGGAAATGCGTCTACTAGCAGGAAAAGTCTCTAGCATAGGGTAATAGCAGCAGGTTTATCCAGTTAGAAAGCGATGTAGAGGGAGTTAAGAGATGCAACCGGTATGAATGGATAGAGCAGACAACGGCGGATATGGTGATGTTATCCCCCCGTCGAGAAAGCTACTACGGACAGCAGGATACACGCAAATACCTGGGATGCTTGGCGATGTGGATGTTGTGGCCCTCCACTTGGCGAATGAGTTCCCCCGCAACTTAAGGCCGTTTTTTATGTAAGCGACATAAGGAACAAATGTAGCCATTTGAGATTCAACATGGACAGGTTCAACTTTACTGCAACTTGTCCTTCTTAGCTGCTCGCTTCGCCTTGAAGCGTTTAAGCTCGCGTATGAGTCCCAATATGAAGGGCAGAATGAGAGGAGCAAGTAGTGGCGCGTAGACGCCTAACATCTGCTCTTGGGGGAAGTAGAGCTGGCGGATCATGGTGTGGTCGTAGTACGCCGCGTCGGTGAGTTGCGAAGCTTGGCGAGCCATGGCCAGAAGACTGCGCAGATCTGAAGCCTCTACGCACTCTTGCGGCTGATCGAGGTTGTTGCCGCATAGGATGGCCTCGAGTCTCGTGACGGCTGTCTCCACTCGAGTTTGCACTCGCTCCAAAACGCTCAACTCCGGCAGCGCCTCCACAAGCTCCAACGTCGACTGCAGCGTTTCAATCGCCGTTTGCATAAGCTTAGTGAAGCGGTCGCACATGACGACGTCCAGCTCCCAGTCAGCAATTCCGTCGGCAGGCGAAGGCAAAAACTGAGTCCGTCGTCTCGATGCAGCTGCATCCTCATCTCGCTGTCGGTGAGTGAAGGACGGAACACCAAGTAAAGTGCGGAACTCCGTGACAAAAAGTCCCATGACTCGTTGCAACTCTCGCGCTTTGGTTGTTGCCGATGCAGCTACTGCATCTTCAGAATCATTGGCGGAAGGTTTCTCGTCGAGTGCATCAGGATTCAAAATTGCGGCAATGCCCCACCCTGGTAACTCAAATGACGTCGCCAAACCCTGGTTTTGGCCCCCAGAACGAATATACAACGGAGCGTGGACGGTATCTGGAAGTGCAGCCATGAAGTGCAGTACTTGCTCTCCATCGTCCAGCACCGATGAGTCCATGAAGTCGTTCGCGCTCTTAAACTACAAAAAAATACCATCAGTCACATATCTGTTCGTCTACAACAAAACAATTGAAAGTCACAAATCACTTACATGCTTAAGATCGTCTGAATTGATGTAGAACTCCGTCCCATCCGCATTTGACGTGACCTCCTTCGCCAGTCTCGCGTAATTAACGACTTGCGTCTCCACTGTAAAATTCGCAAGCGCTCCAACTTTCTGCACGAATCGGCCCAAATACTGGTCCACCAGCGTCTGCAGATCCTCGTTCCACACTGTTAACGGGTTCTCCTTTAGCAATGAAAATTGCAGTCGATAATGCAGCGCTCTCCGCGCCATCTTCGTCTCCTTCTCACTCTTCTCATCCACTTGAGGGTACACATGCATCTGCATCAATTTCTCAATGGCAGAGTGCACTGCATCACCTTCTGTCACTTGGCACTGTGATGACCAAGCATGACGATGTTTCCCTACTGTCAGAATGGGGGCAGAAGCCGCCGCATTCTCGTCACAGAGCAGGAAGACGCTGAAGTGCTTATGTGACGTGGTAACCAGCGTCTCCAGCGCGTCGTCCGTCGCCTGCACACCTGACTTCACTGCAGTCTGCAGTGTCTCCTTCTGATCCGCATTTAATTCCAAGTTACGCGTCGAATACGCGACGTTGGGGATACGGGGAGGCAGCGCGGATGAAGCTGCCGAGCTGAGGCTGTAGATGTCGACGTGGAACTTGTCCGGCTCGCCGAAGCGCGACGCCGCCCACGACAGCTGCTGGATGCGAGACACGGGAAGATCTACGCGCTCCACCTGCGTCAGGTGCCAGGCCACAGGCGCCGCAAGCAGCGCGAACACCACGAACGCGCCCACGATCTGCAGCCGCGTACCTGCCATGATCGTACAGTATCAATTCACGATGGACCCAAAATCTGGGCACGAATTAAAGCAGTGAACCCATTTTAATCATGCCCATTTTTACCGCATTTGGAGACTTTAGCTGATGGAGACTTGCTATCTCTCCACTATCCAATGCACCTACAAAGTGCTGTTATTTAAACTTGAATCCCTTGTGTTTGTGCTTGTGCTTGTAGTACTTGAACTTGCCCTTCTTGTTGTAGTAGCCGCCGCCATAGGCGACACCCGGGTACGCGACGTATTGCGGCAGCGGCGCTGCCACATAACCCGGAGCGAGTGTTGCCTGTACGAAAAGCTGACGACCTTGAGCGGCGTAATAGGCTTGCGCCTGCTGCGGAGGCGGTGCCGCGTAAGCACCTGGCGGAGGAAGGTAACCTGGCGGGTACTGAGCTGGGTATCCTGGCTGGGGAGGGTATCCTGGCTGAGGTGGGTACGGCTGGCCTGGAGGAGGATAACCTTGAGGAGGGTAACCTTGCGGCGGGGGATAATTGCCGCCGTACATGTCGAGCACGAAGGTGCTGCCTACGTTAGTCGACTGGATTTGCGTTGTGGTGGCTTCAACACGGCGTCTTTTTGTGGCGAATTGTAACCGTGTAACCGGGGGTACGTCCCATACAAAACGCCAGTTCTCCGCTCCTTTTTTAGTGCTAAAAAGTGACAGCATGGCGAGGCACGAGCAGAACGAGTCGGTGACGGACACGCCTGTGCTGGAGGAGGCGCCACGCGCGGAGCCACCCGCGGACACGAACAACCGTGGGAACTTCACGCGTAACCTGAAGAAGGAGGCGGACGAGTCCGTGGCGCGCAAGATGTTTATGGGCGGCCTGGCGTTCTTGCCGTGGCTGCACCTCGTCAACGTCATCTTCTATCGCAAGCAGTTCATGGACCCGAGTATTGACGCCTCCGTCACTCTGTGTGCGTTGCAATATTCTTCAGAGTTATCTGTACTTAATTGAGTACCATTGCCAATGCTGACCTTTATGCTGCTGCTGCCAGGGGTGCGACGGTCGTTCATGGGTTTCTGCTTCTGGACGGTACTGTTCCTCTCGTGGGTGCTCGTCTTCCAGCTCAACTGGAAGGATTTTGGCTGGCAAAGTCTCGTTATGGTCGTTCCCGACGAGGACGCGAACCCAGGCTGGTGAGCTCAGACCACAACAAGGTTCAACGCCCACATTCGCAGTCTGCCGACACTGTATCATTCCATTCTCGACATCCACAACTAAGCTCCATAATTCCATACAAACTTCTATACTGAACCGTACCATATTGAAATCAAGTCAATTTACACCAGAAAATCGCATCTAACCGGTTATCCTCAATATCTCGAGCTGCCACCGAAGCACAAAGCGCCAGCCCCGACACCTGCTCTCCGCTCCCCACCCGGTCATTATGAGCGCCCCCATCCTCTCTATCGACACGCAGCACGAGGACATGATCGTACGTCGTCTTAACCCCCTCTTTGACCTTTTCCCGCTTCTCCAACGCCTCAGAACTGATGAATTGCGATGACTATTGACCTCTGGAACTGCTATTCCTACAACAGCACGATGCGCAGCTGGACTACTACGGCAAGCGTCTCGCCACCTGCTCCTCAGACCGCACTATCAAGGTGTACGACGTCACGGGTGACGTGGAGAACAATGAGCAGATCCTGACGGGGTACGTGGCATCGTATCTATTGACAATGTAGATGTTGTAGCTAATTATTTCATTGCTATTATTTATTGCTTATGCTATTGCAGACACGAAGGTCCCGTGTGGCAAGTGGCTTGGGCACATCCCAAGTTTGGCGTGCTACTGGCAGCCTGCTCTTACGATGGCAAGGTGATCATCTACCGTGAGCAGAGCTTGAACCAATGGACGCAGGCCTACGTGCACGCTTTCCACGAGTCCTCAGTCAACAGCATCGCCTGGGCTCCGCATGAGTACGGACTCGCACTCGCCTGTGCTTCAGCTGACGGAACTGTCTCCGTGCTCAGCTACTCGCGTAAGTGGTTAACGGCGACATATCTGGATACTTTGGCGTAGTAGCTGACTATGCAATGTAAATTTGCTGTGATTGTTGCAGCGGAGGGATGGAGCGTGAGCCACTTCAAGGACAGTGCCCTGGGCTGCAATGCCGTGAGCTGGGCACCTTTCAACTCGGTAGGATCGCAGGGTCCTTCGGGCCCTATCCGTCGTGTGGTGACGGCGTCGTGCGACAAGACGATCAAGATCTGGAGCCTGCCCGAGGGCGAGACAGAGTGGACGAAACACGAGCTGAGCTCTGCTCCTGCGCACAGTGACTGGGTGCGTGATGTGGCCTGGGCCCCAAGCACGGGGCTGCCAGTGAACCTCATAGCCAGTTGCTCCGAGGACAAGCACGTGTACATCTGGTCGCAGACTGCTGAGGACAGCGCCTGGAGGCGCGAGTTGCTGCACACGTTCGATGCCCCCGTGTGGCGTGTGAGCTGGTCTGTCACCGGCAACGTGCTGGCTGTGTCATCGGGCGACCACAAGGTCACGCTGTGGAAAGAGACGCTGGACAAGAAGTGGATGTACGTATTGCACGAACGGCCATTGATTTATGCTTACGAAGACCAAGACTAATGTGTTTCTGGTGTGTTGTTGCTTCTTGCAGTCAAATTTCGTCCGTGGACGAGGCTGGTGCCATTCACAACGGCAACGAGTAGATGCGTCTGACGCTGTTAGGAGACTAAAAGCTGCGGTGTTAAAAGGCGTGCTGAGTCACTCCGACTTGACTTGCACTTTTCCGTTTGCCCACAAAGTGTTTTAGACGGCACGTGATCGATCTTTGGTGGGGCTTCCTCCGTTGGAATGAGGAGAGGTGAACAAAGGTGACTAAACGATAACACCAAGAGCGTGACAGGCACTATCGACAAACAATACAAGAACTCGAGTAATACACATGCATACGTACATATCGAATGCAAAATGCGTTTGTTGTCTATGTTTTGCAGGCAGGGTCGTTGAACCGTGCCCTTGCAACCTAGGGGGTCTATCAAGATGGTCTCGCTGTTGGGTCAACCATTAAATCCTATCCTACCTGTTCCTGTGCGATTATTCCTCGAAGTTGCGCGTCCACCGCCGCTGGAACCTCTCCTCGAGTGCCTGCACGCACTTGTAATGTACCTGGTGTTCGTGGTTAAAGCTGGACAACGTCATCTGCCGCTCAGAAGAGCGTGCTTCCTCTTTCTTCCACTCCGGATCCGACGGATCCAGTCTCTTGCTGATCAAAGCACTATGTCTCTGCTCCACCGTTCGCAAGTATCCAGCGATCCACACATCATCGACCGTCACGCAGACCGACGGGATGTCTGCGAGCGCCTCCACGTCCTTAAAGAATCCACGTCGATATGCATTGCCGCAACATGCCTGTAAGATATCCACGTAGCGTCCATTGGGTCGCATGAAGTAAGGCACGTAGGCCGGCACCACGCCCACTTCGTGCCACATTGGGAGCATTCCCCATCCACAGACACCAAGTGCATCATCCGGCTTGGCCACAGCTTCCCATGCCAGTGAGGCCACCAGCTCCTGTGGATACTCGAAGTCATCATCCAGTGTAATGATCAGCGTCGACGCGTTGTTCTCTAGTCGCAGCGCCCCCAGCAACTTAGTGGCGGGGCCATCGTCCACACAGCGATTGACCGTAACCAACGGCGAAAGACTCACGAGCTCGGACGGGATCTCTGTCTCGTCGTAGGAACGCTCCGGGTGGCGCTTCATGGGGCCTTCAGGAATGTTAACGTAGATCTGATCCGGCTGCAGGCTCTGCTTGGTGAGGGAGCGCACGCTGTCCATGACTTTATCCAGACGGCTGGGCGTCGTAGTAAGCGACACCACGACGCGGAACGGCGGACGCCAGGGTGGCGACGTGGGCGGCAGGTCATCGGCTGCGCGGCCGTCGTAGGCCGTGGTGAAGAGTGCTGTGGCTGCGGGCGAGATGCTGCCGTAACGCACCAGTAGCTGCGTGTAGCCCCAGCAGACGAAGACGGCCATGGCTACGAGAAGCGCACGGAAAAGCGTCACCTGGCGCAGCCGTGAGTTCGGGTTCTTACTGTGGCGCGGCAGCACTGGCTGCCGCATGAACACGCTCCACTCGCGAGCCATGCGCGCGAGCATGAAGGGAGGAACACGGGGAATGGACTAGGTAGCCAAGACGCAGAAAACCGATGGGAAATGGATGCACTCGGTGTGACACATGTGGTCGCATGGTCGCAAACAGTAGCTGCTCGAAGGAGTGAATGTTTTGACGTGTGATTTGTATTGAGGCTGAAGTTTCAAAATGCGGTACCGGTACAGTCAATTTCGAGCTCATCAGAATGGATAACCGTTTAAAACCGATAAATAGTAGTCACTATGTATCTGCATACCACAACATAAGCATTTTATACTTGACAAATAATTATGTAACGAGTTTACAGGGTTATCTATTCTGATGAGGAGGCTGGATTTTGATTCTCGACAGTTCAATCACACAGTGTATCAGGCAGGATGAACTTGTTCGGGCGCAAGTCGGCGGCGCCCGCGCGCACGGGGCCCGTGGCGACGGCCGAGACGATCCGCAAGCTGCGCGAGCAGCTGGAGTCGCTGGAGAAGCGCGAGCTGCACATCGTCAAGAAGATCGCGCTGCAGTTGCAGGAGGCCAAACAGAAGAGTGCGGCCAAGGACAAGCGTGGCGCCATCTTCGCTCTCAAGCGTAAGAAGATGTACGAGGCCGAAGTGGAGAAGCTACAGGGCGCACGCATGACGCTAGAGACGCAGGTCATGACACTTGAGAGCGCACACGTCAACATGGAGACTTTCACGGCGCTGCGTTCAGGAGCCGAGCAGATGAAGGCCATCCACGGCCAGATGAACGTGGACAAGGTGGACAACATCATGGACGACATCCAGGAGGAGATGGCCACAGCGGACGAGATTGGCCGTGCCATCTCACAGCCGCTCGGCTCGCAGCTCTACGACGACGACGAACTGGAGGACGAGCTGCGCGAGATGGAGGAGCTCGAGCTCGAGGAGAAGACGCTGGAGCCCATGGCCGCCACGCCCGCAGAAGCCGCAGCCAGAGCTCCGCCCGCACCTGTTGCTGCTGCAGCCACTGCCCCGTCGGCGCCGCCGGTGCCGATGGCACAGTACAACTTGCCGGACGTGCCTACACACGCCGTCGAGTCCAACATCAACGTGGAGGGAAACGCGGACGAAGACGAGCTGGAGGCATTGCGGAAGCTTGAGGCGTCCATGGCGCTGTAGCGCGCACCAGGTCAAAAGAGAACAAGAGCAGGTTGAAGAAGGAAGATCTCGTTCACGTTGTGAGTTCTGCTTCTTCACGTATGTATGGCAATAAAAGGAAAACGGACACACAACTGACAAACTGCAGTGGTATGCTTTGAGGTGGGCAGATGGACAACCTGCTCTTCTCTCCTTCGCCTTGCAGTCTGCCCTCTTGCGGCTTCTGTCTGACAGCAGCCTGCACATTTGCATCTATCTCTTGACCCACTGGAATTTCTTACGGGCCTTAGCCTGACCAGCCTTCTTCCTCTCGACCATACGCGGGTCACGCGTGAGCAGTCCCGCCTTCTTGAGTGCCGGACGCATCTCCGGGTCGAAAAGCTGCAGCGCGCGGGCGATGCCGTGACGCACAGCACCAGCCTGGCCAGTCATACCTCCTCCCTTGACCGTGCAGTACACGTCGAATTCACCGATCTTCTCCACCACGGAGAAGGGCTTGAGCACTTCCTCACGGTGGGTGTCGCGCACGAAGTAGTCCACCAGGTCCTTCTTGTTCACCTGGATGCGGCCCGTAAAGGGCTGCGCGGCAGCCTTAACCCACACACGGGCCGTGCTGGTTTTGCGGCGGCCGGTGCCGTATGCGCGTCCCTTCTCGTCGACCTTCCGGACGCGCACGATCTTGTTCTTGGCCTCGTGGAAGGCGATGCGCGCCGACTTGGCACGGATCGCGCGCTCCTCCTCGACGCTCACCATGTTGCGCACGGACTGCAGCCACGTGGGGACGCCCTCCTCAGTCACGGCGTCCATGTCTCCATCAAAGCCAAACCACTTCTCGCCATCCTGTGCACCCCAGCGCTTCTCGTCGAAGAACTCGGCGTTGTGCTCCAGGAAGGCATCCAGACGGCGCCGTCGCTCGGCCGTGCTAATGCCTTCCTCGTCAATGGGCAGTAGTTCCTCCACCTCCTCAACCTGTTCCTCATCTGAGTCCGAGTCGCTGTCTGAGTCGGAGTCGGAGTCCGAATCCGAGTCTGAGTCGCTGTCGTCGTCCTTGGACGCAAACAACTTGGCGGCGTCCGCGTTCCCCTTGTCCTTCTTGCTGTCGTCGCTCAGGAAGCGCGCGCCGGGCACCAACACGGCGTTCAGCAGAGGACGCGCAACAGACGGACGCAACGCATTCGCAGCCGCGGGGGCCGCCGCGCGCGCCACACGACGCGCCGTCAGCAACAGCAGCTTCATGTCCTCTACCTGAGCTCGAGATGCGGGGGAATGAGAGGCGTGAAATGGCTCGGCGCTCTTTGGTCATGTGTGGCCGGGGAATTACACTCTCTAAGTGGATGAAATAAATCTCATTAACCAATTGGATTGGGTAAAACTAAATATACGTTTTGACAGGGTAACTATAATATTAGACAGGATGTAGACGACTGCATTTTGTCGAGTGCAACACCCTGTTGAGCATAGAGCATATTTCGTGGCCGTTTTAACTAGAATTTATGTTGCTTTTTGTGTAGTTTGTGCTTCCCACTCCCTGCCTAGCTCTCTTCTCACTTGTCTACATGGTACAGGTCTGTCTACTCGATGATGGTCTCCTGCTGCTGCGTGGGCGGGTGCTGTGCCTTCATCACCTCCTGGTAGAGCAGGTCCTTGAGCGTCCGCGGGTCGTACGACATTTGTGCGTAGTCGAACTGCGTCAGCTTGGTTGCAACGTCGGCGTGGCACGGAAGTTCCACCTGCGGGTCCCGCCACTGACTCACGTATGGGTGCTCCAGCGCCTCAGCGGCCGTGATACGCTTCGCCGGGTCGAACTGCAGCAGGCGGTCCAGCAGATCCAGTCCGTCTGGGTTGGCCTCGGGGAAGATCTGCGCCCAGTCCACCTTGGGCACGTGCGGGTTCTGGATCAGGAATTGACGCCCGGCGTAGCGGCGCGCCACGGGGTTATCGCAGAAGCTGAAAGTCGTCGGCGTACCCACAATGTCCACGATCACCTTGAGTTGGTCTACGTATGACGTTCCGGGAAACATGATGCGCCGACCCAACAGCTCGGCGAAAATACAGCCAATAGACCACATGTCGATAGCCTTCGTGTACGCATTCGCCAGCAGCAGCTCGGGGGCACGGTACCACCGCGTGACAACATACTCGGAGAGTCCTTCTGCTAGATCCCGGTCGTTCGCATGCCGTGCAAGCCCGAAATCGCAGATCTTGATCCGGCAGTCCGAGTTTACGAGAATGTTGCTAGGCTTGATGTCGCGGTGCAACACGTCCGCGGAGTGCAGGTAGTGGATGCCACAAAGCATTTGGTACAGGAAATATTGGACCTGATCGTCGCTTAAACTCTCCTTCGAGTGGATAATACGGCACAAGTCTGTCTCCATCAGCGGCTGAATGATGTACAAGTCTTCGAAGTGTTCATAGTCGAGTGGTCGCTGCAGCTCGTGGAATCCCATGAGGCATGGATGTGTGCCGATCTCGCTCATCAACTTGATCTCACGTAGGGCCAACAGAGCCACCTTCGGGTGCCGCAGGAATTGGCCCAGCTTCTTGATCGCAAATGTGCCGCCGTGTACAAAGTCGCTTGCTGCGATCACCTCACCGTAGGTACCTTTTCCGACGATCTTGACCATGCGGTACTTTTCCGCTAGTTGATACCGTACGCCGTTGATTACGAACTGGTGCATAACCTCCTCTCCGGGAGGCGAAAACTGCTGCGTCAGTTTTGTGAACGAGCGGAAGCTGGTACGTGCTGCTGACGGGCTATCGAACGACGCGAGTGAAGCAGCTCCAATACTACCGTCGTCTGAGCAGAAGCTGTCCCTGTAGCTGTCCCGAAAGCTCGACGTCGAGGATCGCTGCGAGACTGACCGATGTGACAAAGACGAAATTGTGAGACCTAGCTGTAGCTTACCAAAGAAGCTCTGGTGGTCGTTCGACAGCACGTAGCTCTGCAATTCGCCTGCCCTTGAAGCAGTGCTTCCTGTTTTCTTTCGGCTTCGTCGACCCATTAGCCGACTCGAAATTGTGCTGCCGGTGCTAAAACTACTGCTGCCAACACTGCTGCCATTCAAGAAGCTTGCCAGGTTCACGTGAGTGCGGGCAACAACCTCGTGGTTCGAGTTACGGCAGCATTCAATGAGCAGCACTGTGTTGTCATCGCGTGATAGCCGATCAAACTGTAAAAACAGCTCTTGTTGGTAATTGTAGGACCATGACGGCGTGAGCTCACTCGAGTCGGCAGAGCACTCCACAGGAGGAGCCGCCCGAGACTGAGCCTCTGTATGCCACACACCTTCAAATTCATTCGTATCCAGCGAGCAACGCACGAAAAACTCGTCACCCTGTAGCTCTCGCGACCTAACATCCGTGATTTGGTACAGATTAATTGAAACCACGTATCCGCCGACAACTGATTCACGGATGCGCTCCGCCAATGATGGCAACGTGAGGTTCGTCGAGCAACCCGGCACTTTGAACACGACACTGGAGGCCACGACGTCGCCGAAAATCTCCCAGCGACTCACACGGCCACCATCATTCGGCTTAAAATGCAGCTTGTGCGTCCACTGCTGCATAAACGTGGTTTGGTTGTATCGCACCTGCATGGTCTCCCTTCCGGAGATGACGACCACACGGTTGCGGTTCCGGCGGTGGCGAGGTTCAAAGTTCGGAGTTTCGTCCTGCTCCTCGTCCTCCTCCATCTGAATGCTCTCTACGATGAACTGCTCCACCTGCACAGACTGGGACAGCCTCGAGAAGTACTCCAGGATGCCGCCAAAGCCACGATACTTGCCCTCGAACGGCACCATGGGCAGATAGTTGCTGCGTAGAATCACGTCGGACTTCAACAGTGAGAACAAGCGCACCAGCACGTGGTCCATCGGTGCAAGCACATTAGTCTTCGCCAGAGGCTGGTCGGGGGTGACCGGCATATACGAAGCCGTCGGCTTCTTGCCGCTTGGCAGCGTCAGCGTAAGACTCGACCTGTCCGTCTCCTCTGTTGCACCGCCAGGGGTACCCGGTCCGGCCGCAGATGGCGAGGGGGGCACGTCCATCCTTACTCCCCTTTCGTCCGCCGTCACTCTGGCACACAGCGCCGCGTAGAAGTACTCGTATCCCTTGTAAAAGTCGGCCACATTGGTGCGCAGCCGCTGTACGGACGGCTTCATGTGGCCCGAGAGGTCATGATCTGCGATGGCGTTGGCCACGAACTGTAGCCACGCGTGTTTGCTGGCCTCCGAGTTTGTACGGAAGTGCAGCTGGTGGCCCTTCTGTGTGGCCATCGAAAACCTGAAGGCGGACTCGGAGTCCGCGGCGGCGGCTGAGGACGGGCTCATGGCAGTTGCAGCGTCGACCCCGACGTCTGACTGCGGGCCAGCACCGGCCACGGGCGTGGAAGTTGCCGAACCCGACTGGCCAACAGCACCGCCGATGGCCGCGCCTATTACTTCCTCGACGTCCCAGGCCTTGACGAGCGACACGCGGTCTGAGAAGCCGAACTTGCCCTTCTTGATCTTGGACTTGGCGTTCTGGCGGCGCGCGTCCTCCTCGCTCAAGTAGCAGTAGAGCGAGCTGCCGCGTAGCACAAAGTAGTAGGTTTCCCAATGCTTAAGCCAGTCGCTGCGCTTCTGCAGGTAGCCCTCCCAATGGAAGCGCAACGGCACGTCGTGCGGAACCGGGCGGTGCGCGTGCGGAGCGGACGGCGTGGCCAGACTGCGCGAGTGGCCGGCCGACGCCGGGGATATGGACACCGAGGACGCCGAGGACGTGCGCGACTTGATGCCGTACGACGTCGACAGCCGCAGGTCCTCGCCCGCCCCCGCCGCCGCCGACCGCAGCGACATGCTCGGGCTCTGCGTCATGCTCATTCGGACAAAATGCTCAAGGTCGCTGAACCCACTAAACCGATAGAATTCTGCCGTTCCAGTATAATACCGGTGACACTGAGCATAATCGTTTAGAGGCGCATAATTAGCCTAGGGGTGGGTTAGTGAGATCCTCACTAACCAAACCCTTTTCTTGGTGGTCGCGCGCTCGCATCGGCTCCCACGAACGCTAGGAGCTTCCGATCCGGACGAGGCAGGAGTATATGAAACTAAAGGACTGGGCCTTTCCGGGGACACCAAATTCGGCTGCAAAACATTGCTGGGGGAAGCACTATGCGTCCGTGGAAATCTCACCAACAAACTTGCTAGAATCAATACGAAATCTCACATGCTAACCTGCTAAACTTAGTACCCTATCTCACATCCAGTGATGTTTGTTTATCATACATATTGCCCAGCAAATTACAATCATAGCCTTCCTGATCACGTCATGACATTGGGATAATGAAGCGCCCCAGTGCGAGCCCTATGGACGTTGATTGGCGGTGTTCGGGCAAATGGCTGGTTTAGATGTGCAAAAGATAGGTCACTTATCCAGCTCGTTTCAGAATTTAGCCTAGGGGTAAATTTCAGATGGGAGTCGTTAACGAAACACTGCCAGTGTTGCTGATCGGCAACATTGAAGTATATTTTCTGCATTTGCTTGGTAATTTACGCATTGAACTTCAACGTGGGTTCAACTGGGGTCGAAGCCTCATTTGGAAATCTTCCTGGTTCCTCGCAAGTCACCAGCGGTGGGCGTTACCAGTTCCAATTTACCAGCGCTGCTGTTGGTCCAAGCTCGTATTTGGAGATTTCTTTGTGTAGCAGGCGTGGGATATCAAGACTGTGGACAGTCCTTGAGCGTTTGCTTCAGCTCTATCAAAGTCGCTGGAAAGCCCGTCAAATTGATCATGTCCGAGGACAGACGAAAATGATTATAGGGTTAGGTATAATTGAATACAAATAACAAGATAGCGATTGTACGGGCTACTATTGAGGTGTTATTTGAGTCAGAGTAAGCTCTACTTCCGTACGTGAGACGTTGATTCGGTCCGAGGAAGCAGAAACTCTGTATCTGTATTGTTGTATGGGTCGTCGTTGGAAGCAACTTCTTCGTGCTGAAATAACGGACGTCCGCTAACCGCTGTTGTTTGACCGATCATCAATAACCAAAAAGGGCATGACACAATTTTCAAAACATTTTGGTCCGCCAATTTCTTTGTGTGGTGAGCAAATTTTAAAATGGATCATACCAAGAAATACGCGGTCATGCCGGAAAGTACTAGTCATACAGGAAGGTACAAGCTCATACTAGAAAGTACGAGTTCATACCTGAAAGTACGAGTCCATACCGGAATGTACGAGACGTGTCCAGTTCTTCTTGGCCACGTTGGGAGAAATCGGTGCTTCCTGCGCTACGCAGTTATTACTGCAAACATTACGTGGGGTCTGACGGTGCGGACAAGGAACACACGTTTACCATATCGATGCTGGCCACATTCATCAGAAAGGATCGCAAGCATCGCACAAACAACGCCTGTCCAGCGAAAGACATGCCCGAGTATCCTGCGTATCTCTAGGTATGAACTCGTACTAACCAGTATGAACACGTACTTCATGGTACGACTTCGTATATTCCGGTATGACCACATCGTACGTTTTTGTATGACCGCATCGTATTTTTAGGTATGAACTCGTACTTGTTGGTATGAGCTCGTACATTTTGGTATGACACATGTATCCAAAGAACTCCCAAAATATGATGAAAAAGTCGTAGATTTCATCCGCCTTAGGTTAGTTCTTCACCACGACTTCTCCCCTAGTTCGCGTCCGTAGTTTCCCCTTGTTTGGAAATGAGATAGGACTCTTTGTACTCCTCAAAGGTAGCACATGGCCCAACATTTTCAAGTTTCGCGATCCTCGACTTCAACTTGGTCACTTGTTCATCTCGTTCTTCTTGAGCCTTGTCCTGCCGAGCCTTGAACTCAGTAAGATGGCGCTCCATTGCTCTCATGTACCGATCAACCTTCTTGCGATACATGCCGAGGCGAGCTACCAACTTTGTGTGCGTGGCTTCGGCCTCATCCTTTTCTTCTCGAGCCAATCTAACACGACGGCACTCATTGATATACTCCACCTCGGTCATTGCGTCAAGCTCATCTTGGGGCTTAGGGTCAGTGTCAGCCCTTAGTCCGTCCTTAAAATCGTTGAAAGCCCTTGCAATCATGTTGCAGCAGGCCATCACCTCGTCCATACGCTCGCCGAATTTGTTTTTAAGTGATCGTAGCTTGTTGGGGTGTAGCACTAAAATCGCTGCCCTGTACAGGTCTTTTGGTATGACCACCGTGGGTCCCTGTCCATGCCTCGCCTTGCAACGCGCTCTCAGCTCCGTGAGAAAATGCGAAAACAACTCTGGGTCGAAGTTGACATCGTACAGAATGTTTGCCTTCGAGGCAGGCGTCCACGCCGTTTCTTCCATAGCCTCCACCTCAACCGGCTGTGCCTCTAGCTCAGCAAGCTGTTTTCGAGCCACCGCAATTTATAGCTGTTAGAATTGTTTTAAAGATATCACAAAATTACAATAATGTACCTTCTAGACGTCGAAATTGATCGTACACTCGCTTTTTCTGCAGCTTGAGAAGGATCTTTTCCTTGTTGCGGGCGTAGAAGTCAAGGTTGATTGCCTTGCGTGTCTTCGGAGGCTTATTCTTGCCACACAACTTGCGGTGCTTCGCCATGTTGGACTTGGACACCAACTTGGTGCACGTCGGGCACTTACCTTGGGGGGAGCCTCACCGCAAGACCAATTTCTACGACTAAAATAGCCACTACGGTTCGTAGATTTTTATTGGGTGATATTATTTTTTGGTCCCCCGATTTTCATTGGATGATCTTAAGTTTTGGTCATCTCGAATATGATTGGCTAATAAAAACTTTATTATATGTTATTTCAGGGAAAGAAGTCTAAAAGCTTTTTAGTACTTAAGTAGATCTAAACCACCTTCGTTGCCACAGACAATCCTCTCGACCGTGATATCCCGAATAGTGATTCACTCCGCACATAGATAAAAGGTAAGTCCATTGATGGGTCGGCCTACAGCAATACCGTAGTTGCGACCTTTAAAATGTACCTCTAAATTGGTACACGATGCACTGTACCGTTGGAGTGGTACACTCTTGATTGTAATTACTCTAGTTTGTAATAAAATGATGGCTCCCGAAGCTATCACAACCGAGAGGATTGTCTGTATCTGAAACGGCACCCATTAACGCAACACTGGCAATGTTGCGGACCGGTAACATTGGGGGCCTCAATACAATTCTTTCGCCCCATTACTATTTCATCGGCATGTAAAATACAGAGTACTTATTAGCCAATCCACTCTCAGCGCTCAGATGGCGGCGATCGATTGAGGACAGACTGTACTTCAGCACAAGCCTCCACACGTCTGACAGCAAACCTGTTGATTCACGAGCGCCCAAACAGCAGCAATAACTGAATGAACGCATACAGGATGAACAACTACATGTACATATTTACATGTTAACAATGCATGCTTCACAGGGCAGTGTATTTTAGAGTAATTAGCATGCAGCTCATTTGAGAATCGAGCATCGCAAGTTTCGTTAGATCTGAGTAATATGAAGCAGACTGAGGCAAATGTAGGGAACCGTGAGCGGACCGCGGAACGCGCGACCTCCGCTTCGCTGCGGTGCGCATCCTGGTCCGGAAATTAGATAGAACCTCCTTTTCCAATGAATGCAGACGCCTGCCGCTGCCGGGCGCTCCGCAGCGCCGGCGAGCCGTGACAGGCGTACCGTGCAGTGTTTAGCCGAGGTGGAGCTGGTCCTTCGGCAGGACCAGGATTCTGCCTAGTCAGGGAGCATTGGCAATCAGTGAACGCACTGAATGAAACTCGTGTCCGCTTTCCCTCATCTGTAGCCTTGCTTCATTATAACGAGAGCAGATTGTCTCGCAAAAGGTTATGGGAGCACTGAACCGCACGTGCACAAATGAAAATCAAGTTAACTATAACTTAAAAGTATGTAACGAGCCGCGAACATCCCAACTCCAGAGTTTCGGCCAGTTGCAGCTATTCGTGTGCTTGTTTGATCAGACACGCACTCCACACTCGCAGCGGAAACCAACGGGATCGCTCTCGTTTTTACCGCTTTCCGCTCCATTCCACACTCCACTGTTGAGTGCTGCGAAGCCAAAGGTGATGCAGGACATTCAGCGTATCAATTACGAGTTCAAGGGTAGCCAACTGCAGATTCCGGTGTACGCTACCAACTCGAATGCAGCCAACCTGCAGACAATTGACGATGTCATCGAAAAATTGATCAACCTTCAGTTTCTGGAGCTCGTGGATTGGACTGCAACTTGGTCAAAGATTGCACTGGACCACTCGGACACGACGCATATCCTTGAGTTCGGCCCGGATCTCGGCGTGGCGAAGTTGAGCAACAAGGTGGCAGAAGGATTGGGTATGGAGGTAGTCGTCGCTACTGCCAAACTTCCGACCATCAAATCGTCAACGCGGTACGTTCCTTTGGTCGGCCTACAACAGTTTGTCGATGCAGCACCGACATTTACGACGACGGATGTGACGTGGGCGAAGAAGTTTAGTCCGCAGGTGACTACATCGGGTAAACTTTACAACAAATTCACGCGAGTGCTCAACAAACCGCCAGTCATGGTCGCGGGAATGGCGCCGACAACCAGTCTGAATGGCGTCAACCTCGTTGCTGCCATCCAAAATGCTGGTTTCCACGGCGAGCTTGCTGGAGGAGGTCTATCGCGCCCAGACATCTTTGAAGAGGCGGTGAACGAGCTTGTGGCGAAGATATGGTACTGCGTATGCGTCGTAGTGGTGTGCCAATTGAAAGTATCACGATCGGGGCTGGAGTCTCGACGAAGGAGCGTGCCCTAGAAATTCTGGCACAGTTGGAGGCTGTCGGCATCAAGATGGTGTGCTTCAAACCCGGTTCGGTCGACGGTATTTACGCGGTGTTAGAGATTGCGGTGGTAGTGTCGACGATGAACGTGATGATCCAGTGGACTGGCGGTCGCGCTGGTGGCCATCACAGCTTCGAGGACTTCCATAAGCCGATGGAGGAGACGTACGCTGCTATTCGTCGCGTGCCGAATGTGCTGCTGGTTGTTGGTTCTGGCTTCGGCAACTGGGAGGATTCGGTGCAGTACCTTACGGGCGAGTGGAGTTTATCTCGTGGTCATCTGTACAAGATGCCTGCCGATGGTATCCTGCTCGGCTCTCGCATCATGGCGGCAAAGGAGGCTTCGACTGCGCCAGAAGTCAAGCGGTTGCTTGTAGACACCCCAGGGATCACGTCGGAACTGGAATGGGAAAGGAGCTGCACGGATGTTGTGGGCGGAGTCGTCACTGTCACTTCAGAGTTGGGGGAGGCAATTCACGTCGTGGCAAACCGTTGCGCTCTGTTGTGGAAGGAGTTTGATGCCACGTACTTCTCCATCCCGCGCGAGCAACTGGACCTCGCTCTTCGCCTGAACAAGAACGACATCATTGCTCGTCTAAACGCGGACTTCCAGAAGCCGTACTTCGGTTGTAAGCGTGATGCCGAGACGGGTGAAGTCGTCCCGGTCGACTTGGAGGAGATGGCGTATGGAAACGTGCTGTCCCGTATGATCGACTTGACGTTTGTGAAGATCCCAGGCAAGCCGCAGCGCTGGGTGTACGACACCTACTTCTCTCGTATGAGCAAGTTCCTCACGCGGGCGGAGCAGCGTTTCCATCGCGAAGGCTCTGGGGACATGTTTGACCAAGCGGAACTGAAGGTGAGCCCGCAGAGTACACTCAATGCCTTCATCTCGAAGTATCCTCAAGCAGCGTCGACGTTGATGTCCGTCCTCGCCTGCGACTTCTTCCTGGAACTATGCCGTACGGGTGGCAAGCCTGTGGACTTCGTGCCTGTCATTGACACTGATTTCAAGACGTGGTTCAAGAAGGACTCACTCTGATACTCGGGAGGAATTGGATTCTGTTCCGGAGAACGATGCGCAGCGCGTTTTCATCCTTCAGGGCCCCGTGGCAGTTCGCTACAGCACGGTGGTGGACGAACCCGTCGTGGATATCCTGGGAGGTGTCGCCACCGGGTTTACCAATGTCGTGAAGGAAAGCGTTGAGGTTGTAGCTGTCCCGACCACCATCCAGACTATCAACACTGCCGGCATCGAAGTCACCGAGAGGGAGGGCAGCGTTAAGATGTCATTCACCAGCACTCTGCCGTCAGCCGATCAGTGGCTTGGTGCTCTTGCCTTGTTTGTGAGTGACAAGGACTGGCTGGCCGCGCTGATCTCGTCGCCTTACGTCGTTGAGGAGAAGAAGTGGGTTGCAAACCCGATCGGCCAACTTCTGGTGCCGCAGGTGGGCCAGAATTACGTGATCGCGCTGGTGGTATTCGCGTTTTCGATAGCTCCATCGACATTTCGAGCCCTGTGATCGAAATCACAAAGAAGGTTGCGGGTATTTCGGTTGTTGTGAACGAGGTGCGTCCTGCGGTGACCGGTCTGAAGACTAGCGTTGTGGCGCTTGAGATAACGTTCCAGTACCACCCGGAGCTGTCCTGCTCGATCCACGCTGAAGGCAGCGGCTTTATCGACAAGGTGAAGGCGTTCTACGCTCGCTTTTGGGTAGCGATTGAGGACAAGGAAAACGAATCGTGCGAGGCAGCATGCGCTGAAAGCGTAACGTCCTCTTTTACGGCCGACTTCACCATTACAAAGGAGGATACTGTTGCATATCGAGCAGCGCTGGGGCTCTATGACGACGAAATCGGTGCTCCGGCTGACTTCTCGACGATCGTGTCATGCCGTTAGTCTTGCTGGAGAAGGCCATGTTCTCGGAGATAGAGACCGCGCAGTAAATCCCGGACGATGCTTACTTTGCTGGTCACTCACTTGGAGAGTACGCTGGTCTGAGCTCGTTCGCAGGGGCTCTGGCTCTGGAAGACGTTGTGGAAGTGGTGTTTTTGCGTGGTTTGATCATGCAGAAGGCTGTGAAGCGTGATGCCGAGGGGCGTTCGGACTACGGCATGATGGCCGCTAACCCAATGCGTGTTGGTCCTCACTTCATGGAAAAGGTCCTGTACGCGATCGTGGATGGCATCGAAGCAACATCCGGAAAGCTTCTGCAGGTGGTGAACTTCAACATCCAGCAGTACCAGTACGTCGTTGCCGGTGATAATGTGATTCTCGAGACATTGTCGCTTGCGCTCTGACGCTAAAGTCGACGGAGCCTGAAGACGTGGATAAGGTTATCACTGAGGCGTTGAGTCAAGCTCGCGCTCGCAAGGAACAATGTGAGCAGCGTGGTCGTCCGTTTACTCTTACCAGAGGCCATGCGACCATTCCTCTTGTTGGCATTGACGTGCCATTCCACTCCCGTGAGCTGCTTGGTGGTGTGCCGTCGTTTCGTGCTATGCTGCAGACCAAGTTCGACCCATACGTGCTGGAACGCCAGCTACCGCTTCTAGTAAACCGCTACATACCGAACTTGGTGGCCACGCCTTTCTCACTGGAACGCTCGTACTGCGAGAAGGTGTATGCAGCGACCAACAGTCCCTATCTCGCTGAAGTTCTAGAGCCGATGCAATGGGAATTGACCACAATGGACCAACTTGCCCATCTGCTTGTGGTGGAGCTGTTGGCCTACCAGTTTGCATCCCCAGTACAGTGGATCAAGACGCAGCAGCTTTTGTTATCGGAGGGTGGCGTTCATCGCTTTGTGGAGATCGGCCCTGCTCCGACGTTGACGAACATGGCACTGCACACGCTCCGGATCGGAGAGTTCCCGGACGTGCCGCGTGAGATCCTCTGGTACCAGCGTGATCGCGAGGTTGTGCACTTCGAGGAGGAAACGTCGAACATCTCTGCTTCGGAGTACGCTCGTGGCTTGGGTGCTGAGGCTGCGGCCACTGCCGCGGTGACTACCCCTCCCACGGCTCCGGCTCCGGTTGCTGCTCCAATTGTCGTTGCCCCTATCCAGCAGGTGCAGGCTGCTCCGTCCCCTGCTGCTGGGCAAACCTGCATCGAGTGACGTACTCCAGGAATGCTTCATTAACTCGCCTCCTGCTTGGGTAAACATGTTGCTGCTGAGCTCGTCCGGCCCGATCAAGACGCCTGTCGGTGCTTGCGCCACGACAGCTGAGTCTGTTGACATTGCAGTAGAGACCATCAAGAGTGGCAAAGCACGCGTGTGCATTGTTGGTGGCTACGACGACTTTGGCGAGGAGAGCGCATTTGAGTTTGCGCAGATGAAGGCGACGAGCGACTCGGTGAAGGAAACAAGCATGGGTCGCGAGCCCAAGGAAATGTGTCGCCCGTGCTCAAGCACGCTGGATGGTTTCATGGAGAGCCATGGTGCTGGTATTCAGCTGCTGATGGACGCTGAGTTCGCTCTGGAAATGGGCTTGCCGATATATGGCATCGTTGCGTTGACCAACACCGCGACGGACAAGAACGGCCGTTCCGTGCCATCTCCTGGTCAGGGCATTTTGACGACGGCGCGCGAGACTCCTTCGAAGTCTTCGCCGCTTCTCGATGTGGAATATCGACGCCGCCAGTTTGACGATGAGCGTGAGAGTATCGACAAGTGGTTTGCCCGTGAAAAGATGCTGCTCGATGCAGACTACTCGCGCTTGAGACTGCTCAATGAGATGAAGGAACGCAAGTTGAAGGCTGCGCAGGCCACGTGGGGCGACAATTTTTACATTGGACGGGCAGACATCGCTCCAATTCGCGGCGATTTAAGCGTGTGGAACCTGAACATCGATGACGTTGGTGCTGCCAGCTTCCACGCCACGGGTACCAAGGCTAACTACAAAAACGAGAGCGAGGTAACGCACAAGCAGATGGCTCACCTTGGCCGATCCCGCTGCCGGTGATCTGTCAGAAGAACTTGACAGGCCACCCGAAGGGTGCTGCTGCAGCTTGGCAGTTGAATGGACTCTTGCAAGTACTGACACGGGGCTGGTTCCTGGAAACCGGCAGCTGGACAACACTTGGGAGACGCTGCGCAAGTACAACCACCTCGTATACCCGAACCGAAGCCTCCAAACCGGTGGAATTAAGGCCATCCTTCTGAAGACCTTTGGTTTCGGCCAGGCCAGTGGCGAATAGCTGGTTGTGCACCCGGACTACCTTCTGTCTACACTACCTGTTGATGAGTTCCAGCAGTACTCAGCCCGTCGTGAGAAGCGTTTGATCAAGATGAACACGCACGCACAAGGTGTGATTGCTGGCAAGCACGCATACATCCAGGTGAAGAACGCGGCGCCGTACTCGTCAGCCCAGGAGAGCAGCGTGTACCTCAATCCTACGGCTCGTGCCGACTACGACCCGACTTCTCAGACATGGCGTTTTGGTGGCACGGACTCGCTCGCTCGGGCGGCGAAGCGCGTGAAGAAGATCAAGACTGCTGAGACGACAGTGTCTTCAAAGAAGGCTTCGGAAGTGCATCATGCTGACTCGTCGTCGACGCTGCTGACTGCACTCAACCACACCGCGACTGAGCTTGGTCTGGCATCGGCGAACACGAACGTGGGGGTGGACGTGCAGCCCGTGGCAACCTTCGAGAACCTGAACGGCCGCGAGGCCTTCATCCGGCGCAACTTTACGGATCAGGAGATGGCGCACTGCTACAGCGCACCGCATCCGGCCTCCAGCTTTGCTGGTCGCTGGGCTGTCAAGGAAGCGGTGATCAAGGCCATGTCGAGTGCAGATCCCAACCTCCGGCAAGGTGCTGAAGCTCCACGGCGCGAGATCGAAGTCGTCATGACGGCGTCGGGCGCACCGTCTGTGCTGCTGTCGGGACACCCACTGCAGATCTTCGACCGCCTCGGGCTGGCCAAGCTCAGCGTTTCCATCAGCCACTCTGGCGACTTTGCCGTCGCGCAGGTCATCACTAGGAAGACAACTTCAACACATCGGTTAATTGCCACATGTAGAAAGAAAACTTCAACATGTCAGTTAAACGATAAATACCAGTTATTAATACATGTAGCTTGTTAAAAACCCAACCTTCTTGAGGTTTCTTCAGTCGCAAGTCCGCAGCCGTCATGAGCCGGAAGCGCGAGGCCCCGCGTCTGAGTCCGTACGAGAGCGACGCGTCCACGTCTACAGACCAGCCGGACAGCAGCTCGGAGACCGGCGAGACCATCGAGAGCGACATGAAGCGTCTGCGCGTGGCCTACAATTACGATGGCGCACACGGCGTGCGGTGGGCGGGTGAGGCCACCGCCATGGACACGGACATGGAGACCCCACGGGCCCGAGAGGTGCGAAACACCTACACGGAGGCTAATACCATGCTACGAGAGTTCCACTATCTACGGCAGTTGCGTAAGTTCCAGGCGGAGCGCGGACGAGCGCGTGCCAGCTACTTGGAGCGACATCCGGACGACGCTGGTATGGCTGCGTCCGAGCCAAGAGGCTGAGGGTTATGGGGCAAGTGGCTGCGTTGATGTACAAGACATAGACGGAGCTATAAGGCCATTGAACTGCAGGTTATTATTATTGTCAAGACAACTACGCAAGTAGTTTGAGTGGAATGATATTGCGACTAACAGGTAGGCGCGTATCGACACGACGATTCCTTCCTTCCTGCATACAGCAAACCGATAACTACTTACGTTAAAGCACACGATGTACAGAACGCATTACCGTCGTCTTCAGCAGATTAAGGCAGCTCCGACGTCTGCAGGTTGGCGGCGAACTCACGCTCCTTCTCGAACAGAGGCGAAGACAGGTAACGTTCACCAAAGCTGGGCAGGATAGTCACAATGAGTTTGTCCTTGTTCTCCGGACGTTTAGCCAGCTCCAGACTGGCCACCACAGCGGCACCTGACGACGGGCCGACCAAGATACCTTCCTCCAGAGCCAGGCGCTTGGCCATGGCGAAGGCGTCCGGACTGCTGGCCGTGATGACCTCGTCAATAAGGTCACGTTCCAGAACCCTAGGCACAAATCCGGCTCCAATACCTTGGATCTTGTGGGGCGCAGGGTTGCCACCCGACAGCACGGGACTCTCCTCAGGCTCAACGGCCACGATCTTGACACTGGGCTTCTTGGGCTTAAGGTAGCGAGCCGTGCCGGTCAAAGTACCGCCGGTACCCACGCCAGACACAAAGAAGTCCACCTGTCCGTCAGTGTCACGCCAGACTTCGGGGCCTGTGGTCTCAAAGTGGATCTTGGGGTTGGCCGGATTGTCGAACTGGCCAAGGGTCAGAGCTTTACCAGCTTCCTTCTTGACCAAGTCTTCAGCCTTTGCCACAGCACCAGTCATACCCTTAGCACCAGGCGTCAACACGACGCCACAGCCGAAAGACTTGAGTAGGATACGACGCTCCATGGACATCGTGTCAGGCATGACGAGCGTCAACTTGTAGCCACGCACAGCGGCTGCGAAGGCGAGTCCGATACCGGTATTACCCGACGTAGGCTCAATGATGTGGTGCTCCTTGGTAAGGCGGCCGGTCTTCTCAGCGTCCAGGATCATACTCAGACCGATACGGTCCTTGACGGACGCACATGGCTCCATGAACTCGCACTTGACGGCGATCTTGGCGTGACAGCCCTCAGTCACGTGGTTCAGGTAGACCAGAGGAGTGTTGCCGATGAGCTCGGTCATGTCCTTGGCGATGTGGAGCGAGCGGGCATTACGCAGCAGCGCACGGCGGCCGGAGATGAGCGAGCGGGCGAGCATCTTGGTATGGAGGAGCTATTGGAAGTGTCCTGGACGCCGTGGATTCAAGAATGAAGCCGGTGTAGGATCCAGCAGACCTGCTGAGGTACATGTACCCGATCTTGGCAAGGACAAGGGGTACGTACACCTATGCCACGTAGGGCAAACGTGGGGATATGATTAGCCCATACTGGCCAATGAAAATCAGGCATCAAGTTGAAGCGACAAAAATAGCCCGATACCGCGTGCGATTGGCGAATATTAGGTCGCACTTAGTCGGGACGAAGTGCGCGCAATCGTTTTTGCTTAGTCAAAGTGAAGAGACATGCTTTTCAGGGACTGCTGCTTCGGCGACAGCGACAAGCTTCCCACCGAGACGCTTTCAACATGGTCCACCAAGGTGTCCGCAGATGGAAGTGTCCTCTAGTGGCGGCAACATAATGGCGCTGGAAGCGAATGGTATCGTTTCGTTCGGGATTATAGACAACCAATCAGCGACCCGGATTTGGGAAACTTCAATTTGCGCACAAATCAAATGGCTGACAACAAGAACTGTCAAGGGCGTTCGAGCTTCTTGCCAACAACGTTCTTCTCTTCCTCCGTCTACTTTAGGTTGATGTGGTCGCCAAGCTCGCGATCGATACCGTTCTCGCCGCCGAAACGCCACTGGAAGGCTGGTCCCAATGCGCTTCTCAACGTGATGGAACGAGTGCTGAGTCACGTACGCCACACGCACAGCGTGGTGCTTCCAGAAGGTGCCCGTGTCAGGCGACGTCTCCTGCACAATCATCTTGATCAGCATCGACTTACCGACACCGTTGACACCGATCACAGCGACACGCGAGGCAAGACACAACTTCACAGAAACATTCTCGAGTTGAGGTTCGGAAGCACCCGGGTACGTGAATGTAGCGTTGTCGTCCACAACTTGTCGAGCGTCAAAATACGGTGAGTCGTGGAAGTTAATACCCTCTAGACGACCAGGCTCGGGCAGGTTGAAGATCATGTCGAACGACTTCAGTTCGTAGTAATGCTTCGCCTCCGGGTGGATGTCCACGAACCTGGACTATGTCATCGGGTATAGCACCAGCTTCTTCGACTCGTAGTGGAAAATGTCCGTGCAGACGTTGTCCAAGAAACCCGTGTCGTGAGAAACGAGCAGCACCGTCATAGTCTCGAGCGAGTTCAGGTAGTCCACGAGCCACTGCACAGCGTGCACGTCCAGGTGATTCGTCGGCTCATTCAAGAAGCGCGCGCACGAGCCAGCGCCAGCTTCACACGGCAACCACCGGAAAGCGCATCGATGTCACCGTCAAGTATCTTTTGCGGGAAAATCTTGTTGCTCACTGTCAGCAGCTTTGTGCACTGAACATGCAGTGCATGAAACTACAGCAATCGTTTCAGAGATGCAAGCTCACGTGTATTTATCTCCTCGCGGAAATCTATCGACGCTACACTTTACTCCTCCAGATCTACGATGATCTGCCACTAATTACAATGACAAACAGCATGGGGATGCTGCAATCAGCTACGCCTTGCCTCGAGTCGGTTTCATAGACTTAAGCACTGATCTCCTGCGTTTGCAGGTTAGCAGCGTACTCACGCTCCTTCTCGAACAGAGCGGACGACAAGTAACGTTCGCCAAAGCTGGGCAGGATAGCGACGATCAACTTGCCAGCATTCTCCGGACGCGACGCAACCTTAATAGCGGCAGTCACAGCAGCACCCGACGAGGGGCCAACCAAGATTCCCTCCTCAAGAGCAAGACGCTTGGACATGGCGAAGGCTTCAGCACTGTTAGCAGTCACGACCTCGTCAATAAGGTCGGTTTCAAGGACCTTAGGCACGAAACCAGCACCAATTCCCTGGATCTTGTGCGGGCCTGACTTACCGCCAGACAGCACAGGACTCTCCTCAGGCTCCACAGCAATGATCTTAATAGTGTCCTTCTTAGGCTTAAGGTAGCGACCCGTACCGGTCAAAGTACCACCCGTACCCACACCAGCAATGAAGATGTCGATCTCACCGTCAGTGTCACGCCAGATCTCGGGACCAGTGGTCTCGAAGTGGATCTGCGGGTTGGCAGGGTTGTCGAACTGACCGAGAATCAGAGCCTTGCTAGGCTCCTTAGCCACCAGTTCATTTGCCTTAGCCATTGCACCGGTCATGCCCTTAGCACCAGGGGTGAGGACTACCTCACAGCCAAAAGACTTGAGCAGGATGCGACGTTCCATGGACATTGTGTCAGGCATGACGAGCGTCAACTTGTAGCCACGCACAGCCGACGCGAAGGCCAGACCGATACCGGTATTACCCGACGTAGGTTCGATGATGTGCGAGTCCTTCTGCAAACGACCGGACTTCTCGGCGTCCAGGATCATACTCAGACCGATACGGTCCTTGACGGATGCACATGGTTCCATGAACTCGCACTTGACGGCGATCTTGGCGTGGCAGCCTTCAGTCACGCGGTTTAGGTAGACTAGAGGCGTGTTGCCGATGAGGGCGGTCATGTCTTTGGCGATCTTTGGAGCCATCTTGACTGGAAATTGGGGCGAAGTGTCGGGGACGCTGCAGATTGAAGAGTGAACTCGATATCTTCACGACGGCATTGTGCAGTTGGGTACAGGATTATGTGAGTCAATTGATAGTGTGGCGCCACGAAGTGGAATACACCTCGAGTATTGGACGGAGGATGACGATAATAACCAATCAGGGACGTGCCACGTACGTCAAAGTTGAAGTGGGTCTATAACGTAAGATGATTGGCTGAGGGCGCGGTCGAGGCCATCCCCGCTGATTTGCCCTTTGATGTGCATTGAAGTCTCTAAAAGATCACTTGGGCAATGCATTGATCATCAGTTTGATGTAGAGAGACCACTAGACTATCTACTACCTGGATACACTCACTACGCTCGACGCCAACTACGACCTAGTATGGTAGCTCCGACATCGGCAGATTGTCAGCGAATTCGCACAAGTACCGCTCACCGAAACTGGGTAGAACCGTCACAATGAGCTTCTAGGTGTTCTCCGGACATAGGCGGCAGCACCAGACGACGGACCCACTAAAATGCCTTCCTTCAAGACCAGACGCTTGGCTATGACGAAAGCGTTGCCTGTCGTCAGGGTGAGGACGTCGTCAATGAGCTCGCGCCCGAGGATATCCGGCACGAAACACGAAGCCAGGACTAATGCCAGGGATGCCGTGCAGGCCAGGCTCTCCACCGGATAGTACAGCGCTCTCTTCAGGGTCGACTTCAGGAGAGTGATCGTCCCGCCGATGCCACTGCAGACGAAGGCCGCTCCGTCGATAGCCATTGTTGAGCACCCTTCGCTCCGATTGAAATGCAGCCACTTGACTACTTCGAGATGCCCATTTCTGGCTGCACTATCCATTGCTCGTTGAGTACATCCCTCCGTGCGGTGTGCATGCAACCATTTCACAATATCGAGATGGCCACATCCTGCTGCCCTGTCCATTGCTGCAGCAGTGCATCCGGCGTTGGTATTCGCATCAAGCCACTGCAAAACAGCTAAATCTCCACCTGCTGCCGTAACGTCCATTATTCGATGCAAGTCAAACGCTTCCTGTCGGTTGGTGTGTAACCACTGGACCATCTCTAGGTTAGCATGTCTTGCAGCCGTCTCCATCGTTAAAACTTGGCAACCCTCGCTTCGGTTTGCATGAAGCCACTTCACCGTCTCAAGATGGCCGTTTTCAGCTGCATAGTGCATTGCCAAATAACTGCAACCCTCGGTACGGTGCTCATGGAGCCATTGCACCATCTCAAGGTCTCCCCTACCTGCCGCATGATCCATAGCATCGTGTGTACACGAAACATGGGTATTGAAGTGGAGCCACTGAACAATCTCCAGAAAACCTGCTCCAGCTGCAGCATCCAAAGCAGACCAGGATGTGTCTGCAATTAAGTTTTTCTGGTGCAAATACTTCAAGACATCCAAATGCCCGTCCTTCGCAGCAAGATAGAATCCATCTACAACATTCGTAAATCCTTTTGCCTCATGAAGCCACTTGACAATGTGCAAGTGACCACAAGCAGCAGCAACTTGAAAAAACCCCTCCACAGGTTGTCGTACCAGGTCACGTTCGAACAAGAACTTTAACATGTCTAAATCTCCGTGTTGTGCGGGACTCACGTAAATAATGGTATCATTACCAAGAGCTGCATCCAGGTCAGTACGATTACCATTTCCCAGCAACCAGCGTGTTACTCCCCATTGACAGTTCAAAGCCGCAGCGTGCAACGCATCGACAATCGCAACATCAAAGCTAGAATGAAGCCACTGTACAAGCTCCAAATTTCCAGACGCCGCTGCTTGTTTCATCACGTGTTGTGCACATTCAAGTCGAAGAGCAATATTCACTTTCAGCCGCTCGACCATATCGTAATGGTTATTCCTTATGGCCCCAACCAACTCGATTCCAACCCAATAGCATATATCGCGATGATTTTCCCATAACCACTTCACAATGTCCAAATATCCTTTAGAAGAAGCTTGAGCTACTGCTTCTGTGAGGAACTCGCCCGGTAAATACTTTTCTGTTACCCATTTCAGGCCACGTAAGTCGCCACGTGCCCCCATTTCACCTGTCACGGCGTTAACTTCTCAGCGTCGGAGGAATATATCCATTGACTTGGATTCACGAACAGCTAAGTACTGCAGTAAACGCAAGCTGCCACCAGAATTCTTGTACGCTGAGGAAAATGTCAATGATCCCGACAATTCGTCCAGAAAGGAGTCGATTGCTCGAATCACGCCTTCATCTCCGCTAGCGTGGAGACATTCACGAGATACGAGACGTACTGCTGTGAACACCGGGAATGAGGGCCATTCACATGTGTCGAGGTGACTCAGCTTAGGAGGCAGTGAATTTGCGGAAGGAGAGGGTTTATGCTTCTTATTTTGGTGTGTCATGCTGCCAAAGTGTTCTTCAAGCGAGAAAATAAATTACCCGTCCCACAACAGAATCAATTGTGAACAATTCATTATACACTGTCAGCGTTAAATACTGCAGTTCGTGAGCTCAGATTCTCTCAAAGTCTTGCTGAGTACACATGGCAGTTTGTTTCTGCAAAACGAAAACAACATTTCCCTTATAAAGTTCATTCTGGTTCATATATCTTTCTCGTTGCGCTAGCCCACCAGCACCAGTGTTGTGGCCTGCATCAATGCAGTGCAACATACATGTATCACCAACACAAAGGCGCTACTGCTTTCTTTCACTCACTCCAAATACCGGCGCTTCACCGTAAGTCGGCCGCTTTCCGGATTCAGGTACCCTCGGATGAGGAACCGGCCGAAGCGGTTCTTACCTTTGCCGAGCACAGCATAGCGGCTAGCTACTGGCTCCTCGCCGTTATCATCGTCGCTTTCGTAGCCCTCCATGTCCTCGTCTTCATCTTCTCCGTCTGAAGACGGCATGGGTAGGAATTGCAAGTCCACTTGGTCTTCTCGGATCTTGACCAACTTCCCATTGAACTGACGGAGCTTGAAAAACCCTCCATACTTGCCCGAGATCGGACGCTTATCGTCTTTGCGGCGCGACATGAGCACACGTGCACGCGAAGTGTACTCGAACGGACTAACGCTGTCAAAATTCTGGAAGGCTTCGTCGCTGAAGCCCCAAGTGCCCACAAAACACGCACGTCGGTTGTTACGCACAGCATACGAGCCCTTGAGGATTGGATCCGCTGCCTCAGTTTCAAAAACTGCAAATTCCGGTGGAATGACTGGCTGCGGGATCTTACGCTTGCGCTTATAACGCCTCCGTTGAGGCTTCTCCGGCTCCGAGGAGCGCACACGCTTTTGTTTCTTGTACTTCAGGAGCTTGCGAGGACCAGAACTCCCTGGTGCGTGGCGCTTCTTCGATGCAAGCACCATCTTCTCATCCTCCGACGCTGAACTAGCACCGCTGCTAAACGAGGAGGATGAGGACGATCCGGACGACGAAGATTTGGATGACGCGGAGTTAGAGCTCGAGCTCGAGCTGCTGCTGTTACTAGGTATTACGAGGGTGTCTCCACTTCCGTCACTGTTAACATCGGCATTATTCTCGCCAAGGCTTGTCGTAACACCTGCAAGGTCAACACCACTGAATCCAAACACGTCGTCTGTGGCCTCTGCAGCGACGTCGAGCACAGAGGGCGTTTCAATCGCAGCTGCCTCATCCTCCTCCTCATCGCCATCAAACCACTGGTATTCACGGTTATCAGCCGGTTCAGTCTCCACATCCGCATCGGCATCGTGCTCAGGTAGCAGCTCATGATCGTCGCCTTGGTGCACCTCAAGCAGTTCCATGGCCTCGTCAGCACTAAGATGCGGCATCAGCGGACTGCTGAGTATTTTTACCGACTCCTCCATCTCCACAGAAACGGTTTCATCCATGAAATCCACCACGTTCTCCACAAGCGTCGTGACAATTTCACCCACTGTCTTTGACACCTCAACATCGGTTGAAGCTATTGCAGTCGCTTCTTTGTGGCCCTCACCAGTGTGAGATATGTCATCTACAGCCATGTCGACATCCTCACTGGTATCACCAACTGCAGACTTTAGAACCTCTTCACTCTGTGCAACTGCAATTGTCTTCACCACTGTCAGCACTTCATTTGTCTTTTCACCTGCACTCATTACAACTTGACCAGCACTTGATGCTTCCTCATCACTATCAACCTCCATGTCAACCGACACTGTCTTCTCAGTCATTGCATCTGCAACAATTGGCGAGCGAACTTCTTCAACCTGTAACGACGTCACTTCGACAGCACTCACACCTGTTCCTGTATCCTTGTTGGCGTCCATCTCCATAGCCACCGGTTCCTTCAACTTTGCATCACCTCCACTGTCCACCTGTTGCTTCTCAGCGTCTACCGCCTCACTAGTCTCCACCTTCTTCTTCTCCTTGTCATTATCAACGTCAATCGGCAATGGATCATCATTTTCAGCCAATGGAAGCGTCGTCGGACCACCGGTATCTTTCTTACTGTCTCCTGCCACCTGATCTGCTCCATTGACGCCTACCGAGCCCTCATTACGTAGCTGCTTCTCCAATGTACCTTTTGCAGCATTACCGATCTCCGTAGCTGCTTTCGTTGCAGCGTTTTCCTTATTTTCTCCCATATCCAACTCAGATTCCACCTTCTCGACGCCTTTACTCAGCTGTTTCAGGGACGATTTGGGTGAGACTTGGTTGGACATGTGAGCCTCATTCTCACCTTCATGAGAAGCCTCCTGTGGGTGCTGCTGATGCTCTTCCGCCGCCGCCATCCTCACATACCCAGGCGCGCTCGCTCCTTGCTGCTGCCAGATCCGCGCGTTCTTTTTCTTTCATAGCCAACCAGAACTCGCTAAAACAAATCGTACCTAATCGGATATATCATCTTTTAATTGGTGCAAATACATAGCGATATTTCATTCGCTAATATTCATAATTATGTTTTTGCCAATCAAATGACAGAACGGTTATGCCAAGCCACTGGCAGTGGGCACTCTGTAATTCGCCTTCGGAGGAGCTACTTGACGCCACTATGATCGTCCCTGTGCGCTGCTTCACGTGCGGCAAGGTGCTGGCCAACAAGTGGGAGACGTACCTGGGTCTACTGCGTGCCGATTACACCGAGCGCGACGCACTGGACGAGCTGTCGCTTAAGCGCTACTGCTGCCGTCGTATGATGCTCACGCACGTGGACCTTATTGAGAAGCTGCTGCACTACAACACTGGCGGTACGTACTTGGTCACATTCTTACAAGACACATCCTTTATTGTGGACATTATAACTGACTATTTCTGTGTTTGATTTCCTATTGCAGCCATCGAGCGAGGTGACGACTGAGGACTTTGACGCGTGAGAGCATGGAGACCGAAGAGCTACGGCCGCTCTTGTGACAGTATTATAGTCTTCCTTCCCTACTTTAAATCGCACCCAGCACCATTCATCTTTACTCTATCCAGCTGTGTTAACGTCCTCTAATGGACTTGTATCTCTTTATGGTCTAACCTTTTATCTCTATGTGTGACCTGCTCAGATGAAGACAAGCTTCTCGATGATATCCTGCTCCTCGTCGCGAGGGGCGTCGCTCTTGATGAAGCCCCAGTGACGCAAAGTGCAGACTGCACGCACGAAGCGAGCTTTGATCGCTGGGTCGTCACTGAACTTCGCTGCTTTCCTCTTCTTGCTCTTACCCGTGCTGTTTGATGCAGACTTGGACTCCTCCTCCAGTTCTGACGAGAAACTCACGTACCATTCGTGCAGACTCAAGCTTGCGCTGGCACTTTCCTGGTAAAACAGGAAAGCTAGACCCACATCGTGCACCCACGACGCCTCGCTATTCGTGTCGTTGCTGGCGTCAATATCTTCGCCGATACCAGCATCCTGCAACACGTTGCGGAGATGATCGTGATACTCGAAGCGCAGCCGTTTTTCCAGTACGTTGGCGTCCGTCAACACTGACCAACCCGAGACCAGTGCGTCAGCAGGAGATACCGGTGCAGATTGATGCAGCAACGCAGTAGCGAGACAGGTTGTAAACACAGTTACGACCTCCTCTCGTAACGCTAGCAGCATCTTCGCTGGGGCCTTCTCGCTTCTTGCATATGCACACAACATTGCCAGCTCACTCAGCGATGTTTCCAGGTCGTCTGCGTTGTTCTCATAAATACCGAAGGTGCGAAACGCTGCTTGCCAGTCCCCTATGATTGCTGAAAGCATAGCCCACCTACAGCTTTGTAGTCGTTGAAGCACTTCCATGAAGCGTGGTGCTTCACTTAGACGCCCTTCCAATGCAAGAGCCAAGTGATGCACTTGCTCCTGTTTATCGTGGTCTCGTTCGTTCTTGCCGTCAAGATGCACGTTTAGCCACGAGCACGCAGAACGAAAGCACTCCCAGCCCATTCTCCAGCGAGCTTGTCGTCGGCGTTCATTGAAAAGCGCCGACTCCAACACCGTTATCCAGTTTTCCTCATCACCGACAGCACCAGGTGAAGTCTCCGAGGGCATCACCCGTGAAGCCAAGTCTGCCAGCTCTAAAGCACTGCACGGGAGGAGCCATGATGCAAGAGCGAAATCAGACTCAATAGTTGACTCTGGTGCTTCACGAGTTAGACGTCGACGTTGCCGCTTAACCCACACGGAGACACGGTGTGGCAGAGGTGTAACATCGGCGGTTACCAAAATCGGGGACTCTCCAGATGATGATAAGCCATCCACAGCAAGTGCCAGGAAGCTCCACGGGCAGCGTCGAAAGTGTGTGAACATCAAAAAGCGCAGTGCAAGCAGAAGACGTGGGACGCTGGGCAAACGATGATGACGGTTAGCGATGGCTCGCAGTATTCCACCGCTGAGTGCAAATGGCAATTTTGCTTTCACGACTAGTGACTCCAGTACATCGTCAAAGCACTTGCGAGAATCAACAAGTGAGAAGAACTGCAACTCCAGCCGGTTTGTCACAGTTAGATCTAGACGTCGAAGCGCTGGCGATGTCGCTGAGGCCACTCCAATCACAAACCCGAGTGTGCAGCTTATTGTATACCTTTGACCCTCTTCTTGCTGCTGTCGCACAAAATGAGTCCAAATCTCCAAGAAATCGCCAAACACTTGCTGCGAGAACGCTTCAAGTTGCTCTATACAGAGCAACAGGAATGGTTGAGGAGACGAATGCATGTGTGGTGGCATTTGAATGAACGCGTCCGAATCATCGCTCTTGAGACTGTAGTAGTTCTCATGCCTAAACATTTTCTGCTTCACAGATTTCCGTAGGTCATTGATCGTCGGTCGATCAAGCGTGCATTCTTCCAAAAGCGATGAATACTGAGTGAGAACACGCTGCAGCATTCTTGCCAACGCCATCTCTGTGCTCCCAATGTGGACTGCAGCGGAGCCATTCAAGTCGGATTCTGGCGCTACATTCAGCAGCTTAGCTGCTGTGTCTCGACAGGTTGAAATCTTGCGCTGCAGCCACACCACCGCCTCTTCCAAACACGCAAGGCTTTTAAGTACCACATCGTCCTCTTTACGGTTAACCTTCTTCACCAAGGTTAATGCTTCCTGAAGGCGACCGTGCACCAATTCACTCAGCATCACCACCCACTCACGACTTGTGTCTCCACTATTCGGTGACAGTAATTCAGTGACATCATGGTGAATAGTCGTCAGCAACTTCGACATAGTCCACCTTCCATACGCCACCGACGCAAGCCGTCGCTTCTTTCCCCCCTTCCTCCTTGGTACGCCAAAATCTCCATCATCATCGCTAGTATCCGATTCGGAACTCGAGTCAAAGAAACTATCATCACTATGATCATCCTTCTCTCTATCAGCGCCAACTCCTGTATCAGCATGTGCCTTCACTTGTTGGTGTCTTGTTACCCGTCGACCTACATTCCCCTCAGTCACCGGCGGTTCATCCAATGGTAGCAAATCAAAATTGTCCACCAACCCTTCCAACCACTTCTCCTCTCGCTGCTTCGCCTCACATAATTTAGCAATTTTTGCAGTCAGCCATTCTATAAACTTTCTAGCTGTCGAAACATCTCGCTGCACCAACACACAAAGAGGGAATGTCCGTCGTAGTTTGTGCGTAAGTGGCTCCACCCACAAGTCACTCGACGTCGCGTCCGTTCCAGCAATTACTGCAGCAGTTGGAAACGCATGAAACTCAGGAAATAACACTGGAGCATTGGGGTCTCGCAGTCGTCGACCTGATGGCGAAGCTGCTGGTGATGGCGACACTCCATTGACTGCTGCTATCGACTCATCTCGATTGCAGTATTTCTCGAAGAACCGCAGTACTTGACTGTAGCTGGTGTCATTATTCTTACGTAGTAATTCCTGCACAGCTCGTCGTGTCTTCTCACAGACAAAGTGATAGGCGAGTTCTTGACACACGCTATAAGCTTCAGTGTCAGTTCTGTACAGACGCTCTGAGAACGTCTTGGAGTCCACTGGAAACGGGAACGGATACTCCGCTTTGTCGTTGCGATGGGTTGACGAGAAACTCGCAGCTGATCGACCGTGCGGGTACTGGATCGACACTCCCGTGGAGAAGGCTGCTGCCTCCATTGGCTATAGCAAGTGATATTGGCGCGAAGAGCTCCCTGTACAAAGTGATGGATATTATCTATCTCCACCAATTCCAGAGCAGATGAAGCGTCCTTTTCAACCAATCATAATTGGTAAACACCAATAACGGCCTGGAGCAAGAATCAACGTCTTTGTATTGCGAAGAGTCACCACCAGATCATGAGCTCTACACGCGTGCAACGCAGTCACCAGGAGCGTGGGGACGGCGCCGTGCCTCTATATCCATTGAGTCGCACTGCTAGAACAACTGGTAGCGCGCGCACCGCTCGTACAGGACGCAGAGTCAAGCAGGAGCTGCCGGAAGAGCAGAAGAAGGAGCTGAAAGAGGCTTTTGAGCTCTTTGACACGGACAAAGTGGGTTCCATCGACTACCACGAGCTCAAGGTGTTGATGCGTGCGCTGGGCTTCCAGGTGACCAAACGCGAGGTGTTGGACCTTGTGGAGGACGTGGACGTGCAACGTAGCGGCCGCGTGGACTTCAACGACTACATGGAGATCAGTAAGACACTGCTGGTCACAGGGGAGAAGCTTCACGCTGAGCTAACGCATCGTGTGGCTGTGACAGTGCGGCGGAAGGTGTTGGCAAGAGATCCGGACGAGGAGATCGCACGGGTAGGACGCGTGGGTCGCTCGCCACATGATCCCACGCACTCGGACACAGACACAGACTTGGACTCGGACTGACGGGCACTTGTGCCACTTGCTCTAGGCGTTCGAGCTTTTTGATGAAGATGGATCAGGAACTATTACTTTACGGGTGTGTGTTCGCTCGATTCCATTGCTGTTGTTGATAATGTGAAGCTGAATCGAGTTGCTATTCCATTGGCACGGGGGTTCTTGCATTGAGCAGAAAATGCGTAGAGTGGCGAAGGAGCTGGGTGAAAACCTTGGCGATGACGAGCTGCAGGTGTGTGGCATGCTTCAGATTTTAGTGTAGGCAGCCTTTCTGAGTGTTGCTGCCTAATTGCAGGCTATGATCGACGAGTTCGACCAGAACCAAGACGGAGAGATCGACATGGACGAGTTCTTCATGATCATGAAGCAGTCCACCGAGTTCTAATCGACAACTTTACCACGCACGCACATGTAGACTGAACAGGACTCAAGATGAAAGCTTCAAAGCGTTTTAAGAAAGAATTGTCCCATGGGATTATCGAGATAACAAAACTACAGCCTCCTCATGACAAGTCACAAGTTGACGCAATTTTCCTACAGCAATCTGCACATAGCAACCTAGGCTTTCAGACGAAAGACGCTTAGTTGCGGTGGTGGTGGTGCTGCTCACGGGCCTTAGGCTGTAAGAAATGAACAAGAGTTACGTTAGCAAAGCGCTCAACCTCAAGTCATCAAAATACTGGATCGACGCTGAGGGAGCCGATGAAATAGAAGGCGACCCCTGCAGTGCAGCGCTGCACACTACACTGCAGTATGCGTGTGATAGTAGACAGTTGGTAGTCTCTGCTACAAACTTTGCACTAACGCCAGACGCAGCTAACACAGCACTAAGCTGCGTGAGCTGCCGGCTGCAATGGGTCCACCGTTCCGACCACACGCATGGGGTCATCATCGGCTCCAGCATTGTCTCACCATAGTTTAATCAAGAGCTCATCGTACCTGGGGCACGTGCACACCAGCAAGCTTGAGGTCCAGGTGGGCCAGCAGGTCCTTGGTGTCGTTGTCGATCTCGATGTTCTCCGTGTCGATGGCCGAGACCTCTGGGACGAAGTCCATGCGGCGCTCACGCTCCTCCTCCTGCAGCTTGAGCGAGATGCCGCGGACCTGGCCGTGCTGGATGCGCTTCATCAGGTGAGTGATGTAACCGGCGATCTTGTTGCGCATGCGCTTCGACGGGATGATGGCAACCTCATCGCACACACGCTTGTTCGTGTCGAAGTCAAGGGTGAGACGAGAGTAGTACTTCTCGATGATCTTGACGGCAGAGCCCTTCACGGTCTTGGTACGGACACCCATGGCTGACTAGGAATTCTCTCTTCAATTGCTTTCAGAAATGAGCAGCTCCATGCCTTTTTGGTTGGAAGGCCATGCAAGCCCAACCAACCATTGGCTGATGCGCTAGAGCCTTAGCGAATTATAAAAGAGGAGGCTCGATACCCATTCATGACTATACAAAGGTTTATATGCGAGGAAGTAGTACGATGTTTGAGGTGGGCCACATGAAATAGAACCATTGCCAAAACACGGTGGGAAGAGCATCATTTCCAGGTGAGCACCTGCACGTTGCCGTCGATCAGAGGGTTTGCTGTATGGAGCAGCTCGGTGTGATCGAGCTTAACGTCGTTGTACGCAACTACACTGACCCTATTCCTGCGAGGTGCCGCGCCGATATCGGCATGCGAGCACTGGACTCTCCTCTCTCACTCGTCGGCGTCGTCGACTGTGACGAGCTCATACTCAACGGCGGAGATGTTGTTGTCCGTGTTGACACTGGGTGGCGGCGGCGGTGTGGACGCCACGCCATCGGGATGCAGCGACAGCTTGCCCCACTGCGTCACGTTCAGCCTCATGAAGCCGTTGAAGATATCGGCGTTGCTGTTGCGCACCACCACTACGAGTCCTTCCTTCAGCATGTCAATCTGATCTGCAAGTCGCAATTTACAGCGCACGCATTAGCCTCCATCTATCAACAGGCACCACAACAGTGAAGACGCACCATTTCGAGCAGTAAACGTGACGCATCCGGTCTCGTCCGCCAGCACCACCTCTGCAATGCGCGAGATGGTGCCGTCGTAGCGCTTCTTCTCCACTGTTGGGGCGATGGACACCACTTGCAACACCAGATTGTGGCCCTGTGAGCCTGGCGTTAGGTCTTGAACTTTCACATCTACAATTGGAGCATATAACACGCAGTAAATTAGCGTTCTGCAACTGAAGCAATGCGACATCAGCGACGAGGTGCCGGCAAACGTACAGGTGGCGCGTCGTAGCTTCCGGGGCGCTTCACTTGCTGCGGCCATTGTGAGTCTGTGTTGAGTACGAGTAGATATCTGCTGAGCTAGTGGCAGCTTAAGAGCTGGCTGTCGTGGCGCGGAGGAACGATGGAGACGGCGGAACTGGTGGCAACGTCAATGAGCTTGTGACATCCAACGAGGAAAGATCGGAATGTCCGCGCGCGGTGATTGGGTGAAATCCGACTTGTCGGACAGGGCCAATCAAAAAGTTGAGCCTGATCTCCAGCAAGTGCGCTTCAAGCTGCTTTCGCTTCAAGGTGCACATTAGATAAAGATCGCAAGACAAGAAGACAAAGATGACAATGATGGCGTCTGTATATGTGTGGGAATATACTAGTACCGTGACTGCGGCCAGTCGAAACGAGCGACAGCCAATAAAAAGGAATACAAATGGACAAAACCCAACCGACAATGACGAGGAGGAGGCGGATATGTACACGCGCACAGCGCAGCAGCAGACGACAGGTCGATGGACGACATCCAGCACGCTCTGCAGTCGCGGACGTGGCGAAGCGCTCTCTATATCGATGCGGCCTCCGGCACATCGTCGCTGCAAGGATGTACCCTAGTCTCGGATGATCCTGGATGCTCTTCTTGCTCCATGGAGCCCGCGTCGCTCGTCGACGCCGGCGAGATATCCTCCATCGCTGCCGGCTCGACTTCTTCCTCCGCACTGTTTTCCTGCTCCTGGTCGCTCTCCTCCTGCGCTTCTTCTCCGACACCATCCTGCTCGTAGGACAACATGTTCGCCTCCTCCTCCTCATCAGCTTCACCTTCGTCTTCTTCCATCTCGCCGACGCCGTACATGAAGTCAAAGTCGATCTCGTTCGACTCGCGTCGGTGCTGGATAATGGTGTTCACCTCGGCTTCCACCGAGGCGATCACGGGCTCCTCGCAGCCTGCGTTGTTCAGAATAATCTCGCGCTCCTGCGGGTCCAGATAGCCTTCCTCCATGTAATTTTGTCGCCCCACGCGCCTGGACACACAGATACAGCAAGGGAATACTCGACATCAGCACACGATCCTACTCAGTATTCTATCCACTGTTGCTGTAACGCACTCATTCGCTCGCTCCATCTCGAACGAGTCCAATCTCCGTCGAGACCGCGATCGTTCGTTTAGCGATAAGCCCACGGGCACGCCGCCCGAGGTGACGCTTGTCGTGTAGACCGTAGGCTCGAACTCGACAATATCCGCGCATTCGAAGGACACGCGTCGCCGTTTCTTATTAGATCGCTGCTCGGCAGCGGCAGCAGTAGCAACGCTCTCGTCCGAGACGCCGTTGGCCCTCCTTTCGACGTTCTCGCAATCGTCATCGCCCTGTTCCTCCTCCTCAGGCTCCACATCCACGTCCTCCATCTGAGTCAGGCTCAGATCGATTGCAGTGCTCGTGGGGCTGTCGGAGTCCGACGATGGTGCCGCTTTCGCCTCATTTGCGGTCTGGGTAGCCGCCGTGTCGACAGCTACACTCACCAAAACGCTCTTGCTGCTGCTGGGCACCGCAGAGGGCGAGCTGGCGGGACCGGACGGCGGAGAAAGCACCACGGTGGTCATCGCGACTAGAATTAAGCGTGCGTTCAATGGGTGGGTCGCGGTTGGGAGCGCCCGGGACGAAGGGGAGGCTCACTACGGTGACGGCGGGGAGCGCTTCGTCTCTTCAGAAGCGAGGAGCTTTGGAGACAGCAGCGAACGGTGGGGATCTCGAGTTTGAAAAATAAGGAACCGCGCGCTGATTGGTCCACACAGCTGAACATGTGGCAGGCACTTTTTCGAGGATACGTTTGTGGAGGCTGTATCAAGCCTACCTACTGCGGACATGTCACTATGTAGCACATCGGTTCTGGCAGACGTCACTTATTTTTGCGTTGGACGCCCGTCTCTACGCGCTGGCAGCCCCTCTCGCAGATTGATCGGCCAATCAGCGCACTGATTGGCCTGTTGAGTGATGAGCACCAGGGGTAGGTATCGTCAAGCTGTGTGGTGTGGACCACATATTGCAATGGATCGCAAATTTTCACGAGCGTATCAATATGACAGGCATCACGCGCTGTGCCACGCGGGCAAAGCGTTCGCGGTCTTCACGAGCTCAAGCGCAGGTGTCGCGTACATGTACATACCGCGAGGCAGACGGGGGAGGAAGGACATGCCGTCGTTGTCGTCGCTGCAGCCACGTTGATCTTCGCGCGATGCGGGACGAACGTTCTCATCCAGTGGTGAGCAGCATCTCCGCCGAAGTGTAAAATGGCCGTCCACGTGCAGCGAGCACCGCGCGCGACAATTCGACGCCGGCGAATCGGACCGGACGCACACATGTACGCGCAGTCGCTGACTTCGGCGCGGCGTGTCGAGATCGGGACGCACGCGGGGATATGCACCAAGTGTAGATCACCGTAGTCGAAGGCGGTGAGCAAGCAGCAGGCTTCGAGTTGACAACTCCTGCTTCGTCTCGACTTCTTGTCTCTGTTTTGAAGGGACCGCGGGCGATGTCGTGACTGCACGGTGCCTGCGCGATTTGTTTAGCTCGCTCGCTCGCTGCTGCCGCGAGCCTCGGCGGCGGTGGCAAGCTGTTTCGGCATGAGGAACGGCGAGGTTGATGTCTGGCCAGCAATAACGGCTGGCATAGAAGTTTACATGTATTAATACATCGCCAGCAGCAACAGCAGCAGGAGCGTGGTTGCGTCTGTTGTTGCCAGCAGATACATGTACATGTAGCTCGACGGCATCTGCACTGCAGACTGCAGGTGGTGCCGCCGCTGATACATGCACATGTACCAGAACCGAAGCACCATTTTCGAGATCAGAGACTGGGCTGGGCGTCAAAAGTTCAAGCAGGCAAAGAGCGGCTCGTTCTGTCAGCACAGAGCCGAGTCCCGCATAACGGGCGTGTATGTGCAAGTGTCGGCGCCGCGGTTCTGGCGGCGCGCAGCTTTCGCGGCACAATGCGATCGTCTCGTTGGGAGCGCCTGCAAATTGCTGAGCGAGACACACCAAAAGGCACAACGCGCCGCGGACGGCGCGATTGCCACCGCTCCCCTGCTTCAGTTGCTGGTGGATGCAAACGTGCCACTGTCAGGTCCGTATCTCGACGGGTACAGCGTACCCGTTCCTGCGAAAATGGATATTTCACGGCAAAAACCAGGCCGAGCAGGCACTTTCGAAATGGTCCACCGAAGCGAGTGTCGAGGTTTCTGGCGGACAGATTCGCAGCGCCGCCAAGCTGAAGTCGCCACTAAAATCGCGCAGATCGATACCAGGATCGACTCGCAAGTCTACAGTACATGTATAATACATGTTCTAGTATCCGATAGAGATTACGGCGCAGCAGCAGCAAGAGCCAAAGGGGCAGGCATGGCACAGCGCACGCCTGCAGGCAAAACCGAAAGGCCAGCGTCAGTGCAATCCAGCACCGTCTGATTAAGAGCTTCGCCGCTGTACACGTAACGACCTGCGGCCGGAACCTTCTGGGCCTGTTGAGTCCTAATTTTCTCATCTGTTGGGACAAATCGGCGTGAAGCCGACGCCGACAGCGGCATAATATGAAATCCCCTCTGCTTCTGCTCGAGATACATTATTACAGCTACCGGTATGAGGTGACAGCAGTCGCGAGCGCCAAGCGAAGCATGCTGGGAAGGGTAATCAGGCCGGACGAAACAGCCCATGACGAGCAGCAGGGTCGGAAGTCGCGGAGTATCCACCGCAGCCGTTGCTGACGGCCGAGCTTAGGCGTCCGTTTCGAGGCGCATGCAGCGAGCGCCGAAAAATGTGCCGTCCTAGTGGTTTGCCCCCAACCGAAACGGCAACAGACGCAAGATGTGCAGCTATGTGGGACTCCTTTGGCTGGACAGGAGATTACCCTAGCCCTACCTCGAATGTCAGCACTGGATTGTATGCACTCAAAACATACATACACTTGGATGTGTACGTTGCAGCGGGACTTCAAATGCGCTCTCTGGCGAGTGATGCGAGCATTACAATGTAAATGTTACAGAGATAAATCATCTGCAGACTGCAGCGTGGCAAACTCGCTGATCTGGAGCAGCACCGCCATCTGGGCGGCGCCACCATCAGCGCCGACACCAACAACGCTGACACCAAGACAAGGGCTCTTCTGGCACAGCGCCCACCGTTTTGTGCACGGTTTTGCGCGCATACAAAACGCCAGTCAAAAACGGCTGACGCTCCGTACTGTAAAACCTTAGGCTGGGGCTAGGGCGTCGAGCGAAAGGGGCTCTCCCCAAACGCGCAACCTTGGACACCCAAATGGCAACCCGATCGCACAACCACTTTCTCCCTCTGCTCGCTTTATTCTGCAATTCGCCGCAAAGATCGCAAGCGTTGACCGCGTGCGTGTGTGTTATCAATAAGTTGAACCCTCCGAATCAGGCCCTGTGCGAGCCGCCCAGATAATACCCAGCATGTCAGAGTACGCGGAGATGGCGCACAAGCAGTTGGCCAACGCTCCCGGCAGCGCCGTGAACGACAGCTACAACCCGGTCTACCAGCCGCAGCAGATGCACCTGCAGGCGCCGCCCCAGCACCCCGTGCGCTTCCAGGAGCTGCCCCGCCTGCAGGTGCCGCCTTTCGCGCTCACGCAGCAGTCACCTGCCTGGAAAATACCGCCGCAGGAGCAGCCCGCGCCGCGCATGAGCGTGTCCAACCTGCTCTCCGGCAGCTTCCGGAGTCGCGCCGCACCGCCCCAGCAGCAGCAGTTGCTGACTCCCCCGTCGCCTCCTGCCCCCGTACAAGCGCCCGCTCCGGCTCCGCGCCGTCTGCCGAGCTTCGCTGACATCCTGGCGCGAACCAACCTCCTGCACCTCATGGGCAGGTCGAGCGAGCCTGCCGAGGCCCCCGCTCCCGCCATGGAGGCGCCCATGGAGGAAGAGATGCAGATGGCGCAGCCAGAGCCGCAGCAGCAGATGATGATGGCCCCCGTATACCAGCAGCAGCAAATGCAGCCGATGCAGCCGATGGAAGGTAGCTACACGGCGTACGCACCGCCCCGCGTGGACACGAGCATGAACATGGACACATCATCGACCATGGGTGACGAGCTGCAGAGCCCGATGGGCGCTGCATCGCCTGTGAGTCAGACAAGCGAGACTAACAAGCGGCGCGAGCGTTGGACGGAGGACGAGCACGCCCGCTTCATGGAGGGCCTGAACCGTTACGGTCGCAAGTGGAAGAAGATCCAGACGTTTGTTAAGACCAAGACGGCCGTGCAGGTGCGTACGCACGCTTACGGCTACTTCGCCAAGCTGCTACGTAACATGCCCGAGGACGACGCGATCTGGGAGCTCGCTGAGGAGATGAGTTCGCTACCAGGCGCTGTGCTTAAGGGCCCGGGTAACGGCAAACGCCGCAACGAGCCAAAGACTGATGAGGCCGGCATGGAAGTGCTCCGCCGCTTTGTGTTCTCCAAGAAGAAGTCGGAGGACAAGAAGCAGCAACTGCCGGCGCCCAGCAGTGAGGACCGTGAGAACGTGGAAATGGCCGAGTCAACGCCCTCCAACGTTAACTCCCAAGCACCGACGGGCTCGTGGAGCTCCACGCAGCAGTGGAAGGCCGACGACTCGGACGCGCTGCTGGAGATCAAGCGCCAGCGCCTGAATTAAGTAGTATATTTTTGCGGCCCCCATGAGTAAAATTGTAGGCATCGGATAATAGGACACGAAGAGCAGTGTATAAAAACGATATACACGCAGTAAAAAGCTATTTATTGAAGCATGCAATGGTGGTGGCGAGGAGTCCTCGCCAAGGACCAAGCGATGGTAAAGCCTGATGCAGCGTTTCAAGGCCAAATATTGGTGTGGGTTGCTGTCCTGGAGGCCGCAGACTGCGGCACTGGGAAACGAAACAGTCCGCCCAGCGGACGAAGCGAGCAGAGTCGTCGAGCATTTGTATCGCTGCCGTTGGACAGAGAGAATCAGGCAGAGAGCGGCTCGATACACAGGCGGCGCACAGCGGCGATTACTCCAACGCGCAGGCCACTTGTATGTAGGTACAGTACATGTACACCGCATCACAATCGCCGCGAGCGAGCAAGAGGCTGTGGTTGCTGCAGCGTTGGCGTAGCACCAGCCAAGTGCAACCTGCACATTTTGCCGCGTCTACTGTAAATTCCGCGGTGGTACAGTGTACCATCCGGGGATCAATTGAATCCAGCGCGCAGCTGCGCCCTCTTGTGGCTCTGCGTGCTTTGGGCGCGGAGAGAGCGGCTACCTGATAAATTTCTTTCGCGAAAGCATTCCACAACTTAAACGAGAGCCAAGCAAAAGCGTGCCTGGAATGTACCCATATGTGGACCACACCGATAACGCAAAACCAGGTGATCTTGAAGCGACAAAATTATTAACACTAATGCCGTGCGTAGCCCAGAAAGCTCTGGTTTTTTGTTTTAGGTAATATATATATAAGTATACATCGAGTGAGAAACCACATCTCAAATGAAAATACCGGCTTGTTCGTTTCTCAATCTAGCGGCAAATAAAATTATTGCCGCTTCTTGCTCCAACTCGTTCTCTTTCTCGCAAAATTCGATGTGTTCAATTACCACGTTGCACTGAAAAGTTTCACGTAAGCACTGTTCTTTGAAAACGCCGCTGCATCGTCAGTGTAATTGTCATAAATTAATACTACTGCCAGCGGCGGTGCAAAGGCGGCCACGGGGGCAACCACAACTGCCAACACCGGTGCGACTACCCAGAAGGGGTACCGCAAGCTTCGTTCAGAGTAAATCAGAGTCCGGAGTCTAACTCAACTGTGAGCTAGGCACACCTATTGATGTCAATGTGTTGTACTGAAGTATGCTGTAACGTCATGAGAAAATAAATGTTTTTGCTATTGCAGCGACCTTGTCAGTCTTGTTTGAGTTCTGCAGAATATGGCGCCAAACGCATGTAGTTGTTCTCCGCTCTGGTTGTAATGTCAGCTTATTTCTTCCATGCGGGTGTGGTCATGTGTGCACCGCGGCCTCGTCCGCCAGGACCCGGCGCCACTTCTTGCTGGGGAGCTCCAAACTGCAGCTGCACGGGCTCTCCCGACGAGAAGCCAAACCCACCAGGTACGCCAGCAGCGTTTGGCGGTGAATTGATGCCGTAATTCTCCCCGTAGAATTCATTCACCAGAGCAGCCGCCCACTTGGACAAGTGCTCTTCGCCGCACTCGAACTGAACCGTCTCCAGTGCATCGATGCCCTCGTTCACTTCGACAAGTGAGACTCCACGAGGTGCGACGCGCAAAACGTTCTCGATGAATCGCAGCGAGTTGCCGACAATAGCCACATCTGCAACGGTGAGGAGGTGTAAAAATCCCTTCAGGACATCCAGCGCCAAAACACTTTCCATGTGTGCCGAACTGGTAAGCGCAATATTAGTAAGCGCAAACGCCACCTCACGGCGTACCTCGTAACTGCCATCCTTAAACTGCCGGCCCAACAGCGGTAACAGTTGGGACAGCATCAGCAACTCCACCAATGCAGCTTCCGTCGCAGCCAAGTTAGAGATCACCCACGCAGCTTCAGCAGCCAGAGATTTCTGCTGAGATCCTGCTTGCTGCGGCTGCAGGAATTCGTTTAGCTTTGGCAGGACTACCGAGTCCGCACTCAGTAAACGACGGACGTACGGCAATTGCCATTCATCGGTGTGGTGGTCGGGCGATCCGCAGCAAATGTTGCCAAACACGCGCAGGATTGGCGTCAGCAGAAGTTCATTGTTCGTCGAAAAGTACGGAAGCAGCAAATCCACCAGTCCATTCTCCAACATCAGCTTCAAGTATTCCTCCTCACGAGCTGTCAAGAAGCTCAGCAACCATGCAACTTCCACCACAATATCCTCACTAAATGTTGCAGACGAAGCAGGTTGAGACAGTCCCTTGACCACCACCGGAATGATCCCGGCATCCACAAAAGGCTTGGCCGGGGTCTCGAATCCACGAGCCAAGTTGGACAGCGCCCATGCACTGGTTTTGGCCAGTTCCTTCTCACTGGGGTTGCTCAGCAGCTTCATGAGTGGCAGCACAGCTCCATTAGCGATGAGCTGTTGACGGAACTCCTCACAGTCCGCTGCAATGTTGCCCAGCACCCAAGCGGCGTGTTCCGCCAAGGAATGATTGGACCCTTCCAGGAACTGCAACAGCCGTGGCACCGCCGGTAGTACCAGCTTCGTGTGCTCATACTGACCACTGGCGATGTTTGTTAAACACCACAATATCTCCCTATACACTTCTCCGCCCGTGCGGGTGGCGCTAGCTAGCGGCGAGGCCGAGTTGAGCAGCGAGACCATTACAGGCACAATCTGCCACAAATAAATACCACAAATAAGATCAGTTGCCATAAATAGCTATCCCGTCGAAAGTGTCTCATAACACAAATTCACGCCCATAAAGCACTGCAATGGGGCAGTTCACGCCGGACACTCACCCCCGACTCGATGATCTGCTCCACCTGCGCATAGTCGTTCTCGTGTGCAGCCAGCAGCACGCGGATCTCCTTGAGCGTCTCGAAGCGCGCCTGGCTCTTGGCGGCCGACGCGTTGCTCGTGTCTGCCAGCACACGCACCAACTCGGCGATGCTGCGGCCTGTGAGCGGCGGCTGGTCCGCCGACATGAGACGCCGACGCTTGGTCTGCACGGCGGCGCGGCGCTTGTCCTTGCGCACCTGCGTCGTGGTGCGCTGGCGACGCGCCTTGAGCGCGCGCGACTCGGCGGCCGCGTCGTGCTTCTTGAGCGAGCTGCGCGGAGTGCGGGGCGGCATCTTCGATGGATAGATCGATTTATGGCGTGGAAATAGTCTATATATTCTATATAATAGTCTATATTATGATTTGGATCCGACTATTATTCGGTGGACTAAACATTGGTCAGTTGTGACGTAAGTTAGAATTGAATACCGGTAGATGGGATATACCGGTACAGGTATTGTGGCTTTCACCTCCGATTTGACGCACCCCGATTTATATAAATCAGATAGCCGAAAGGGTAAGAAAGTCCGATTTATCTAAATCGGACCAGAATTAGGCTTGATAAGGCCACCCAGGAGAACATTTTCGAGGCAAACATGCTGTCTAGAAGCAACTGTAATCCAGAAAGCTACGACAGTGATGGATATGACAACGATGTTGCTCAACAGATTGATCTTTTAGGTTGTTTGATAGCAGGCCATGTTCGCATTACTCCAATAGTCCAGTGACCTGAAGCTCTCGGAGGTTTTTCTGACAGCCCAGCGTCACAACTCAGAGCTTCTTGCGATATATCGGGCCAGAAATAGCTAGCTTACAAGACTTTTGGTAGGCGCGTGGAGTAGTGCAACAAAATAACGCAGCAGCTGAATCTGTGGATTTACCCAGAAATGACCATGTCGAAGAGGGTGAAGCTCCTGAAAGTCCATGTGATACTGGTACGAGCATGGAGGTTGATGAGGATGAGACCATCAATGTGAGGGAGTCATATTCTCAGCTGGATAAAAACAAGATGTCGAACCTCGAAACGGCTGGCCAACAATCTCCACAGGGTCAACACTCAACAATGACGAACGCGTTCTCTGATAACGCAGTGCAAGCAGTCAATGGAGGTTCTCCGAGAGCGGTTAAAAGACAACTTTCGTTGCAAGCAGGCAGTGATACCTCTGACGTTCTCAATGCAACTGAAGTCATAGTACGCAATCTCTCCCAGCGTGCATCGATGTTACGCGCAGGAAGCACAGGAAGCAGATGATCGGTCAGCGAGAACAAGCTGCAACCACGATCACAAGAGCGGTGAGTAGATTAGTATGGACTATACATCAGCGCAGAAAGCTCCGAGTGCCTCGAAAGGGTGGTAAGGCCGGAACGGCAGTAACCGTCAAGACCATCCCTGGGAATCTTAGTATCTCTCCTCGACAAAACAATTTTTCGACGACTAACGACGATGACCAAGCAGAAAACATGGATATTGATAACGCGGGGCAGGATGACGTTGTCGCCAAGTGCAACCCAAAATTCCGACCTTCATCCACGAATACTATGAACCCACGGAAGCCAAAACCGAACAAAGTGAAGCGAAAAACGGATCTACGGCTGATGGTTCGTGGGGTTTTGACAGTAACGTGGGAGACAGCCAATCAGTACAATATGTAGGTACTAAACCCGGAAACGATCCTGGACAACCACTGCTCGTCTGGACAAAGTTATTGACTGCATCACCTACCGACGTGGATGCGAATGGACAGTGTGGCTGGTTGGCATTCTGTGCTGCAATAACTAATGCGTGGGGACGCCATCTTCGCATGACATCATCCACAGTTCGCCGGGCAAGCAAGATAAAACGCGAAGTGTACAACACGCTCATACTCAATCACCAAAATGTTGAGTGTGTTGGAGATCTCGACATGATAAAGCTCACGGCTGCATTGCGTGGGTCGACAGACGATCCAACTGCACGGTCAGATATGTGGCAGCTTCTAATGAATCACTGTGACAAGCAGCGAAAGATCGATGTAAATGAGCACGTGCCAGAGCATTGCTGGGTACCCTCCTATCAGCTTGAAGCAATGTCCCTCTACATCCGTGAACCCATCTTCGTTATCGACCAAACGGAACGTACGTGCAGATACCGCAACAACCGGCGGTGACCACGTAGAAATTGGCTACTCAGCCAAACTAAGTAGTGATACTGCGCACAAGATCATTAGCGACCTGATCGACTGTGGGATTTTATCCGGGGTCTTACTACTCCAGCATCAAAATCGGGGGAACCATTACCGAGCTCTGACTTATCCTCCCGCGAGAGCTGCTGCCTACAACGAGCGGAAGCACCTGCTGGAACAGAAACGAATCGAAATTTATCAACAGCAGGGGGTTGATATTCCTAAGGGCCGAGGCCTTACTGGTGTCGCAATCGAGCGAAGAGCATCGCTGGCTATAACGGAGGCGAAGGAGTCCTCACCGGGGGTCTTGAGACGGCTAAAACGTGTCGATAATGACTGCGTTCAACTTTCACACTCTGCTAACAACCTGCTATCCTTTACGACCGGCGCCTATGTGAAAATTATACAAGGGAAGGAGATGCCTAGTGACAACGAGGCCTTCCTACAGCAACTTTGCCGGTCAAACACCAGTGCATTCGAAGGCTGGAAGAAGTCAGGGCGCGAGGAAGCATGTCGATTCCAAACGCTGCGGCTTAGTGGGTCTCTTGACGACGTATTCCCGCAAGTGTGTGGGTTACCAGATACCGCCAGAGGAATCGTAGCGTGTTTACCTTATCCTGAGTTCATGCTCCGCAACTGTCCAATGGACGCGATTTTAACATGGGGCAAAGGTGAAGTCGCAGACGTTCAACGGCGACAACTTGAGCGGCTAGCGATTAACCCCAAAACACCTCATGGAGTTGCGCTAAGATGTAAGGAATGACTTGAAGCGTGTGGATCGCTAGATCACCTAAACGATGGACCCCTGCTCGGATCAATTGGGCGGTGGAACGATCTCTGTCGACGTTTACCTCATGTCATCAATCGATCGAGGTCCGAAACGATTGACTTGGACGTCTGCCTAATCCTCCATGTCGTTCCATACGTTTACACAAACTGGAACAGTACAACACTGGCAGCTATGCCTACATCTTCACGGGTTGATTGGCATTTTGGCGAGCCGAACGTGGCACAAGTGTGCAAAGATTGTCGTGCAGGAGATTGGTCGGCTCTCTTTCGGCTTCGATTTGGCCTCAACTTACCGCAAGAACTGGCTGTCGTCGGTCAGCAACCTCTGTGTAGTAGTGTGCTCAGAATGAGGCCTAAAAGGCCACAACGGGTCCTCCATGCGTCAAACCCACATGGAGACCCATTTTACTCGAGTTTCGCGAACGCAACATCTCAACACACGACGTGAAGAGTTTCGGCAGGAACCTGCTCGAGCCCATCGTGTTTTAGTAGCACGACGCAGTGGAGCTCGACGGAAAGCTCCAAAGCAGCATAAAAATGATTTTACAATTGGACTAGCATCATACAACGTACGGGGCTTGGCAACACACCTCAAGACGTTGGAAAATGTGCTGGCCCGATTCAAAGAACATCAATGTCAGCGCCCATGTCAGCAACAGAGGACCGCATAGTTGCCTTTTTCGACGGGGGGTCTAGAGGAAACCCCGGTCCGGGTGGTGGAGGCGCTACTATATATCGGCTACGTTGTGGAGCAACTGTACCTGTCGTTGAATGGATCGGATGTGTGTCACTACAAAAAACGTGGCAGAATTCACGGGGCTTATGATAGCACTAAAATACGCAACAACTCACAACCTCAAGGGCATGCATGTGGTCGGTGATAGCATGCTCATCATAAATATGATGAAGGAACGGCGACATCCTCACAACAGGCACATAATGCGCTTGTACAGGAACTGTCGTCTTCTAGCCGATGTGTGTCAAGTCACGACGTGGAGACATCACTATCGTCACCACAACACAGTTGCTGACAAATTGGCAAATCTTGCCATGGATACACACACGAGCAGACAACTACAACACCCAACGAACACCGACCTGGAGCGGAGATTTCCTGGTACAAGCACCTTGATCAACACCGACGTTACCAAGTGGCTTGAAGACTAATTCACGTGATTGCACTCTGGCAGCACACACTTCAGGATCTACACATCACACGCTCACATTGAGCGCCGTGCCGGACCGGCACACTATGTAGCGTTATGCAGAGTAGATAGGTTATTCGCGTTCAGCTTAGGCAAGTAATGCAATAAACCGCGCCATCACCTCGACGGCGTCACCCTTCCCCATTACTAGTGGCTACCCGAAGCGCCAAAAATAGCTAGGCTCAAACGGAGACTCAGAACGAATTCTCACCTAGTTAGTTTCCCTAGCACACATAGTAACTAGCCGACATGCGAAAAGTCGCTATCTAACACCTAGAAACTAACTAGTTGACAACTGACAACTACAGTACACAAAATTCTGATTGGAAAACCGTTCCCCTTCAACATCGCTCGCTTCGCTTGGCTCACAATCACGTCCCAACGTGAGGTCCTCGTTTGCACCGCCAATTTCGCTTCGCTCATGGCGGGCAAGGCGTCGGTAATTAGATAGTACCTCCTTGTTAGGGCAACTACTCCGGCCCACGCGCCGACCATTGCAGACCTCCGCTTCGCTTCGGTTGCAAACGGTCTCTCTGAGTCCTCACGAGGGTTAACCTAAATAAGAACAAATTTACTTAGGTACTAATAAAAGCGTACTTAAGTGAAAGTAAATATGACTCGGTAAAAATAACTAGACGGAACATTATTGTGAAAAGTGACCAGTTCAAAATTATAAAGTGGCTAGTCGAAAATAAATACCCAATTCCTACACAAAACTCGAGAAGCCGTTAACACTGGGAACGATGCCCACTCAGATGTGTCAGCTCGAGCAGCTGGAGATTTCCGCATCGACTTGTGTTCTTGGTAGCGTTTTCCGAAGTGTTTGCGTCGCGCTGGCGCGGGGAGCGAATATCAATCACAGTCAACATTTTGATGGCGACTTGAAAGGTACTCGAGAAACAATGATGTCCGTCTACATCAACCACATCAATATTCCCTGACTAAAACAAGAAATACTTCTAATGAAAGCACGCGCCGACAAAAGCATATTAGGTTTCTTTCAGACAATTTACAGGAACACGAGTGGGCTCTCTCTTAGAGCACCTCTGCATTATAGCCGCTCCGTCGTTTACCAATTGAGTAAACCTTCCGTGCAGAGCGTATGGAGCAACTTCTCTGTTTCGCTGTGTCCATTAGTCGGTAACCAAACCACCAAATTCGTTTTCGTGCAACCTTTTCGAGATTATAGCTAAACCTGGTGGTAGATGACCAGATCCACATTAATCCATTTCCAGTGCGTGTACCGTTTGAGAGCGGTTGGCCACGTAGGCGTAGTTAGCCGCACAGTCCAACTGCGACTATCTACGCCGCCGTGCTTGTTGATGACTCTCTGAATGTTGTGCACTGGTACACTCACGACCTTGTCCAGCTGATGCAGAAGCTCTTATGGTAAGTTCATAACTATCGAGCCGCACGAGCGGGCGGAGCCCATGCTCATCCGTTGCGTTCCGTTCGCTTGAGGAGTCGTGTAAGGCGATCTCTCCTAGACCAAATGGCAGTGTCCAGCCCGCCCACTGTTGAGCCACCCTCTTGCTTGGAAAGACGAAGCTGAACAGGCGCTGTGATTCGGAGCAAATGACAGTCGATATTGCGTCAATGAAGGCTTGAAGTTTCTCCTGGGTTTGACCGGATTTGGTTTTACCTGCTTAATCAAGTCAACCAGCTTCTGATGAGAACAGTCTCGGTGCAAGGTGAAATCCTGCTGCAGGAAACCGTAAATTGTGTACTCTGTCTGGGATTCAAAGATGCTCTCGAACGCGGCAAGGTCATCTTTAGACATGACGTTGATGAGGAACGGGGGAACAGCGGGAACTTCTAGTACACCCTCCATGATCAAGTCCATTGCGTAACAATGCGTAATGTTGTTGTGGGTCTTGCCCGGGCTGAACAGAGTGTGTACAAATTCTTCATGTCCGAAGACAACATTTCTACAGGATTTACGGCTAGCCGAGGAGATGACTCCCCATTTACCGCATCACGGTATGTAGTCCAGTTGGTAGTATTTGTCGTTGCTGATGGCTTTCCATCATCTCGCTTCGATCCGTCATCAATTCGAAAGCCATCAGTCGCTGTTCCACCTCGTATTGGTTGCCTTTTCTGGAACGATCCAGGCTTCGAGTGTATCAGTAAGAGCGCTAATTTCCTCAGGGCTACTTAGGTTCCATACCCTGTTGTACTCGCTGTGGCTGCGCGGGATTGATTCCAGTATTCCCGCAACTTCGTGAGCTCAGTTCCATCGGTTGACCGAGCTTCACCCTCTTCGACATGGTCATTTCTGGGTAAATCCGCAGATTCAGCTGCTGCGTTATTTTGTTGCACTACTCCACGCGCCTACCAAAAGTCTTGCATAGAGCGCAGTTATTTACCCCGTTGAAACACCTTCAAATGCTGCGCAGAGCCCTTGGAGGACGCGGCAACATCCAACTTTAACAGTAGTCTGCTTTCCGCAGCTTCTGAACTCGTTAAATGGCATTTGGCATAGCCATGGTCATACCCTCTGCATTGCGTGCAAGGTGCCATACTAAACACGGTGTGGTGGTAGATGACCAGATCCACATTAATCCATTTCCAGTGCGTGTAGAGATGCGGCCGCACGTGGTGACCTGAAGACAATAAAGTGGCTGATGGAAAGCTACTTTCCAGATGAATTCCTCACGGAAGTAGTAGCGGATGCTGCTGATAACGGCCGTTTGCATGTTTTGGAGTGGCTTTGGGAGAACCATCGAAGCCAAGCCTACTGGGGAGGGATCGAGCTGTGTTACGCGATGGAAAGCAAGTATGAAGTGGTACAGTGGCTGCGCGCTCACGTTGGTATCCGACCTGAACTTGCTTCGAACTTGATCAGACTTGATCAGACTTGCTGCAGCCGAGGGATATGAGGAGGAGCTTGATGGCCTTACCAGCAGGGGTCGTAATTAAATATTGCAATACAGTAATTAATTGGGTTCTTCAATAAAAATATTTATTATTGGTCTAGCCTGTTTCCAATACAATATTATATTGGGCCAATATTGGCAATATAATATGGTAACAGGTCTCCAACAAATCCTTTCACTGTGGTATCCCCCTCGATGGCATCAATGATGAAGGAAACAACATATATCAGCAGTAGGAACGCCATTCAGCAATTGGTGTAATACCAAGGAAAAACAAGCGACTTTCCCAGGTCAGCAGACTGGCCGAAGTTAGGCGGTCCATCAACTACCACCACCAGAAACCAGCATATCAACCAACGGTCACAGAGCTAGTAGGAGTGACAGAATCCGCAAGGCGGAGCTCTTCATTGCCGAGCATACTGACCGACGACACTTTTTAGGAAAGCGTCGGCTCAGAGTTCGAGGGTCCTGCCCACGGGAAGAAAACAAGCTTCACTCGTAAAGTATATTATTTTGTCAGCTGGTGAGATACCCTCGCCCAACCTGGCAACCTGAAGCGGATTACCCCAAGCTCCGATACGTAGATTGAAGAGAAGGAGTTGGGGGCAGTTTGGCCAGGCGACTATCGAGCAGTCATTCCTGTACGAGTGGCTACCGGCACCAGAGGCAGAGGTAGTACTGTAGATGTAGACGACGATAACAACAATTTCAATAAAAATTGCGGCAATATTTGTTATTGTTTCTCCCTGTTTTTACTATTGAAAAACCATCCGCACAATACAATTTGATGCTGTATTGGCGGACCCCTGCTTACCAGGCCAGTAGTATATTTTTGAACATATTTACTGTAGTTGAACACAGTGTCAAGCTCACACCAAGGTTTCCATGTATCAATTCTCATTATACACCCCACCGCTAGCACCAGGTAGCCGCCACCTTCATATGACACTAAGTTGGTGTCAAAATGCGTTAATTGGTGCATTATCAGCATTACCTGGCCTATCAACCAGACTTTTCTAAAGTCACTTCAGACATCAGGGCTAGCGTGCAACATTCCCTTGGTGCAACATTCTATTCGCACGACATTCCACCTGGTGCAACATTTCGTTGGCGCGACCTTCCCGTTCAAGCGTCACATCCGCATCCGTCGTCATGGTGCGCTGCACATCCAGGTCTCTCTCTACTGATACTACACCCCACTAACCTCCGCTCATTACCGCAGCCTGGGTACGAAGCCGAAGAGACCATCAAGCGCATCAAGAGCCACAAGGGCGTGCAGGCTGTGCTCATCGTCAACCACGAAGGTGTACCCATCTACTCGAGCACAAGCGATGAGGAGTTCGCCATGGACCACGCGGCGCTCATTTCACAGCTGGCGGCTAAGGCCAAGTCCACTATCCGCACGCTTGACCCAACTAACGACATGACGTTCCTGAGAATTCGCTCTAAGAAGCACGAGATCATGATCGCGCCCGGTTGGCTACTATTACTATTTATGACATTTAGTACTACATGATGTCCTGCTGACTTACTATTACTATATGATTGTTATTTGCTGCAGACAAGGAGTACGCGCTGATCGTGATCCAGAACCCGAATCCAGGAGCCGAGGTCGACACTGCCGACAACAACTGAGCGGCTACAAACTTTAATATCACAACTTTGGATCACTACCCAGCAAATAATTCTGTTTAACGCTGATGCATATGGTTAACTTTATGGGTTCATCAAGTTTGCAGCGATGGACGCACCACTATTACTAGGTTCAACCCTCAAGGTGCCGAACTGGTTGACTGCAACGACGGTGGACAGCGGAAATCATTGGAAATACTTATTTTTCAGTCCCAGCTTTAAAGCGTCCGATATAGGATTTTTGAACGCGAGAAATTCCTCGGGCAAGAATCCACTTCGAACTTTGTGTTTCACCGCGTGCTGTCCTTTGACCTGTCACGACCTTTACTTCCCCATCCAGGACTGCAGCAGTCGCAAACTACCATCCGATTCCTTGTGCCCCAAGGACAATATCAACTCCGCGATTGTTCGCTTAGAAAGGTGTCGATAAGTCGAACCAAACCTTCATCGCGATGCAGCGGTGAGAATGGGAACGACGAGCACTCGGGGGAGAAGTCGTAGTTCTTGTAACGCTGTTGTAAATACCCCATGAGCGTGTCGTGCGAGAACCTCCCATACTACCGGCAAGAAAATATGCAGTCGATGTAGAAATTTTCACCTGGACGGCATGTGGCACCATGAGGGTTTCTCAAAACAATTGGATGCTTCGAACAAGCACATGCCATTAGTACGATCGATAAAATGCATTTCCCGAATACCTGGAGACAACCGCCACATGATTGAGGTTTTCTCCGATCTTCAAAAGCACGAGTTCAAATTGAAAATAAAAAAAACAAAGCATTTACATTATCAACAAACCCAAGAGCACAGAGATTTTATACGACAACTTGCAGAGCTCCGGGCTGAGCTTCCTCGTCGTCCTGCTTTTCTCCGGCCTTCTCGACGCGTGGGATCATTCCCAGCTGCATCTTGTTCATGACAATGACGTAGAAGAAGATGTTGACAACCATAATGGCAGCCAGCGTGAAGAACATGTACTCGATGTGACCGTTGTTGAGGTTGGCAGGAATGTAGTCGCCGAAAAGCAACACGATGATGGAGAGCAGCGTACTACCCATCGAGTTGACGAAGAAACCGAGAGCAATAGAAGTACTGCGCATGCTCTGCGGTACTTCGGAGTAGTTAATGTCGTACGACGGAATGGCGATCATCACACCGGCAAGAGCGACAAGCAGGTACTGCGGAATGGCCGTCCACCACGGGATGTCGTTCATCACTTGGTTGCCATCGTCGTTCAGCATGAATTGAGTGACACCGTTCGAGTCCACGTAAGTGAGCGTGGATGTGCTGCGTCGAATAATTTCGTAGCATCCGGTCCAGATCATGGCCACGACCGCCGTGCAGTATCCGGCCAGCACTTTTCCGTAGCGACTGGCAGGTTTTCCAGCGTGTTTCTCATACAACGGATAGATCACCTTCTCCATGAGAGGAACAAAGATCAAGACACCAATGGGGTTGAACATCTGAACAGTAGGCCCCGGCATTTGACTCGAGAAAGGTCCACTTCCAAGACGGGTGTCGGTTTGCTGGACGATCGATTGGTTGTTGCCGCGTTGGTTCTGGCAAACCCACCAGAAAACATTGAACGCGTTGAACGGGAGGATACGAATCACCTGCTTGACACCATCAACGACATCGGAATCGAAGTGGCCGCCCACAGTGTCCTTAGCCGACTCCATGAATTCGGAAGATTGGCCAAAGTACACCCACAAGATAGTTGCAATGACGATCAAAATACCGCACGCGTACGAAATATTGTGACCCACTTCACCATGGTCCGACAAGAAAGATGCCAGGACATTGAGCAAGAAGGCGCCAATATACAGAACCGTGCCGAGAACGATCATCTGAGAACTGAAATTTTTCTTGGCGTGGTTGATGACAATTTTGATCACGAGTGCGATCGACTCTTTCGTCGGGTGTACGTTCACATAGCGATTGCGAGTGAACCAAAGGAGGCCCACGAAAATGACCAGCATGGCGAAGCCGACCAAGTACACGCTGACGTATCCGTATTCAGCGGGGATAGCACCGAATCCGTGGATAGACACAGACGGGAAGACAGCATAGCCGATGAAAGCTCCGATATTGGCGACCCAGTACTGGATGCTGAAGAAAAGTGCCTTCTCCGATGGAGGGGCAGCAGGTGAGAATTGGTCACCTCCGTACGAAATGACAAGTGATCGAAGGCAGATCTGAGAGACGGCAACACCGAGGAAAAGACCGACATTGAAGATGACTTTACTCACTCCGATGTGGTTGTTGACGATAACCGGCAATGCGGCAATCACGAGGAAGAGGAGACCAAACGAGTCGAGCGTAGCGGCCGATAGTAGTGTCTTGAGCTTGCCGAGACGTTCATCAGCGATGTAACCGGCTACGATGCACATGAACTGGCTGAACGAGTCGTACGTGAGCTTCAATGAGGTGGAACCCTTGTTGGACCAACCCAACTTCTGGAAAAATTTCTTGAGCGATTGACCGATGGCAAAACTTGTGACTTCCTCACATGCTGTGAGGATGAGAAGGAAGATGCAGACATGCTTCAGGACGTTGGCGGCATATCGAACGGGTCGTTCGTCCCAGAGCTTGGTGTTGATGTAGCCCGTGACGGACGGCGTCAACTGCGGCGTGAGTATCGGTGACTGCACCTTGGACATCTTGACAGGCGAAGGTGAATTCGGATATGAACTTCGACTGGCGATTTGAACGCTTTTGGCAATTTTCTTGACACAGACCGCCGGCATACAAACGATCGTCCTGAAGCATTGACAACCTCCTTGATACTCTAAAACATTTTAACGACTAGAAGACGTCCCCGCTCACCGCGTTGAAGTGTAAGCCTCGTTGGTTCTTGTCATTGGCTAGGGCTTGACCAATCGAGCTTTCGGACACGAAAACGCCTTACTGTTGATCCGAGCACCTCTCGACATAGTCAAGACGATCCAGGACGAAACAAGCGCAAAGTACCACACGCTGACAGCCGGATAAACTTTAAAGGACAAGTCGGATGGGCGCTGTTAGCTCCAGGAGATTGAGATAGCTAGCTTGTCTCTCATCAAGACAGGCAGGCTCGTTTGGCACAAAGTTGATCCCAAACATCGGAACGCACTTACTGGATTGATACAGTACGGTATGGTCTCACTTCAGAATTCCGTCATGCACTGTCTCCCTGTCCGGCATTTCGGTGTCCATTTTGCCAGCCGCGCGCGATCTGTGCTAGTCGCGCGCAACACATTCCGGCAGCAGAATATTTTTAAATAACAAAAAATATTAAAATAGCCATTTCAAAAGGCCCATTTCCCAATCTATCCATGCATTGCATGCACATGAATCTCCAGAGCTAGAAATCGAAACCCGTGGGCAACAGGGCTCTCGCTAATTCGGGCGAAGAATGAAAGCGACGCAACCTTCGTCAGAGAGCGAAGGTGATCTTCCTATGCGTGTGCGCCTTGGCTCGATCAGGCATGTAAGCCTAGCTGCATACGTGCAATGACTTTCGCGGTAAGTTACCGGCGGTAACACCAAGAGTACGTGACGGGTCCATCTCCCTAGTCGTCCATGTTGAAGTGGAAATCATACGTGAGACCGTCCTCCTTGACGATTCGCTGTGATGTGTCCAATCACCAAGCGGAATTTCCAATTGCGGTGGTCTCTTCAATTTACACTCTGATAAATTATGGATCACCGGACTGCAAGAACAGCGGAGACCGATCATTGGCTGTGCCGCACGACCCAATCGCGGCCAGCTGCAACGTATGTGTCATTTCACTGCAATTTCCTCACCGAGAGCCCATCCAACATTTTCGTTGTGTATACGAAATGACCCCAGATCCTCCTTACTCAGAGCCCGTGATCGCCTAAGTACGGCCAAGTACGTGGCGAAAGGTCTGACATGGCCACAAAATAATGCAACTACATGCGCATTCGAGACGCGTGTGCTGGGTACACACTCTCTTGCAAGGCCAATGAAGGAGCAGTCGTCCAAGTCACTTCGCAATTTGCGCATCTCCACTCATTGACCATGGTTCCGCAACACCAAAACGATAGCAACACCAAGACGGAAGTCAAGACCAAGCCTGCGGCCATCAAGAACGCTCTGAATCAAGAAGTTGAAAACTTTAAGTTTGACCACCCAGAACTATTGAGCGTCCACCCTGAGACCAAATACGACCCGATCCCCATTCTCCCCGTGGAGGACCGTGGATTGAAGGCTGATCCGACATTCAAGAACTTGCTTAAGGACGCAACGGTGACTCACTTGGCCCCCAAAATCGGAACGGAACTTTCGGGTATTCAACTCCATGAACTGAAGAATGACCAGCGTGATGAGTTGGCGCTGCTTATCGCACACCGCGGCGTCGTTTTCTTCCGCGACCAGGAGATCAACATTGAGCAGCTACTGGAACTCGGACGCTACTATGGCCCACTACACGCGCATCAGAATTTGGGCCACCCGAAGGATCACCACGAAGTGGTGGTAGTGGAGAACTCGGTTGAAACGAGTCAGGGTTTCCTTAAGCGCCAGATGTACGACCCCTTCAACGCCTGGCACAGTGACGTCTCGAACGAACGTCAACCACCGTCGTACACAAGTTTTAAGGTGTTGACCAATCCTCCGGTCGGCGGTGACACTCTGTGGGCATCTGGTTACGAGGCATACGACCGTCTCACTCCTCCGATGAGGGAGTTCGTTTCCGGTCTTACGGCGATCCACACGGGAATTGTAAGTACATAGTGTTGGTACTTGTTGTGGTGTATGTATGGATAGAGGTCCTGACTTGTGTCAATTTGTTGTTCGATAGCCTCAAGCTGCTGCCGCTGCTGCAAAGGGCCAGACAATTCGCCGTCCGCCGGTGGAGTTCGAACACCCAGTTGTGCGCACTCACCCAGTCACCGGCCGTCGTGCTCTTTACGTGAACCCAGCGTTTACGAAGCGTATTGTGCAGCTTTCGACTGCAGAGTCTGGTACGTTACCAACTAGTATTTTTTCTTGGGTCGAGCTGTTGAGTGACACGTGTATCCTTTTACTTGTAGACGCTGTACTGAAGCTCCTGTATCAACACGTGACCGAGGGTCATGAGTACCAAGTGCGCTTCAGATGGACCAAGAACGCGGTGGCCATTTGGGACAACCGTGCCACGTTCCACTACGCGACCTTCGACTACCTACCGGGCAACCGCCACGCTGTTCGTGTGACGTCGCATGGCGAGGTCCCGTACTTCGACCCTGATGCTGTGGCTAAGTAAGCTGCTCGTCAGCATTTAGTGTGTCGTCGACGGTAATGCAAGGAATCCAGTGATGCATTAGGTCAGTCGTCTCGTAAGAATTTGTAACAAGTCTCGAACAACGAGAGTCTTCAGTTGGATGTTATAAAACAAACCATTTGCGAATCGCAAATGATTTTGCAAATTGTGAGAGCCAACCCTGTGGACCGATGGCAACGACCTTCCGATAATACCGCTTTATATTGATTGCTGCAATTCCTGTCAATAAATACTACGTAGTTACTGTATCAAACCCGCGCGTCATTAAAATACATTATTGGTGATCAGCTCTCAATATTGACACACGGTAGTGAAGGTAATATCACGTCCTGGCGTTCCAGAAGCACTAACAGACAGCGCGGTCGCTCAGACCGTTACGTCCACTTGCTAGCGACTAGGAGCAGCTGAGTAACTTCTTCCTGGCATGCTAATGCTCGCTACATTATTCGGGTCACCTGGATCGGTTCACGTTGCTACAGCCCCCGCAAGGTTTTGAAAAAGGTTTTGTTAAAACTTTTAAAAAACATCTAAGATAAGAATGAGTAACGCGAACACGCTAATACTTAAAAAAAACCCTGTAAGAAAGTACTTCTGAAGTAACGTTGATAATAGGAGCCTTTAGACTTTCTAAAAGCAATGTGCCGCTAAAACTGGTACGTCTCCATTCCTCTATATAGTGATAGCGTCGACGATATCACTACCAGGAGAATCGACTGCCACCACCACAGCATGACGCAACAAAGAAAAGGCTTAACCCCTTGAACGCGGAGGGGTGACAAGGACGTGATAAAAAACGTCTTATGCTTTCCTAAACAGCATAAGGAATCATACTAGATACAATATACCATAGTGTAGATAAGTAAAACTTTGCACCTTTTGCGCTCGTATTGTTGCTAAGCTCCCCGGTAATAATTCCCGCAAAGATGATGCGCAGTATGACACACGCAATTTAAACCATTCAGAACTACTTTATGAATCCTAATATTTTTGAATTCAAGTGGCAGCAAGCCAGAGAGCGAGTGGTGGGAATCCAGAGGGCGTGCAGATTGCCATATCAAGTTCTACACAAAGTCTGAAAGCTCCTGCGGGAAGACGACAAAACGAGTTAGCTGCGCTCCTATTTATCCAGAAGGCAAGCAATGACTCAACAAAATGTATCGGTATGTATTACGCTTCATCATCTACTCTACCGCTAAGCCTCGGTCTCGAATTGTGGCTGGCCTTAGGCTCGAACTCGCCATTCTCCCAAATTATGTGCCAAATCTGCGAACATGTGAAGTCTTCGTTCTGCGGATGACCCCGCACCTTGTAGCACATAGTGACCAGGCCGCGCTTTCCTTGCGAGCACTTAGCGCAGAAGTAGGTTGACGTCCCGCCTCTCTTCTTTCCCTCAGGCTTGTAGAAGGAGCACACTTTGCATTGTCTTTGTCGTAGGCGCTGGACGCCATTGTTCAAGCGTGCGTCGGGCGTCCGCGTATGGGTATGACCGCTCTGTATCACGGGGTCTCCCGATCTAGCTTTGGTCCGTGGAAAATCCCTGCGATTGAGTAAAGCTATCTTCAGTCTCATCCATCCGCTCCTTGTGGAGCCTCGCCAAAACTCGAAGTGAGAGTTCTTCTTGGGCTTTTTCCCCTACAGATACCGGTAAACGATGTAAGCGTTCACCAGAGCCATATCCACAAGTCCGAGAAACAGCCCTAGGTAGTATTTATTGAACCTGTTGGACAGATCAGCATAAGTCAGAAAAAACAAACATACCATGTCAGCATAGCGGTCATACCTGATTGACAACTGCAATGAGTACGATTGGAGGCGTAGTTGATCATTGGCGTAACTGTGAAGTCTTATACCTTCCAGGGATTCCTGGTGACTCGAAGAGGGCACATCCGGCGTTGAGTTCGCTGAAGGTGGCTCGGCAACCTTGCCATCGGCATCTTTTAGACCAACAGCACACTACAGTTAGAACGATTCTCGGCAAAAGAAAGTATCAACGCAACCCACAGGTACTGCTTTGGCCTCCCCATACTTTGTCAAACGCAGCCAGCTGTCGACGCCGCTGGTTTGCTTGCACAGCGAGCAGTTTTTTGCTCGGTGGCTTGGTGTCAGGCAGAGACCGCCCAGTAGCAGACTTGTCAACTTTCTTAGGACGCTTGGTGGGGCGCGGATTACTCGGCTTCGTACGCGCTGGCTGTTTAGGGCCGATAGGTAGTGATGGGATGACCGTGCTCTGAACTAGGACGTTGGGTAACGAGTATTAGATATCGGACGATACAGTATTGCATGGATGGTAAAGGCACGTACTAGCTTGGCCTTCCGGTCGCACCATCACGTTGACGATATTGAGCCTCGCGCAGAGCTCCTTGTCCGACCGCACGTTGGCTAGCAGCTCGTCCTCACCATTATAGTAGCCCACGCCTTGTTTTCCACTCCTCATTTTCCGTCCAGGTTTCACGTAGTTGTGGCTAATTCCATGCAAGAGATTCAGACATAAGTAAGTAAGCTCGTGCAGTGGAAGAAAAACGTACTGGATCTGAATCCCCTTTGCAGCCTTCCAAGACCATCCTTTCCTTGCGCAGCAACGGCCAATTGCTTTGAAATCCGTGGCGTGCGGCAGCACTTGCATCTTGGTCGACGAAATCGAAGAATAAGTGGTTTGGCAGCCAAGCGCTGAGGGGAACCGAAATTTATATTTTTGAAAATTTGGGCCCGTGTAATACACGCTGTGGTTCAAGCCATATGATATTAGAGCTAATAGGATAGCTTTAAATAAATATGTGGGCCAATGACACTCGCCCGATTTGTGGGAAGGGACGAAGAATCCCTTTTGCGGATTTAGAGGCATCGTGAAACTAAGATATTCTTGTGCTGTTCTGAACAGCATAAGACCGATTTCCGACCCTCCGCGTTCAAGGGGTTAAGTTCATTTCTCCAGCATGTTCAGTTCGCCCCAGGTGGAACTTTGGGACACGACTGAGTGCCATCGTTCCCTATACTCACGGCTGTGCGTTTGGTGGATCGCGAAAGTCTCCACACGGATGGAGATGGCGGCTTGCTTCGAATTATCGACGCGTCTTTGGACTATTTGTCCGGATCGTTGACACTGTCCTCAGCGTACAAGACTTCTTATGGTAGCTTGCGTTTACTGTAATACCTAGCTGTTCGTGAGTCCAAGAAGATGGATAATTCCTGCGACGCTGGGACGTTAACGCTGTGGCGGGTCAAATGGTAGCGCGTTGTGATTTTCAAAGCCTGAATGGATCGTGGAGATGTACTTATCGGATGCAATCTTCACGGAAGTCGTAGTGGAAGCTTCTTCCGATGGACACCTGGAAATTGTAAAGTGGCTATGGCAAAACTATTGTGACATGGGGTACAGGGGAGGAATTGAGTTGATTGGGGCCATAACGAACAACCATAACGATGTGGTGGAATGGCTGAAAACTCGTGTCGTGCTTCACCCAGAGTGTGCGCAGTTCATGATCGAACAAGCTGTGAAATCTGGGAACTTGGAGATTGTGGAGTGGCTGTACGAGAACGTTGACATCAGCGTGGTTGAAGAATGGTTAACTGCCGTTTTACATGATCGGTGGGAGGTAATACGCTGGTTTCTGAAAACGGAGCAGTTCACGATAGCGAAACCCTTTACTATTACCCAACAACGAGCGGAGACCTGAACACGCTGAAGCTTTTGCTTGAACGTGAACTAGTGGAAAGCTCTTCGATTGTCCCAGCTTGGAATTTCAGGTATGAAACGTAGTTTAACACTGGGCGGAGCCGAGTCGGGGAGAAGGCGCCGACACTCCCGCTGCTTGGCACGGCCGCTGCCAGCGCGCGGAGCTCAGTTCCCGATCTCCTACCGAGCGAGAATATATAAACTCTAGCGCCCCTGTAGCGCCGCACTCAACCTCGTCCGTGGCCACCTCCTCAACCGCTACACCTGTGGCCGCGCAGCCGCAGAGCTCTGCCTCGTGTTTGGGCCCGCCGGCAGCCGAAGCTTCTGCGCCTGCCGCAGCCTCATCCACTCCTGCCACTGGCAATCAAGCGTTGGACACCGCACCGGCCCCACCCCCGGTCAGCTCTCGGCTGACCAAGCGACACCACACGAAGCGCACCGCTGAGGCCCTGGCGGACATCAGCCGCCAGAAACAGAAACTCGTGCTTCGCAAGGAGGCCACCGCTGCAGCTTCGGTGGCGGCTCAAGCAGGAACTTCGGTGGCTCGCTCCCCCGTTGCGGTAATCAGCTCGCCAGCGACGATGCACCTGGTGATATTGTCGGCTGCCTCCGGTGTCAGCAGCGTCCGTGGCGCCGACCCTGACGCCACCACCGACCGAAGCTGTTTCAGCTCCCACGGCGCTTCAACGGCGCCGGCAACAGACACAACGACAGCTACTCCCGCTGCGGGATCCCGCGCGGCACCGGTCCCCAGCGAGACAACGAACACATCGGGGACGACAGGCACCAGTGTGCACGGAGCGTGGTTCCGGCATCACTAACGGTGGACGCTACTGCGCCACACCGCCGCAATTGGTGTTACCGGCGCCAGCGCGTCCGTCCAAGCCCACAAGGAGCAAAGACCCAGCAACGACGTCATCAAAACGGCAGCCAAGAAGATGCCCCGCGCGAAGAAGGCGAAGACCACGTCCGCTTTAGCCACGGTCCCGAGATCCAGCTTGACGCCCTCAGCGGCCACAGTGCCACGCCATGCAGCGGCGCCCGTCACACGAGCAGTGTTACTGCTGCCGGTTGACGCGACGTCAGCGTTGCCAGTGGCAGAGTGCCCGGCGGTGTCCGCGGTGCTGTACGTGGACTCCGACAGCGACTCGGACAACGAACCCAGGCCCACACCAGCGGATCCACGGTTCCCTTTCACTCTGTTCAGCGCCAGCGCGGCAGCACCAAGTCCTCCCTCCAGGCAACCGACAGCCTTCAGCGACACCGAAGCCGGCTCAGCCGTTCAGGCTGCCAGCACCGCTGTGGCATCCCATGTTCCAGGGCTTCGTGACCACCAGCCACGGACGAGCACGAGGGACTCAACCCGAACGCAATTCAACCTCCACGACTTCTTGGCCCAGTTTGGTAGCGGGCAGCAGCCTTCTTCACTGTGCGCGCCTCCGACGAACGCCGCTCCAGCCACGGTCGCGAACTTCGACTCCTCGTCCCTCGGTACAGCCAGTATGCCGGCCACAGCGGCGGATGCTACGACCCATCAACTTGCTACTGCTTTAAACAAACTCATGACAGCCACCATGTGCCTCTCGTTTACGCCCACGGGCAACAACCCGCCGCGCCTGTCACACACGCACGCACTCCATTCCGTCCCGTTGCCTAGTGTGCCGTCTTGGACACAGCCTAACAGCAGAGGCTTGTTACCACTTGCAGCGATCCGGAACTTGCGAGTAGCGCACTTCCCGCCACCGGCACATCGCGTGCGAAGTGACTTCATCCCGACTGCAACCCACGACCTTGCGGAACACCGTCTCATCAGGCACTTGACATCACCTGAAGGCATGCACGAATCTCCGATGGCGTGGGTGCTGCGGGTTCGGCAGTCAGTGACTCACCGGCAACAGCAAAGACCGCGTACAGCGAGCGCTTCGGGAGCCACAGCCTGTCGAGTATGCTCTGCAAGCGTGCCAACCAGCACGCCCGTCTCCACGCTGGGTCGTCGGACGGTAATTTCAGCCTCGATTTCGGCCCGGCCGTCGTAGCCCCGCCAGTGCCTGCCTGCAAATCATATCTTGACTTGATGAGCCCCGTACTGGAGTTGATTTCGTTCGCCAATGCCAACTGGCATGACGCGTTTGCACGCATGTTGTACCGTTTACAGGACTTCGTGGCGTCCAACCATGACGACGACCCGGCGCAGACACCGCGGAGCGTGGCGCTCACTCTCCACGAAGTCGAACAGTTCCTCGGCGCTACATTTGCCCCCCCCCCCCTCCTGACGGCGGACTCGTCGCTCTGGTTGCGCGGGTTCTAGACAGCTGCGGCCCACACCGAATTGAAATCAGTATCCTGGTCATTGGCGCTCGCCGAGCTTTGCCAGGCAGCACCGTCCAGGGTCCCCCCGTCCCAGCCATCACCGCGCGGTGTACATGCGCCATCAGCTACGGTCGCAGCGCCACCCCAGCGTCGCGGGGCCAGGCGCGTCACCCACGAGCGGCCCGGCGGTATCCCTGCCAATATCCGCCGCCTGAAATGCGGACGGATTGGAGCCGTGGCTGAAGTTCTTTGCGGGCAGCATGTGCGACGGGGGGTTCCCGTGACACATGCGCCTCGCGCGACCGCACCCACGTGTGGCCCGACGAGCTACCTACCGCACTACAGGAGTTCATCGTCAAACGCTTCGGCACGCACCGCGGCTCCCGTCCCCGCCGCCGGTGGTGGGGCCGAGGCGTTGCTGGCGCACCAGCACTTCGGATATCTACCCTCCGTAATTCCCGCAATACATATGGCTTGATTACTCAAAGCAGTGCACCTCCTGGTCCGACCTCGTCGACATCTTCGTTCGTCACGGCGGACCTTATTGACACATCCGGGCCAGCTGTTCCAGAGCCGCCAATAGTTGGCGCGCGACCAGACCCCGCCACCACTGTAGCGCCTCCACGGCCACCCTCGCGCGCCGCTCACGAACTTTCAGCGCGTGCCGGTGAGAGCGGTGTGAGAAGCCCACCAGCACATGCCATCGACGTGTGACCACCCGAGGCACACGATGCAGCCGTTGCTGGGCTTGCCGGAGAGAGCGTGGTCGCCCAACGCATGGCGCCGATGGGTTTTCACTGCCCCCTATCACATTTTCTGACGGGCTCATCCGGCCTGAAGCATGCCGCCGAGGGATATCTGCTCATAGTCGATACCGGTAAGAGCGAGGGCACCACGTACTTGCTATTTGCCACGAAGGAGACTCGCAGCCGCATCCAGCAGATCCCCGTGACCGCGCACGGCCACAGCCACCCGACATCAAAAGCGCTGGCGTCGGTCGACATGGGCACGTATCGTCACGCACGGCACCGACAGATGCGGATGTGCAGGCCACGCGGTCCGCTGGCATCGAACCCGCCCGACTGTGGGAATCCATCCGTCGATCCACCTTGGCGTCAACGTTCGGCGCAGCAGGAGTGAACTTTCCACCCAGCCGGACCGAAGGACCAGCGGCACCGCAAACCCAGCTCAACCTCGAGTTGAAGGCCGCCATGTCCGAATACGTACGCCGGGTTCGGCCACCCCTCCGCAAGTTTACAGAGCTTGTCCGCAGACAGACGGCCGTAGACTACCGTTCGAACAAGGCGCTTATAACCGCCGTATTGGCGCACCAGTGCCGCGATTACAAGCACCTGGACGCGCTTCTTCGGCTGGCTGCGGAAGCCGCTAGGGACACGATGCAACTGAACGGAAAATTCCGCTAGCGCCTGTTCCGAACTCACACCCGGAAGTATGGATGTTGATTGGACATGATCGCATGGATGCGTGCGGCAAGTGTAACAGCTGCGAAGACTGTGGAAAGATCTGACGTGAAGGTATCTGGATCCAGATTACTGATGATGGTTACACTGATGTATTGTGACTGAGGAACGTGCCACATTCTAGACGACAAGTAATTGAGTGATGTGAATGGAGTGCTCCATATACGTGAAGTTACGGTTGCCACCAGTGAAGAGCTATTCTGGAGCCCGGTGATGTTATACAAGCCCCCAGGATCAAGATCGTTCCGGAAGGAGATGTGGTATTCCAAACGGAGAGAGTCCAAACGGCGTGCTTCCGGATGATCAAGTTCCAGCTACACGATGTGTACCCACGAGCGGGAACATGTATCCAGTCAGCACCCACGAAAAGACCTTCCAGATTCCAAGTGTACTTTGGCCAAGATGTTAACGACCGACCAAGACGACCGACCGGATCTGCTATGCACGAAGAGTCGGATGATGCGCAGCACCTGGCTTCTGATGAGTGAGCCGATTACGCCACCTGCGCCTATAGTGAACCCAGGATTAGCGACGCCGACATTCGGAAAGACCGTAGTGTAGAGAGCGTCTTGCATTAAATTTATTCAACAGAGAATTCATTTTGCCTCGTGAGTGACAAGTGCGGCTGACAAGTCTGTATTGAGGGCCCAGCGTCAAGAACTTACGTATAAGGACACCTCGGAACACGAAGACCGGCGTGGAGTTCTCCGAGTCATCAAGACTAAATTGGCCGGAGACCTCGGCGACGCGCGCTCGGGAGTGGCCCGCTTCATTTCAGCTAGAGGTATCGTTCTGAACGGTAACTTTGTTTCATGTTAACTTACGTTTTAGGAGTTTGTTGGTAGTGACTCCTTGAACTTGATCAAATAACGGTTGTGTAGCGGGTTGTGTACTTGCGTTGAGAGCGAATTCCCTTCCGGAATGAAACCTTGTTTTCCACCCGGACGTGGTGCGCATTTGATTGACATTTGGATTGCCGGTGCGTTTGGAACTGTCCTGGGTTCTGAATAAGGCTTTGTTGACTGGACCGAAGACCCACCGTTCAAGGGTCCGAACGAATAAGAACGGCTACACATTGTGTATAATTCCATGTATTGATATTGGATATTTGGGACAAATTTACTCATGGTCTAACCATCCAACCGGACTGGCGACGTTTGGAAGTAACGTAACGCGATCCACACCTGTATTTCTGATTGATATATTTGTATTGAAGCAACTCACTAGGTGGAGCTTCCGAAGCTACCGAAGACAAACTACACCTAAGGCGATAATCACAAGGTCACACGCCAACCTCCATTTGGAGCGCTTGCGTGCCATTTGGAGTCAGCCCCAACTGGACTTTCCGAAAGGTGAAGTTTATTTCCAAACCTCCTCGCTCTTCTGGATCCACATAATCAGTTGGCACGCTATACACCTTCTGGACGGCAAGAGGCGTTCACCCGCCTCGCCTCACTAGAGTCCATCTCCGTCTGCCTCTGACCAAGCAAGCCTGCTTCCCGCGCAACCACCCCTCTGCTTCCGACTAAACGCCCTGCGGACCAACATCCGTAAGGAGCAAGATCTCTTCCGCTGCATCGTGGTTGACTCCGACATAATTGGCAGTTGGTCAGAAGTGTTCGTCAGTCCATTCGGCGTCGTAGACAAGTTTGATGGCGACCCTCGAACCACAGCCAGAGTTATCCGCGACTTGGCATTCCCAGAGGACAAGTTCGTCAACTCCCACATCGATCAAACGTCGGTACACCACACGACATTCGAGCACTGCTCTAGAGTCGCCAGGGAGGCCCTTCGCTGCCAACGCGACAACCCCGGGTGCGACATGAAATTGTTGGTCGGTGACGTTGCATCCGCATATCGGAACGCTTGTATCCACGGCGAGTCCGTATACATGTTTGCAGGATACATCCCGGAGGCCACCGTGCTCGTGATCGACTTACCCGCAGCTTTCGGGTGGACGGGTTCCGCAGGAACTTATATCATCCTCGGCAGCGCGGTCGCACACGTCCACGGCTCCATGGGGGACACCCAGCACCCTGCAGGTTTCTTCAGCTATTACTGGGTCGACGGCCATATTAATGTAGCCGCCGCCTTATGCTCCCGATGCACCAGCGTGGTACGGTCTCTCCGCTTGGCGATGACAGCAATAAAATGCCCAGCAGCCTGGAATGACAAGCAATTCACATCCTGGAGCACCCACCAGAAGGTGCCTGGTCTCATTTTTGATTCCAAGGCGGGAACGGTGTTGATGCCAGTCGACAAAATCGGCAAATCGCACGATCTGGTAGTCCACAATCTCCACGCATCACGTCTTGCACGCAACCAGTTTCGGTCTCTCTTGGGCTCACTGCGCCACGTGGCTACGTGCATCCGTCCGGCCCAAGTATTCCTCCAGCGGCTCCGCGACGGCGAGCGCAGTCTGCACAGCTACTCGCGAGGTCACGTGACCAGTTCAATGCGGGATGATCTTCGGTGGTGGTGGCACATCTTCCACGCGCCATCACTGAAGGGGGTTCCCTTCGAATACTTCGTCTAGCTTACTGACCCAGACATTACGGTCATAACGGATGCATCGGATGAAGGGACATGTGCTCTCGTGCTAGCCCAAAACCCGGCTCTCACATACCGATTTTCAGCCTCCGAACGAGCACTTATCCAGGAATTCAAAGACGGAAGCCCCAACGCTTTCGACATCAACTACCGTGAGCTTCTCGCATGCGCATTCGCGATACAAGAGCGGGCTCCGCAGTGGAGCTGATCCACCTCACATTTACTCCATATTAACTTCGCATCGACAACACGTTCGAGGTGGCTTGGCAGTCCCAGATGGTGTCCCGGACCCCTCGTGCGCAAGTCCTGATCAGACTTCTGTCCCTAGGAGGTCCCTAGGAGAGCCCCTGTTCGGCCCGAGACTGTCTGCAACGCACATTCCCGGAATCGTGAACACCGTAGCCGACTCCCAGCGATGGGAAAGCGTTTCCCAATCGAGAGCGTTCACCAACCTCACTCGCGTCTAGCCGCAGACACACCGGCGCCCGGATCGATGGTCTTAACAAGGCTTGGCGCGACATGTGCGCGAGCACTCCGTTACCGAGTTTTCCTTCAAGGTCTTCTCGAGAGCGTTCGCGAAATGGAATCAATGGACAGCACGCAGGGGCATCATTTGGGAGCCCTCACTCCCATCGGACAGTCAAGTCCGCTACATCTCTGACTTCATCATCGGCGGTCCGTCGCCGGTTTTGGCTTCGGACAAGCGGTTCGCGGATCCACGATCAAGACGCACCTGTGCGGCATACGGCACTTTCTGCTAGGCCTTCCCGAGCGATCATCCACAGATCCGCATGCTCCTTCGCGGCATCGGTCGGCTCGGCGCAACGCACCGGCAACGAGTTCCCGCATCTATCGCCATTTTAGGGGCAGGCTTCGCGGCGCTCGACCTCCGCGATCCCGCGGGCCAAGCACTCTGGGGGCTGTGCCTGGCGTACTTCTTCCTGTTGCGACGGTCCTATATTATTGCCACGACGTCGACCACGTTCTGCAGGTTTCGCTCAAGGGCGGTGACCTCCGCGAGACAGACGTTAGCGAAGCGGCTACAAGCGACCCAAAGGTGCCGGTGGCCGTACAGTTGAGAGGTTCCAAAACAAATCTACACGACGCTCCGACAACGAGGCCGCTATCGTGATCCGGGCACTGGTTTGTGTGCCCAGTGTTCGGGGCTTTGCTGCTCTTAGAATCCAGGGCTGGCCTGCCAGAGCACATACCGGTGGCTGGTTTCCTCAACAAAGATGGTAAGGCCGATATCGTGCCAGCAGTGCGCGTGTCAACAGCCATCCAGACTGCAGCTCGCGATGGGGGAGAAGAACCGTCCTGCTTCTGGACGCACTCCTTCAGGGAAGGGGGGGGGGCAACCAACATGTACCGCGCCGGTGTAGATTCGATGACCATCCAGTTCCATGGTCGATGGACGTCCGACGCGTTTCAGCTATACACAAGGCTGTGCATTGGCTCCACGGTCTCTATCGCGAGGAAGATCGTCAGTGGGGCCAGAATCTCAACCCTGTTGCAGTAAGGATCGGATATCAACCTTTTTTGGGGGCGCAGGCCGGCACCACGTCGACCGGTAACGCGTTAGCCTAATTCCTAACTGTAACGTGATAATTGGGCCCCAACCTCGCGAGGCGGTGTTAAGTGGAGATTGCTTGTTGGTACCGCCAGGTCAAGGATCACACTCGTCTATATCACCGAGTATCCAGTGCAGTAAGTGGACCTCATCTCGAGATTGTTTTTATTCGCAACCATCTCCATCGTAAAACGTTTGCAGCCCTCGCTTCTATTCAAGTTAAGCCACTTTACCACGTCAAGATGGCCATGCATAGCAGCATAATGCATGGCTGAAGAGCTACACCCTTCCGTTCGGTTTTCGCTCAGCCAATGAACCACTTCTAGGTTTCTGCGTTCAGAGGTTGCATCCATAGCGTGACTTGTGCATATATATTGCATTAAAGTGGAGCCACGGAACGGTCCTGAGGGATGCCGGGGCAGCTGCTGCATCCAGAACAGCGTTATGTCCGTTATTCGCATCCAGCTTCTTCTCATGTAAATATTGCAGCACTTCCAGGCGGTCGCTGCAATACACCCATTGCCAGCATCCGTGGTGCCTTTTCCCTTCTCGGTCCACTTGATAATGTGCACGTGTCTACAATCAGCAGTCCTTTCAGCAGCAATTTGAAGACCCCTCACTGTAGCGGTGTTTCTGTTCGAAGAATTCCGGGTCGAAGGTTGAAGTTGGACGGCTGAGATTGTGCAGTGGCTATTGAAGTGTGTTCCCAGCGCGCTGGAAGGCTGCGATCTTAAGGTCCAGTCGTAGGACTGGCACGTCTAAGAGTGGCTTGCACAGAATGGTTGGACGCAAGTTGACAAAAGAGAAATATTTTCACTCTGGGATCGAGCATAAGCTGAAAGAAAATATGAAGGAGAGCGATCCAGTTCCTTCATCGTAGTGTCTACGCTTAATTTTACTGTTAAGGTGATACGGTTTGCGAGTACATGGATTTGGCTTCCTGTTCTCTTAAAAAGAAATATTCAAATATTTATCGCTGTTATTTTTATCAAGTGATAATACTGTATATGGTTAGAGTACACGTCTTCGGATAGCGGGGTGCCCATTGTCGACCGCTACTTTGTTCCCAATTATTGAAATGAAATGAGATACATTGTCGCGTAGCCCATTCAAACTTGTGGCTCACACAAATGTTCTGTGTCGACGAAAACTTCTGAGCAGGATGATGCGCCAAGACAAAAAGCACGTGATCACTGCTCCGCCATTCGCAGTCCGCCCTTAAGTGGAACTTTGGGACACGACTAGATGGTCCTCTTCACCTAAAGCTTGGAACTTCGAACCTGGAAAAAAGTTCCAAGGGTCTTTTTTGGAGGTACCTTCACATAAGCTCGTGCTTGGAATCGCGAACATTTGACATACATTCATGCATAAGGTTTGAGCAGGTACCGCCCCACGCACAAGGCGACGACTTTGGTATGTCCAGGAGCAACCTCGTGCTTGCTAGTGTGAGGCTTCTTTCGTGCAAGGAGTCCGCTGTTCTTCCCTACAGACGTCCTGAAGATGTAAGCATCAACTAGTTGTTTTCGCCTGTGAAGAACGACCAAGTGTCGAAGGCATGGAAATCCGTACGCGGTGTTTCTACCTCTGTGGATGCTGCCTTCATAGTATCTAACGGCTTTATTGCTATTCGCATACAGCATGATGTGCGCGTGCTCTCTACAGTGTTAGTTACTAGTACATGTAGCAAGACATCGCGAGCGACGAATGGCTTCTCAGCTAGCTGCGTCGTCCTCGAGCGAGCTTCAACCGCTTTAGGTACATACGCACACTGTGCTGCATGGTAGGATTGCTGCGATGTCTTGTTGACAGTCATCAGCCTGGTGCGCACTCAACTTGCTGCGCGTCATATCCATTTTCGGCTCGATGTAAAAAGGGGGGATTTGCGGCGGAATATTCGATCTCCAGGGACCCAAGTAGCTCCCTCTTCCTATGCCATCGAAATGGGGTCATCTTGGAACTTTTGCCCTTTGTTCACGGTTACAGGGCAAAACGTGGCAGGTGTGAATGCGATTTCCCCTGGAGCCTGGAAAATGTCACTATTTTTGTTCAGGTTCGAGGTTCCAAGCGTTAGGTGAAGTCCCCCAGTGGCCATCATTTCCTGTACTCACCGCGGTGCGCTTAGCGGGTCACGAATGTCTCCACACGGATGGAGATGGCAACTTTCTTCGAGTGGTCGACGCGTTTTTCGATAATTTGGCCTGATAGTTAACGATGTTCTCCGGATTTTTATCCAGGGTAGTTAGGGCGATAGGAATGGTGGTACTAATCACTATAGAAACGAATATACAGTATATACGTATGGATACACCGTCGCTTCTCACCAAATACGCCCTCTAAGTACCTGTATTTTTCAATACCTGTATGGATTTTCATAATATCCAATTGAAATGTTGCTCGAGTCTTTTCCTATGGACACTTTTTACAGTGTCCGTAGGAAAAGACTCAAGCAACATTTATTAAAATTAGTCACATTGGTTACTCGACCAATAAGCGTGAAGGGGACTATCATTTTGACAGTCTATCAACCTTCGCGCGACATTGTCACTTGAAATGAACGCAGCGGAGCTGGCGGGACGGCCTCGTCCCCGTCATGGAATGGAATATGATAGAGCACGTGGTGGTCAATGCAGGCGACACTGCGGCTTGCGCCGTCGACAGGAACAGGTCAACTGCTGACAGCCGTAAATGCCATCATTAGCCGGAATGGCTAGGTTATTATGATTCCGCAAAGTAATCCAATAAACCTCGTCGTCATCATCGTAACAGGTCAATGGCAACCTGTACGCACGTGCCAAGGAGCTCGAAGATGTAAGGTGGTGGCCCGATTCCAGCAGGCTATGAACGATTTCGAGTGGCTTTGCAAGGAAGCCAGCAAACTTATGCGCGGTTGAGTGTTTGACGTGGAGGTGCGTGAAACAAGCGTTTAGTGAAGCAGCAACGACTAGCATAAACAACAACAAACGACAATCCAATGGTGTAGATATCGGGCAGACAGACATCAGATCTTCAGACAACACGTCTCTCGTACTTAGCCATCGGAGGCTTCTGCGCTGGGAACGCCGTCAACTGCTCGAGATCTTGAGTTGTAGCACCACTTCCAGCATCGACCCCCTCGTCATCTTCTCCTGAAGGGTAGCGTCCGGTAATTTCCTAAGTGAGCCTCTGCCGACTGTCCTCGCTATTTGCCGCACATGACTAGAAGCTGTCAACCTTGTAAGCCTGGTGCCATACTCAGCAACTCCCTCAGAATGACGGACTTCGTAGCAACCGATGATACGTGCTACAGTATCGCAGTGATATATCAAATTATTAGTTATCAGCATCAGGGTGATATCAATAGTGTCGAAGTATCAATATCAATAATACAGTCGACATCATGATGGATGCTACGGTAATACTGTAACAAATACGCCTGGCAGACCCAGAATAACGCAGAAATGTTCACAAACACGTCTAAATGAGCTTTCGCTGGCATATTGCATCAAGTGCCCCTGCTTTCACACCTTAAGTACTTGCTCATTTTGCACTGTCGCGTTATAGCAGAACATATCATCAGCATTATTCAAGGCCTGAGCGAGATGGTTGTCTATTGAAGACAACCATCAGACTAAGGAAATAGGTTTTACCGCATTATCGTAGTCGTAAGGGTCACCCCACATGCAGTAGGGTTGTGATACAGATGCTTTTGCCCCATTGTACATCTCGCCACGCAACGATTTAGGATATACACAATGAAGAACAATGTATTCAAGAAAGGGTCATTGAACGTGCCTTACTCGCTATCCGAGCTATCTTTTCTGGCCTCAATATCATCATCAGAGTCTACTGTGTCTTTAATCAGTTCAAGTCTCACTAATTTTTCCACTGTAGAACCGATATCAAATTCGGCAGCTGGATCGTCCTAAACAACGCGCGTGTCCATTAGCAAGCCTACTATGAGGAAACCACTAGTAATGGTAGCGGAGTTGAGTTCGTACCAGCATTCAGTTATCCACTGCGTGATCATGGGGCACCCTGGCGCTTTCAGTCCGAATGGTTCTTCTTTGTGCTGAGAACGCAGCTCTTCTATAACTGCACGAGCATCTTGTTGGGTATTATTCGTGTGCGCCTTGGCAATTGTTTAAGCCAGTTCCTTGCGCTTTTGCTGCCTGACACCATCTTGAGCCCTGCGCGAACTGAGTTGTTTTTTAACAGCTCCGTCCAAAGCACACGCAACCGACTTTTAAAATGTTGGTTCCACGATATATCCGCTAGCTGACACACGTACGTGTAGCGCGGCGGAACCTTAAGTAGAACTACATTGATACTGTTTGCATAGGCGACGACTTCTTTGGTCCAATGACCGCTGAAGTCGTCCCAGAACAGCATTACGTTCTCGTCTATATTATCTCGACTTGCAAAGTGGTACCGCAAAAACTGAATTGACAAATCTCCCATACCACCAGGCCGATCGGTTGCCATAAATTCGGCAACGATGGGGAGCTTGCAGCGTTTGCACCTCGCGCCACACAGTCACACCGAACCCATTGCGAGTATTGCTGTTTATTGCTTGCTTCTCAGTAGTCTTCGCTGGGTTACACTTAAATACGATAAATGGTTCGTACTTACAACCATCCGAATCGCCAAGAAGCCTCGCCGTCGCTCTTATCTTGTCTTTATTTCCGTATTTTACCCATCCGTTTTGCTGCCACGAGCCGTAATAGTTTTCCTTGGAAGATATTAAAAAAAGATGGCTACACAAGTGTTGGTAGACATTGTGCGGGATAACATAAAAAAAATAACATGTTTGTACCCGTTGGATCTGCGTTGTAGAGTTTTACAAATTTCTTCTCCACCATGGTCCTTACTACCTCCTCTCGAAATACCAATGCAGCGTTTTGGGCGTCCGAAGGTGTAGTTTGGCCATGGCCGGTCCGGGCTCGAAGGGCTAGTTTGTGGCGACGTAAAAACAACTTGACCCAAGTGTCTGTAGCCCCAACCTTGGCGCTGGTGATGCCATTCTCGCTGGCTACCTCTTTCGCCTGCATTTACAATATCGAACGCGAGATCGGCGCACCGTCTCGCCGCAATCCATTGATCCAGAGCACAATTTCTTCTTCGACATCCTTTGGGAGAACGGTTGCTTGGCCAAGTTCGCGGAGGTTGTGGCGAGCCCCGCGGCCAGATGAACACGCTGCACGGATCTTCTTCTCTTCATTGATCCACTTGTTTATCTGGTTTTTCTTCGCTCGGCATTGTTTATGAAGAAGCTCGCCGTAGAAATGTTCGATGGTTTCGTCATGGTCATGGCTCTTTGCTATGTAGTTTAACACCTGCTGCTTGTGTCCGTAAGGAACCGCAGTCATGGTGTACGTCCTCGGGGTTCTGCCATTGCCGTTGATCCGCGGGTGAGGCATTGCTTCTGACGTCTGCTACTAGGAGAATGGGTTTCTACCCGCAAGTTGCCCCCTCTTCCTCTAATTTTTTTTTTTTTTCATCTGTCACATGCAGCGGCAAGTAATTGGTCAATCGCTTAATGACCCTTAGGACTGAGTGTCCCCTACGACTACGATAATGCGGTAGCAGACATAATCAAACTTATGTCTGCTAAAACATATTTCCTTTGTCTTGTAGCATCCGGGTTTAACAGTATAAATGTGCATATTTGGCCAGTTTGAAAAAAATCAATACTCTTTTATTGATCACTTGGTATACAGTATCATCTGTATCAGTTTGATATTAACCCTTCACCCACCAGGTTTTCTTACAGTTTTTAAAGTATGGTACCGGTATGTATCAATGTGATGCGAACGCATATCCAGTATCAGTATCACTGATACTAAGGTAATACTCAAATTTTGGACCGAAAAGTAGGGCATAAACTTTGGCCCAAAAGGCAACACTCAAACCTTGGTTCAAAACATCACACTCAAATGTTGGTCTGAAAGTGCTACTGTAAAACCTCTAATTGTGCCCCAACCCTCTTTTAGTACCCCACCTCTCACTTTTGATCACTTTGCGCGGGGATTTAAACGGTGCCCCATCCGCTTTTAGTACCCACGTAGGGAACCACAAGTAGAATCATACTCATTTACATGTAAAAAAACTATTTTGAAAAATAAATACTGAAAATGATTCTACATAGGTAGTGAATTACTACTAGTGATTGCCAAGTTTGAGTACACGTAGTCGTCATGAAGAAGTGTAACAACACCATCAAAGAAAAGCTGTGCGAGGTGGAAGCATTGGCTTCCGTCTCTGCTTTCTAGGAGACAATACCTTGCTTCTGGCTACGCTAAATCTCCATAAATTAATGGAGGACGCTGTGCATTGACAAGTCCGAGAACGACGATAGTTGCTGCAATTCAGAGGCATTTGAAGACGTTACGAGCGCTTGCGAAGGTATTTAGATACATAAACTTGCTATCAGACACGATTCCCCTTAGCCACCCTTAGCAGTACGGTACTACTAGTACCCCACTTTCTGTGTCAGGGGTTGTCCTTCGCCTGCAAATATCGGACACAAAGTTTGCATGTGACTTTTGGGACCAAAATTTGTGTACAGACTCAGCTCTTGGAGCCGCTGTACTACCGCAAATTTGGACTTCCAGGGAAGAACACACAGTACACTTTTGACTACGGGCTAGCAGCCCTACTAACCTACTACGGTAACGGGTGGGGCCAAGATGGGGATGGGATTAGTGGTGCTGCAAACCAATTGGGCATGTCAAGAACGCCAGCACTTCGCTATATCCAAAACTTGGAATCTCTTCTCTATGGCATGATGGACGATGTTGTTTACTTTCCTTCTCCCTCAGATGACAATGCATGGAACGCTTTGGTAGAGGGGTTTGCTGCTCGGGGATGAGATTTCCCGGATGTTGCATGCATTTTTGACGGCATCATCGTGACGTCTCGGCGCCCAAATAACCACTTGGTTAGCCATGCGTTTGGTTGTCGATTTAAGTGGTGACTTCATTCGTTAACGGACCTGTTGTATGTATTTCGGATAGGGATTCTACGATAAAAGCGGGAAGCCTGCGTACAACTGCTTAGCCGCCGTTGACCATCTTAACAAATTTCGTTACATCGGCGTCTTCAGTGGTAGCAATTCGGACCAGTCAATGTGGAACCAGTCAGAAGTTTTGGAAGCGCGGGCCAGACACTTGTGTCCTCCAGGCATCGATTGGTTGGGTGATTCTGGGTTTAAGACCTGGCCATTTCTCATGGTGCCTTATGATGAACGCAACGGCAAACGGCTAACGCGGAAGCAGCGTTGGAAAGTCATTTTACTATTGTTTTTATGAAGAACCGACTGATTTACTGACGAACTGTCTTCGGATTGTATGTACAGCTACAATTATCACATATCTTCGACGAGGATTCTAGTTGAATGCGTGTTTGGCAAGCTGAAATTTCGATTCAAAGTTCTTCACGGTGTGACAGATAGGCGTTCGCATACAGCCGATGCCCGAATGATTTGTGCTACGGTGGTACTTCACAACTTGCTAATTGATTTTGGCGCCAAAGAGGAGTTCGACACCGTGCGGAATGACCAGGATCGATTGCAAACAAGAAATGTGATGAATGCGTACAACGGTAACTGGAATAGGACGAAAGCAGAGGTCAAATTAGCCGAAAGAAAACGTGATACGTACACAGACTATTCTACCACTTCGACAACGAACAATAAAATGAATGAGTAGCGTGAATGAGCAGAGAGGTGCTCTCAACACTTAGCGATTGAAAAATCATTCTGCATCAGAAGGGTGCAGCTTCTTCATCAGTTCGGTGAATAGCATCGCTGTGGTTTGCTGCAGACCTGCAATACTCGAATGACATATCGCCTGAGAAGGCGTTTCGTGCTTAGCATCAGAGGTTTGGATTGACGCCAGTAGTTTTTCTATCCGTACAGGCATGTTATGGTCGGGTTGGGTGGACTGGCGGCCTGCAAAGATGCGCTCAAACGCACCGAAGCCATCGCGAAGCGTTTCGTTCAGGAGCTCAGCGGGTCGTTTGGTGTCATTCGAGTTCCCGCGCGAAAACTGCTGTTGCTTCTTCTGTTGTTGTTGCCACTTTGCTTTTGCGATGGCTTTGGCCTTCGCACGAGCCTCGCTTGGGGTGTCGGAGTCTTCTGGAGCGGAGCTTGGCCAACGCAGCTGCGGCGCTTCGAGCCCAAGAATGGCGTGGTGCCAACTCGATCCCTATTTCGAACGCTAACGTCGACTCTATCAACGCGATACAGCGACCCACGTACGCTAATCGTCGGTCGGATGCCGGCGTCGCTGCCATGGCCGCACACCGTCAAGCGCCACGATACAATCGCTGGGAGGAGGAGGAGGAGAACGCAACATCCTACGGCGCGCGCTACAGTCACCAAGACGTTGAGCAGGAGAACACGGCGCGCTATGACCGCCAGGCCTTTTATGCGGAACTTAGGGAACGCCACCGTAATTTAACGCAACGGCAACGTATCGCGCGCGAGTTTTACGGTCAAAGGCTGCAGCAACAGGAACCTCAAAAGAGAAAAGATGCGATTAGCGAAACGTCAAATGGCTACATTACTCTAACTGGGACACAGGAGTCCGCTAAAAGACAGCGACGACATCATCAACTGGTGGCGCCGGTGGATACGGTAATGGCGAGACATTACAGATCCTCTTCGTATCCACCAAGGAATACTCCAGGGCCAGTTCAGATACAAAGAGCTGCGTCCTTAGAACCCGCGAGACCGGCACCCCTTATTCAGGTGCCGGATACCGTATCCGATACGAGGACGCCAATGTGCCAATCGCCCTCTAATGGCGTTAGGACTGAGGAAAATAACAATTTGCAGACTGATCCGTCAATTATTGAGGATCTTGAAAATGAAGTGGAAAATGATGCGGGAGATGACACAATCACGGACCAAAAGAAGCAAAAGAAACGCGTACGGTATTTGCGTGACACAGATCGACGGAACATTATTAAACGGATTGAGAACGGAGAGAAGCAAGCAGCTTTGGCACGTGAGTTCGGTGTCACGAGGGCAGCTATTTGCCACATTAAGAAAAACCGGTTCGAGATCCTTTCACGTTACAACATGTTGGTCAAATCTGCTCAAGAAATGTAAGATACTGTTAATATGGAGTTGGTATACTAGGTCTAACTCTTTTTTTTGCACTAACAGGGACCGTGCTGAGAACTTTGTCGGCCCACCAGGTGCGGAGATGATGGTGCACGAAGTCCGTGCCAACTCGGGGTTGTTATTGATGACAATGCTACGCGACAGCCGGTCGAATAGTGCTACGTTTCGACGTGTGGCTGGCCGTCTGATCATGTGAGTGCATCGTGTTGTTTTCCTTGTTAATTGTGTCTTACATGACCTGATGTATGCAGGATTTTGCTGGAGGAAGCTTTAGCGGTTCTCGGCACAGAGAGTGTGGAAGTGATTACAGGTACCAGTCATCTGTACCGTGGCCTAAAAATGAAGTACCAGTTCTGCGGTGTCGCTATTGGCGCCGAAGGATTCCCGTTCCTTGTGCTGTTCCACCAAATGGAGCCTGAAGCTCCGCAGGGTTCGATCCACGTCGAAGCGGGGACGGACAGACAAGGTCAGCGAGTTTGGCGTCTGGACCACATGGATCTACCTGCCAACATCGTTCAGCACAAGGTTCTGCTCTTTTCATCTACGTGCAGTACGGGTGGCGCTGAGTGTAAGGCTATGGAGGTGCGTAAACTTCACATTGACAGGTTGCTGAAGTAGAGGAAACTTACTCCGTTTTATGGTTGTTTGTGTAGGCCTTGTGTAGTGTCGGATGCGACGAACGCAGCATCACGCTGGTCGTGATCCTCGCCGCTTCAGATGGAATTGTCAACATCAGCAACCGCTTCCCGCGTAAGTGGACGCGATATCGGGGCATTGCTTGCTGTATCTAACGCGAATGCTTCGTGAATTTGTTTTTCTGCAGAGGTGAAGATCATCACGGGCGGAATCGACGCCAAAGTAAATCCCCAGACGGACAGCATCGTCCCCGGCTTCGGCGACTTCGTTTCTCGTTATAACGGATCCTAGCAGGCTATCTTCAAGATATCAGCTACCGTCGTCGGCTGCCATTTCCTAGGTATGGGCACTTATTATCAAGTATTATTTTATTGTTTGTCGAGTGACAGTAAGTACCCGATCAAAAGACATCGCAACTTCAACGTTTATTTTGTAAGATGAGTCTCCATGGTGTATGCGTTGTAGCCGGCAGCATTATTTACGCAATCTTTCAGAACTCGAACAGCTCGCTGTGTACATCGAACTTCACCTTCATCTGTTTGGTCAGCGCCAAACTGGAGGATATAACGTCACGGACCATGGTTGACGGCCCGCAGACTAGCACGGCCACACGATCTTTGCCACTTTGTTTGGCTTGCTCACCGAGACTGCATAATGTAGCTGCGATATCTGGACGGCAGTTGTAGCGGAGACAGCTCTCAAGTTGCTGATCCACCCAGGCCCTGTCGATTTCGCGTTCACCTCTCGTCAGGTACAATTCACTGGAGAATACGCCTCCTTGGTTGACGTTGGAGGAGACAAGTTCGTGTGGAAAGTAGGTAGAGATCCTCTCATCTGGCTTTTGAGCTTCGTCACCGACGAGAGCTTCAATAGTGTCGATATCACGGACGGACCAGACAAAGTGCACACGCTCGATATTTGAGCGGCCTTCATTGTTGACTTCGTGATGCAACCAGTTGACAATTGATCGCATAGGAGTCACACCAATGCCACCCGAGAACAGAGCGAAGTGCGAATACGTGCTGAAACTCTTGATATCAATGGAGATGTTTCCGTATGGACCGTCGACAAGCATATCAAAAGGAGAAACACTCACTCCAGAACTGTTGATTTCAGTTGCAGATACCATAGTTTGGAGCTTCTGCGTCCAATTTCCGAGCACTTTGATGTGGAATGTCATCATCGGCTCACGTGGCGATGACGATATCGTGAACGGATGCCATTGCAGACTTGAGATCGCTGGCACACACAAGAAAACGTACTGACCTGCCTCATACTTGAATTCCTCGCCAGTATCCTTGCGAACTCGAGGGAACTGGATACGGACAATGTCTCCATGCAGTGCTGAGACGGAGATTTGATCACGAGCGATGACGCCCATGCGTTTGGCAGTGATCACATTGGTAGGTAGATCTGTCTGATTGTTTGAAGCCTCCTTCTTTCCGTTAAGAAAGGAGCCCTTGGCGTAAATTCTCGGACGATATACGAGTCGGAAAAGCATGTCAATGAGCCACGGTATAATCCCCACCAGAGCTAACCCAGCTCCATGGATAACAACGAACACGATCACTACGATAAACAGGATCCAGTGCATCCGTACAAACAACTCGAAGAATTTGCGTCGAATGGGTCCGAGTGAGAAGATGAACAGAATCACCATAGTTGCAAAGGCTACAATGCCCGTGAAAGCCTTTCCTCCTTCATTGTTTTCTTCATCGTGGTTTCGTGCCAGGAGATACGCGAGAGCATGTAGAGCAGTCAAGATGATCGTGACGACGGATGCAATTTTGTGGTAAAGCAGAGCTCGATCGAACGAGATGCCCGTGAGTGCCAGCAGCATCGAATTGTTCCTCACTACGAAGGCAAAAACCAGCAATATGGTTATGGTTGGAGGCGTTCCAGATCCTGCAACGTCTCGATTTTTAGCTTGTAGCGCTGTGACTGCAATGAGGATCAGACTTAGCGGAGTCGTGAGGATCAAATCCCCCAATTTAACGTCGAACTGGAACGTCATGAATGGTAGCGGCACGGCAAATACGTTGCGGGACAGACGCCAACGAAGCATTAGCCAGGAACGTAGCAGGTTCCCGATTGGCGTCGAATACGTGTTGGGTCGAGGTGTTGGCGACTGCAGGTCGACAGTCGAGTAGATGGCATCGGGGAGGGATGTCATGCCCCGCTCGTACTGTGTCTCAGTTAAGGAGCTTCTGTCTCCCGATAATAGGATCGGAAGACTCGGCTGGTGCGATTCAAGCACCGGAACGTAGTTCGACTGCGGCGAGGCGATCGACTCCATGTTCGTAAGGACGGGGTATGAGGCGAGTCGCAGAATAAGCCATGGACAGAGGACTCACTCTCGCATTGCGTTGTTTGGCATAATGCTTTGGGAGTACCAAAGGGTAAGTTACAGGAGGTTCACGCTGTTGTTGCTGTTTACTCGTGACTCGCGAGTGATCCCGAAAAAAACGGTGGCCATGGACACCAACAACTTTACTGTACAATTGAGACCCGAACGCCAGCGGAGCCTGTCCAGGAGAATCAAGCTGCTCGAGGTGGCGATGACAGTGCTGCGGTAAGAAGCTTGCCACTGGCGCGCAAGCTTCATCCATCTGCTGAAACCGATGTATATGTTCACCATGAGCCGGGCCCACTGTAACGCAACTGCTTCCGAATTTGCCTCTTCATCGCTTGACATCTCTGCATTTCCACCTGCGTCGCTTTCGTTCCTCAGGACTCAAAAATAGCCTCTCCTGTAAGTCCAGGGTTGCCCGAAAATATGTCGCACAGTAGAGACCATAGCGCAGACATTTCGAGCCCAAGTTCAGCGCGATATTCACACCGAACATCCATCGGATTGCATGTCAAGTCCCTAGCCGTAGTCTCTACCTAGGATTCACCAGCATCAGAGGCAATGGAACGTCCCTTTACCAGGTAGTCAATCGGTAATTCAGGATACTTGCGCTCCGAGGGCACGCCTTCCTCTTCGTCGTCCACGTCACTGCCCGAGTTTGCTCCTTTGTTACCAGTGGCAAATATTCGAGTTCGTTTGGCTCTATACGACTTTCGAACAGTGTTCAGCCTGTTTTTGAACCGTTACAACACGTCCTTCCTTTCCCTCCCCCCATGCTTCTTCGATGAGGGCTCGCCCCAAGAAGGTGTTCACTGTAGCCTCCCATGTAGCCAAAGTTTCTTCGTGCCGGTTGTTTTCTCAGCAAACTTCTTCAAGATGCGGTGATTCTTGAAGCGGGTTCTTGGTCAATGGCGCGGTCCAGCGCATATTGCTGCCTTTCGGCTTGGTTGACGCCGATTTAGGCGTTTCCTTGACCTTCAAGTTGCTCTTCTTTGACTAAGCCTTCGGACGACGTTTTTACTTCGTTGATCCTGCTGGTCCAGGTGCCGTGGCTTTGGTCTTGGCTCTTGAGAGGGTGAGAACTGGTGCTGATTTCGCAGGACGAGTAGCAGATGTTTGCTTCGACGAATGTCTTCGGCGTGCCTTCTTGAGAGGTGGAGTTGATGGACTTGAAGAAGAATCAGAACACGTTTCAGTTGCTTTCGATCTCTTCTTCCGCGGCGCTGACGTCATGGCTGAAAAGAGCGGAGAGTCCCAAATAGGGTGAGTACTTGGCCATCCTCGTCGATGATCGATGCTCGAGGAGTCGGACTCATGGAGCTAGGTGGGGGTTGGTAAATGCGGCAACCTTATGAATCTTGATGTCAAAGGAAACTTGAGAGTGAAGCACCCTCGAACAAAGCATACAAAGACAATATGCAGTAGGATAGGATTAACTCAAAATCGTCTAAGATACTCCCCGATTTATTCTCGCCTATTTTTTCTCATGTAAAAAAATGAAGCACCCAAATAATCGAGTGAGTTCTTATTCGGACATTCCTCTTATCGGCCTCGGGTCATGATAGAGCGCATTGTCTGTCGTAGTGTATCAATTATAGGTGGGGTTCCGGACTAGATGCATATCAGATTAGAAATGGTCGTAGTTAATACAGGGGGGCGAGCCACGTGTATGGCTGTCGAGTGCCTTTGGTTGGGGAGAGGCCAACACTTCTGGTTCTCCCCGCCAGCCCCCAAGCTCCTCTTCCTCGCCCTGCCTTTCTTCAGCTCCAGTTTGTATCACGTCGTCGGTATCACAATCACGCAGCGGCCGATCACGAGTCTGCTCTTATTCTTCGGGAAGGTCACGCGGGGGTACTTACTTTGAGAGCCCGTGCGCGTTTCCCGTCACTTTGGCAAGACCTTCACTCCTGCAAATAAATGAGCGGGCGAAGCAGATCGACGAATGCCACGCCATGTGGCCGGCCCACGCGGTCGAAAAGCGGGATAACAAAATAAAAATATCACAGGGATTGAAACCCGTAAAATAAATAGATTATTGTGCTGTCTGTGACTTGTGTTAGAGTTACAGATCTTGGATACCGGAAATTCGGTATCAGTATCGACTATCATTAATCTGGGCGATCTTTGCTGGTATTCACTTCTGGGATCCAAATCGCTTTTACAAACACTGCTCGACTTGAACTACTAAGTACTGAATTGGCATCGAAACCACCCAACTTTCAGGAAACATCTCCAGTTTTAGGGATCAAGAACTGGATGTCAAACAAAATCCGCCGAGACGGCTCACTATAATGGTCTCTCAAGTACATGTACTGTAGCTTAGTTTGATGAAAACACCAGTTTACCTTGGCTTACCAATCAAGGACATTCAGTCTGAAAGCAGAAAGAGTAAGGGTATTGGCGCTGAATCGTTTGGTAATTTCCTGTAGTCGTGCTCACAGGTAGGTTCTCATGCCTATCGTTCTCAATCCGCGAAGGCTACAGCCATAAGCATGAAGCTCAGCTCCAGGTTACCATGGCAGAAACAGCGACAATTTCGCGCGCACGTTCGAGACATCAGCAACGCCAGGGATTGCGTTGCGAGTTGCGGCGTGCCAAATCCTCGAGATGGAGCTGTCAACGCATCTGTCATCTCGTTGACAGGCACGTTTACACCGACATCTTGAACGATTTGGATCGAACTTCATCCCACGGATGAATCTCCGCTTGCTGCCCGCAATCGCTGTCCGCCATACGGAGAGCAACACGAGGCGAAAGCTGCGGAAATGCAGGCATGGTCGAGGGGCACGCTAACTACCGGTATCAGACCAAATAACGGACTCCCTTGTCGCTTTCATACATTTCGGCTCGTCCAAAGCGTGGCTATTTCGCCTGCATATTCGCTGTTACATATTGAAGTGCAACCGCTTCAGACCACGGCCCCGAAATCCAGCGCTTTCGTCTCGCGCTGGGCCAACGAACTATAGAACTGCAATGCAACGACCGTTGCCGCATTGCAAAAAGGCGGTGACTGCTGCCACAAAAAGAAGGCTCGCCGAATCTTCTACGTCACTGGGCAATGACAACCACTGCAAAAGTGCAGTTCACTGCGCCGACGACTCGCATCTACAGTAAACTGCAGCTACATGGATTCTACTAAGCTTATATGAAATTATTCTAAGGCGAGTACTGCAGTACGGTTCATTACATATGCACGTATCATGCTGGGTTGGTGCATCCAATGCACCGCAAACGTGCCTGTCCTCCACTCTCTGCAGTGCGGCACACGCTCCGGCCTCCCTAGATTTCTGTCCGCTCAACCGACCACATCGGAGTTTTGTCTAATCGGTCCGGCGGGAATCCAGGCCTGGCACACCGTGCTTAGCATGACTACTGTACACAATACATGTACATTGTGCATGTGCAACCACCGCTGCTCTCAGCGTGAGCAGGTTCAAAGGCTGCCTTCAAACAAAGGCAGCAGCATATCCTACAACAGGCAAAACTTCGCCTTTTGTAAGCAAATGGTGTTGATGTCGGACCAAAAGCGCTTCGAGAAAGCCAAAACCGAGTGACAACTGATACCGGCTGCACAGCGTCACGTTGTCAACTAAAGCCGGGCCGGCGGTGTGTGGACCCTACGAACTCCACAAGCACGTGCCTCGGTCACGTTCCACCTTCAATCTTTTCCCGCCGTGGCGGTTTGAATTCCTAACGTTAGCGTTGCCGCCAACAAGCAACGCCAACAGATCAATTGATACATGACACCTTGCATTAAAGCTTACTCTTACTCGCATAACTACGCTTACACTCACTCAGCACTCACGGGCACTCAAACTCGACGGCCGGTAGCCTGGCCGTCTCTGTATCGTACACATCATGACGGTCGTCCAGTAGTTTGAACGAACTTACAGCTGAAGGTTGGCCTCAGGATCTTCCTTGGGTTCACCGTCGGTCATTGACTCCTCGGCGGACGTCTCGGCCTCGTCGTGTGCAGCTTGGACCTGCTGCCGCTTGGGGACAGAAGTTTGGGTGTCGAAGGGGATGAGACTGAACTCGACGTTCGCGGGCTTGCCAGCGTCGTCCGTGATGACAGCAGCCACCAAGTTCACAGACAGTGCGTTGCCTCCCGCAGCCGTCGACTTGACCAGTGCACTGGTGGACTGTTTGGTCTCGCAAACCTTCTTCATGATGCTATCTAACTTGTCCTGATCAGCGCAGAGATACGACCGCAGTGTCTTCTGCTTCTTAAGCACAGGCTCCGACTGTCCAGTGTGCTTGACGAATGCGGTGTTAAACGTCACCGTCTGCATGTTCATGTCCACAACAACCCGAGGCGTCGTGGTCTTCTGGAACACGCCACGTACGACCTTATCAGCTCCAGACGTGGACTTTTGAGCTTGAGCACGGAAAGCTTCAGCTTGTTTCTCAGCACGCTCAGCCTTCTGCTTGGCAATGAGCAAGTTGCTACGTAGCATCTCGATGTAGTGCGAGGCGTTGTCCAAGACAGACTGTTTGTTCTTCTTCGTCTGCACACCAGCTTCGTCCAACATGTCCTTCAGTTGGTTGATACGATCGTTAAGCTTGAACATGCGCTTCTTCTCCTTAAGGTTAAGGTCTTCACGTGAACGCTTAGAGCCACTATGTGCGGAAGAAGGTGTAACCACAGAGCCATTGGCGTATTCGTAATCCGAAGACACGTGAAGCATCTGCCCTCCCATAGTAGGAGGAGGGTAGTAGTGACCAGCTCCCTGCACGTTCATCATGAGCGGTTCCGTCGCGTGTTGCGGCGTCATGGCGTGTTGAGGAGTCATAGCATGTTGTGGTGTGCCTTGGTGCACCATTTGTCCGTATTCTCCCATGGCATTGGACGGCTGCATGAAGATCTTGGGACGTTCGCCACTCTGCATGTGTTGCTGTTGTTGCTGGTAACCCATGGCGTTGGCGGGGGAAGGCGCGTATCCGTAGTCCGATAGCATAATGAGCTGGTTGTTTGGGTTGCCTTGGAGCAGGATGCGGGTTGCGATGGGGAGCGGAAGAGCTTCGACTTGACGTTGGCAGTTGCAAGTTTTGGACTGCGCGGCTTGAGGCCAAATGGGAAATGGGAATGCAGAAGACGAGCGCGGCCAGCAGCTGGCAGACGGACAGTTTCTCGCCGGGAGTTGCACCACGTCGCCATGCGATTGGTCGCGCCAGTGACCAGTGTAGAGGCACGGTTCGGACAGTTAGAAAGTCAGGTTTCACCTACCCCTCCCATTCCGAAAACGTGTACGATTTGTAAGGCTTTAGACCCGACTGGTATCCATTTGAAATGGGTAAGTGTGAAGGAAGTTGGGCACAGATACCTATATTGAAGCGAAGAAATGTTGATTCAAAGAGCCAGGAAACCGTGGTGCTGGGCTGTCCGTTGTGAAGCAAACTGAGTGTATCCAATTTTTATTGGGTTTTGTTTTCGTTGCAAGTCCAAGTACGTCGAAGTGTCATGGCTGATCAAGAATGAAATTCGATTGCTAAATAGAGCAACGAAGAAAGAATGGCTACAGGCCCTATTGAAACGGAGGATGCAGCTTGATCGCAGCGATATCACGGTGTAATATTGTATAGTGCTGTCAGTCCAGGATACGCACAATAGCATCGTTAGCATTTAGCGAACTTCTCGTATCGAGTTAGTTTTGGTTGTCACTCAATAGCTATTGTAGAGTTGTCTCTACGTTTGAGCTTATTTGGGCGGAAATGGAGTTGGAGCGAGGACAATCGACGAACTACATGTATTAATGGTGCTTTCGAATAGCGAGAGGCAGTAGGTTAGAGCAGCGCCGATTACGCTGTAAGCTTAGTAATTGAGCACACTTGCACTTCCTTAGCTGCGACTGGCAACTTTGGTGAAGTGCACACCACAGGAGTTGCACCATGATTACTTGGGTTTGCCTTGAACAACTGCAAAGCGTTTTGCTCGAAACGCTCCATAATTCGGGATAATTTGCCCAAAAATAGACCGATAACCTCACGACACTGCCATGAGAATCCATTTAGCTGTACATGCACCAAGCACGACTGACACGCTACGCTACTTTTGTTTTCTCTCGAAAATGGCGTTGACCTTAGTTACTCTAGCTACTAAAGTTCCCTGACGCCGGATAAAGACTAACAACGCCATGCTGGAACGATTTCCACTGCGAAGATCATCACTGCAAAGCAAGCAGGTATCTTGCCTTTCCTGGCAGTGGTCTACAGTCTGTACAGTACATGTATGAGTGGGTGTGTTTGCCGTCGAGTTGTGCATGCGTAGACTCGTAGACTCAAGGAAGAAAAGCATCCTTGTCCATGACTGTGCGGGAATAGGCCTCATGCGTCAGCACCGCTCGCGCGGCGTCAACACGGCGTGACGACAGCGCTATTTCGGTGGGGACGGTGAAGACGAGTACATGTAGCTTACTCAGTAAGCTTATGATGCAGGGAACTCGAAGCCTGAAGCATGCACTACATGTACAGCTGGTACAGCATCTAAGGCAGTATCGACTAACCCACAAAGGTATCTTTAACGTTGAGACTGTCAATGACAGTGCCTCTAGCTCGCAGCGTTTATCTGCATTACTTTCACGACACGAGTTGCCCATTTGCAGCACTAGAATTCATAGATCGGATACGTCCAAGCTCGACAACTCTCCGGCTCAAGCAACAAAACTTTCGAAACCTACGGCGCAAAGGTGAACGACTTCAGCACCACAACATGCAACAGCCAAAGCCTACAAAGACATGAGTCAGGAATCCCTTCGACTTGTGAATCTTCCACTATGGAAGCAAAGTCGAACGGACACATAAGTTCCAGCAAACCAAACTTGTCATTCAGATTATATGCTATCTAGGATACTGGCAATTTACAGTGCTTCGTAAAAATAAATTTAATAAAGAAGTTATATTTATTGAATAATTTATTATTGCGAAAATCCTAAGTCAGTAAAATATCGAATTGGGTCCGTAATAATTGAACTGGGTTCTACCATGCTCATTCAAGTATCGTTGGTCAAGAGCTCGCCAGTTTTTCGCTGTTTATTTGGAGTCATTCATTTAGCCGATACGAGCGACGGCCCACATGTATTGACAGGGCCGGAGCCAGGGCAAAATCTGAAGGGGGCCGGAGATTTCAGGTGGGGGGTGAGGGGAAAGGGGGCAAAAATCCCTTAAAAAGGTGGGGTTGGCGAAATTTCAGGGGGGCGGTGCCCCCTGGTCTACATGTAGCTCCGGCCCTGTGTATTGACTGTCGCCAGCTTATTTGCGCTAGTCTTTGAAAACCCCTTAGTTCCCGTATGTTGAGCCGTATAACATAAGAGATGTATACCCTCACTCAGTTTTTCGCAGCATTTGTGTTATTTGGAGCCGCATAACATAAGGGATTATTACACTTGAAATTTGTGTGCAGCAACTGTCCTTGTACAGTATACTGAAATCAATATATAGTTTTGAGTGAAAAATAGCCAAATGCACAGGTCTAGGTTTGACTTTCCTTCGAGCTCGGTCGAAGGTATCAGAGAAAGGGGACTGGTACCCACCAAAAATCAGTACCGAGAAACTGAAAAATGGTCGCGCCGGCAGGAAAGTCTCCGCGTTACACGCTAACGGAGGCGGAGAAGCAGCTGTACCTCGAGGGCCTTCGACGGGAGCGCCGCATGCGACGAGCGGAGCAGAAGGACGAGTAAGGAGCGACGGTTAAGAAGAAGAAGGGGGCGAAGTGTACAACGGCCGCTATGGAACAGGCAGCGCCCATGGACGTGGCTCCTGCGTATGACGCGGCTCCTGCAAAGGATGCGGCTGCGGTAAACGACGTTGTTCCTGCGAATGACGTGGCGCCAGCGAAGGACGTGTCACCGGCGCAGTAGGTGGCATCGTCGGAGGAGGTGGCCTCGGAAAAAAAGAAGGCGCAGGCAAAGAAGAAGGCTCCGGTCAAGAAAAAAGCTGCGCCCAAGGCGATCGTTGCTGCGCCGCCTCCGGTAGTAACCGAAGTGGTTGCTGATATGGTGAACTCGCTCGAGACCACTGAGAACCCTACCACGCCTGTTCGAGAGCCTCTACCTCCAACGCAGGCACCGACTACCAGCTCTGGATAGCGGAAAGGGACGGCGCGAGTCTCATCAAGGAAGCGTCGTCTTTGTGTACTGCAACACGACAGCGACGAAGACGAGGATGATGATGAGGTGACCTTTGTTGACTGTGTCCAACATAAGAAAGTGGGTTACGCGTTTATACTAACATAAAGTTGTGTGTTACGGGGCAATCTGTAGGACCAGCTACAAGACGAAGACAGCAGTGATGACGAGCCCGGAGATTCTACGTACGCTATCGCAGCCTGTGTTGTTGGCACAGATCATAATCCGATGCAAGAAGGAGCAGACAGGTGCACTGGTCTAAACTAAGACGAAGATTCCGACGTTTGCAAAGAGCCGGAAGAAGAAGACGACGGTGATGACGACAGTTGGGGCGGAGATGGAACGTCGGCGAACTCATGGACGATGAATCCGACGAAGAATACGATGAGCTGCCTGATTCTATCTTTTCGTCTGTTGCAAAAGATCCACAAGCGGTTTCGTCGATGAGGCAAGATGGCTGGGAGCACGGTAAGTTATGTTGGCTACCTCCAAGATATGTTGTTTAACCTTAATGCTTAGTCAACATGACCGCTAACATAATTTTGTATGGTTGTGCGAATATCTACAGATACATCCAAGTTCGGGTCGGATCCAACTTATGACAACCTCTATGAGGGTCCATACAGACCAAGCTACAGTGCTATCAGTGTGGCGGACCCATTAGCTCTGCTATTCTACTTTATGCCGCCGAAGCTATGGGTCCAGATCACTGTTGAAAACAATAACTACTACATACAGTCGATACCTCAGCGTGCAAGGAACATTCGCTCACAGCAGCGCCGGAACGGTGGTGAAGTGGAGGTGTTGGGCGAGAATCACCGGCGATTGGCTGCTGTGGATGACATTGAGGCGAGGGAAGTGTTGCGAGTGGTGGCGCTCTTGATCGCTAGGATGGTAGTTCCTATCCGAAAGGTCATCGCGGCGCACTAATCTCTCAAAAGGTGGGGCCACTGCCATCAAACCGGTTTGAGCAGTTCATGGCAAAGAATCTGTTCTTTCACATCACGGGCTGCCTCCATTATTCGAATAACAAATCGCCCCAAGCCCGACTTGATAGAGCATGGAAGATTAGGCTTGTGGTCGAGTACTCCAGCGCACCTTTGCACGCGGCTACAAGGCGCCGCCAGTTATCCGTTTTGATGAGGCTACGTTGCCCTCTCGCTCGCGCTACAACCCCATGCGTCAATTCAACAAGAACAAACCCCACAAGTTGGGCACGAAGGTGTTCGTGGCTGCGTGTGCGAAGACGGCGTATCGCATGAGGTGCGCGAGTGTAGATGTTGTGGCTAGCTTTGGCTGGTCACGATTTTGTTTTGATCCAAAGTGCTTATGTTGGATAACGGGTCAACACGCTGAGTGCCGCGGACGGAACATCCAACATAAAGCTAACTTTTGCGTTTTGGGCGTGTATGTTGCTGTGCTTTTGACTCGAGATATACTGTGGAGCAACGACGCATCTTCGCACTCCTGTCCCCAAGGATAACAACTCTGGAGAGGCTGTTGTGCTGCGCAACATGAAGGCTCTGTTGCCCCCCACACCGACATCTCCGTGGCGCCTGGTGATCTCTGATCGATTCTATACCACAGTGAAACTAGTGTTGGAGCTGCTACATCGTCGCCTTTACCTAATAGGTGCAATTCAGACGGATCGAGACGGCTATGCCAAGGGTGTGGTTAGTACCAAGAAAACAAGAACGGTCAATAAGCGAAAGATGATGGAACCCCCTCACCGCACAACAAAGCTTGCCCAAACCAAGCATTTTCCACAGATTACGGCAGCTATGTGATGGATCAAAATCCAGTCCACATGCTGTTCAGCGGAGGCAATCGAAACGGGCACAGTAGGTAAGTTTGTGTTTATATTGATTTATGGGATGTGCTAGCGATTATTGTTTGTATGCGGTGTATAGTGAGGCGGATCAACGGAGAGATGAAGCCGGTACCTGCGCCGGAGCTGGTCCACGACTACCACCGTTGGATGGTTGGTGTCGACGTCCATGACCAGCTCCGGATACAGCGCTACAGTGTGCAGCTTTCGTAAAAGTCACGCAAGTACTATCGGAAACTTTCTCTCGGCTTATTAGACATTGCGCTGACGAATGCTTTCATAGTGTCCCGCTACAACAAGAAGGTGAACAACAAGCGCCCACCCAAGCACTTTGCGTTCTTTGAAGAACTGATGGAGCAACGGTTTGTTATTGACTCTATCGAAGCCTTCGCGGAAATCGAAGTACGTCGTATGGTGCCCTGTCAACATTCGTATTATGGGTTGACATCGACCTCCAACATAAGGGTCAACTTATTTTGCTGATGTGTTCTTTGTTTGCAGCAAAGCGACATCAGCACGAGATCGGACGGCACCGCCTCCTGGAAGAGCAGCGGCCGCCCAGCAGGGTTCAGACGCGAAAGCCGATGCTGGTGTTAAAGTAGGACATCGACGCGAAGAGAACCAGACGTTATCGACTCCGAGCAAGGGTCGAAGAAGCGCCATCGTTCATGCAAAGTTTGTGCTTTTTACAAAGTCAAGTTTACGAAGTACTACTGCCTAGAGTGCTCTACAGGAAACCGACGGTGCGTGTTACACGTGCATGTTATCTTGCAAAGCTGCTTCTGAGACTTACGCGTACTTCTATCTGTAGCAAATACCTGTGCAACGTTGAGCGCGAAAGACGAGAGAAGACTCGCTTCCCCATCCTGTTTATCGGAAGTCCATTTTTGGAGCATTGCACACTTCCAGTAGTGAAGCATCCTAGTATTATGACCAATCACAAGAAAGAAGGAAAACCAAAATCATTTGATTGCAAGCTGCATAGCTGGCTACTAGTCAGCGTGGATAGCGCAGCCACCTACGCCTCGTCGCCTGCCATTCCTTCTTCGTCGTCGCCGCTCGCATTCTCTCCATCACTGCGACCGCCTGCCGGCGTCTCATTTGCTCCGTGCGCCCGCCGTCTGCGCTTCTTTCCTGGGCGGGACGACGGCGAGCGGTCACGCGGCTTGTGGTCCTGCCGCAGGCTATGCGGTATGTCGTTCCCGTTGTTCCACTCGTTGTGCCAGACATTACATATGTTGCCTTGTCCTGCATAAGGGGATGATGGGCTCGATATTGCAACATACCACCAGAATATGTCGGAGGTGTTCGAACTATAGTCGCCAATAAGCATTTGCACCTTCCCCTATCCCTCCCGCCAAAACCGTACTTAACGCGAACATATAAAAATTCCTATATTAACTTATGCTTAGCCGTAGAAACATAAGGGAAAAAATATACCCCTGAATTTTTGTCCGGGAACTAAGGGGTAACATTTTATTTTAAGAAAAATCTCCCAACTGGTGGGTGTGATAGGGTCAATCTTACACCAGTGCTCCGTTCTAACCCATGCAATATATTAATATAATTGGAATATTTATTAATGTACCGCTGTCTATTGCCATACTTTATTATGGTGACCCGCCCAGTTCAATTTTTTATTTTATTTCCAAAGCACTGCCAACGAGTCGTGACTACAAAATCATCTTGCATTGTGGAGATCGATCGATGCGTGCTTTCATCTTAACTTTCTGCTAGTCGTTCCACTTTAACGCTATTGTGGTCAAATTTATACTTGAGAATTGTATGTGGATGTCCGATACAACATTGTTAAACATGCGTAAATTCTTGGTTTTAGCCCGCTACCCGTAACCTGAGTATTGCAAATATGTATGTTTAAGGTGATATTGTATTGTCATAGTTCCTTAAACCAAACATTTATGTATGTTTAACACAAAATTCCCGCAGTTCATATGATTGGGTAAAAACCAAAAATATAACGTTTGATTGGGTAAAATTTGCAAAACCAAGCATTTTGCTAAGGGTCTACCACAATAGGGTTAATACCGTACTCAAGACTCAAGACCAACGCACAAATCGGGCCATGCACAGGCCGGGGCACCTTGAATTGGTTCAGTGGTTGGAAGGGAAACCAAAGGTTGTAGCTACTTAACGATACATTTGCTCAACACCGTCGTGGCTCCATGCAACTGAGACACATCTTGACGAAGAAAATGGCTGCAGAGCGTGTCGACCTTGACATAGTCAAGTGGTTGCACGCCAATCGTCACGAAGTGATGGAACAATGGCCGCCGCTGCTGCGCAACTGCCATTTGGATTATCTTCATTGGTCTCACGAAAATCGCGACCTGATGATTCTACAATAGGCATTTCAAAACGTCCACCACAGGAAGCCCGAACGACTTCCGTGATAAACTGATCCCGCCGAATATTTCTGCGAACTTTTACTTAGCATCAATGTTAGTTACTTCAACTGATGCTCACACCGATAAGAATTTAGCGCGCAAACCAGTCGCATGGACATGAAATCTGGCAAGAAGTAACCTCGCAAAGGCAAGCCAAGGCCACGAAGATTGCGGTAATGGCGAGTAGTTTGTTATACCTACCGCATTGCAGCAACCACAACGAAGCGAGTTTCTGCCTCATTTCAGCACTTTCCTTCGCAATCTCTTTCCGCTTGCGTTAAATTACAACAGCTTTTATCCGACTCAGCACATGAATTCTGTCGATGAAATCTAACTTCCGTAATTTCATCAAACGTGGCGTATTCGTCTCAGCACTTTCTTTCACTCTCCCCGAGGCATTGTGCTTACCGCTTCGCTGCGTGATATTGTATCTGGGAGTGCCGTTTCCATACCCTGCCAGCAGCAACACGGTTTCAGTCAAGTCACTTCCAGTGACGCACAGTTTCACCATTCCAAAAGACATTGACAGGCAGAATGTCCAAGTCAGCGCCGCACATATTTTCTTCGCGTGTAAGCTCATGGTCGATTCCATGATGAGCATTCTCCATCGTTGTCGACTTCCTCCCACCCATTCTGTAAAAGCCACTCCCAGACGTAACAGTTCCACGGTGCGACTATCAATGTGCATCCGTCTAACGCACTGGGAGTACGCTCCACTAGACACTGCACAACCTCGAGCCAAGAGATCTTACATTGGGGTTCTAAGTGAAATGAGCGACAATCGGGAAATTCTTCGAAGAGATGCACCGCTATGTCCAGACGTCCTGACTTGCGGGGAAACCATTACAGATCTAACTGCGTGCACCGCAACGAATAATGGCGACGTAGCCATTTCACCACCTTCAGATGACTATTTACCGCCGCTGCGTCAATAGCCATCAAAGTACAGCCCTCCCTTCGATTCAAGTGCAACCATTGACAACGTCCAGATGCCCATACCTGGCGGCATCGCTCGTTGAGTACACCCTCGGTGCGATGTTTGTGTAACCGCCTGACGGCTTCGATTTGACCATTTGCAGCAGCATAATCCATCGTTGCAGGCGTGCATCCAACGTTGTAATTGTCTTGGAACCACTGTAAAATACTCAAATGAGCGAGAATTGCAGCTGTATCCATGCCTTTATCAAGGTTGGATGTCTCGTGTCTGTCAGTGTGCAGCCACCGAACCATCTCGAGATCACCCTTTTCCACAACATCCTTCATCGTTGAATTAAGGCAGTCCTCGCTTCGATTCTTGTGAAGCTATTTCATCACGTCATGATGGTCATTTATAGCCGTGATATGTATTGCTTCAGAGCTACAACCTTCCGTGCGATTTTCGTTCAACCATTGAATTATTTGTAGGTTTTCCGGACCAGCAGCTAGATCCATAGCGCAGTTTTTACATAGGATTTGAGTATTGAATTGGAGCTACTGGACCGTCTTGAGGGATCCCGCGCAGGGTTGCGCGAAAAACAAGCGCACCATAAATTATTTCATTTAAATCTGGTGAAATTATTGTTTGAGTAAGCTCTCAATCACGTCGAGATAAAAGTTCATTGTGCTGTAGTCGTCTGGTCGACTACTGCACAGTAACCTTGCGCTTCAGTCCTCTCACAGCATTGCAGCATGTCTATTGGGTCTAAGCAGACGGTGCACTCGCGTGCGAATCGCTTAGACCGCCGTGAGCGATGTCTGAATAGCCGTGAGCGGCAACTTGCCTCGGTATTTGTTCCTCAATCTGAAATTTCGTGCCACCGGAGAAGTACAGGCCACGCCCCACATCTCGTCAACTTTGTGAAGTGCTGTTTGCGAATACTGCCTACATGTATGTCGACTGTGTCCGGGTAGCCGCGCTTAGCCTCGAAACGTGGTTACACGTCCGTTCTGGACAACCTCGACTGGCGCTATAGTGGCGTGGTACCTCGACGAGTACTACGTCTAGCCAGAGCCGGTCGCTCAAGCACGCTGGACGCGTTCGTTCGGGCCACGGTTGACCCAGTCATCACGAAGGCCTACATTGGACGTGATGGAGCACCATGTGTTCTCATTTTGCGAGAAGAATCGAACTCGTAAGCATACGTCACTCAAACCCATGACCCGATATCAGATAAAGTACCATCTCGACTCAACAGAGCCAGGCGTACAAACCCGGATTCGATACCTCCTCGCGGATACGCCCTTTGGCTTTTTGAGCGACGAGTAGACGCAAGGAGGAACACACTACGCAGCAATCAACGTAGTTACCCCGTTGTTAACGGACAGCAGGGCTGGCGACAAGTTCGTGCTTTTGTTCTCACCGTTTGTTGATGAAGGGGGCATGGGGGCGTGCTCGTTTATTAATCTGCTGGAAACCTCCACCAATGTCAGTTCATCCTCAGGTGGAACGTTGGAACTTATCTGAGTGAACATCGTTCCCTGCACTCACCGTTGTGCGTTTGGTAGGCCGTGAAAGACTACAGACGGATGGGGATGGCAATTTTCTTCGAGTTTTTGACGCGTTTTTGGACAATTTGTCGTGTTCGTTGACGATGGCTTCGGCGTACGAGACTACCGGAGGTAGTCTACGTTTACTGCAATACCTAGCTGTTCGCGGGTCCAAGACGATGGATAAATCCCTGTGACAATTGGGAGATTTGCGCTGTTACGGGCAAAATAGGAGCTAGCGGTGATCAACGCAGCCTGAAGTGGATTGCAGAGAAGTACTTCCCTGGCGCGTTCGTCACGGAAGTCGTAGCTGAAGCTTCTTCTAGTGGACTCTTGGAAATGGTGGACTGGCTGGGGTAAAACCGGGGTACTGGGGAGAGATTGAGTAAAGTGGGGCCGTAAAGAACAACCATAACGATGTGGTGGATTGGTTGAGAACTCATGTAGTGCTTCGACCAGAGTGTGCGCAGTTTGTGATCAATCAAGCAGCGAGACCTGGAAATTGGGAAATTGGGAAGTGGTTGTACGAAAACTTTGACATCAGATTTGCCGGTGTGTTGATAGCAGCGGTTATGAAGTGTCAATGGGAGGTGACACACGACCTGGATGCAGTCCCCCAACTCCAACGCATTTTCTATCACACCACAAAGGACGGTGATCTGAATAATATTCAGATCAGAAGGTCTTAAACCTTGGAAAAAATAATATAATATCAATATTTTGATATTATATTTACTAAATAAAGTTATTATTGGTATTTGCCAGATTACAATCATTATTATTGCTTTATTTTCGAGGAGAATACAATCCTGAGTTCGAGGTCATACAAATATCAAGATAAAATAAACAAATACAAATAGAATTGTATTTTTGTACGGAATAACTTTAATTTATTATTGGAAGTTGGATATTATACCTAGTGATTATTACTGATGGGATTTTGGTCAGAATACTACTGAGAATTGAATTTTTCATGCCCTGGTTTGTTTTGGTCACTTGCACATTAAGTGGGTCCAAGAGGAAAAAGGCGTCATGGATGTTGGCGAGGGGTGTAAATTAGCCGCTGAATATGGCCAACTGGAAGTGCTAAAATACTTGATGACCGTTTTCAACCGCATCACGCATATGGAAAGGGGCACATGTACACTTTTCCATTCTGATTTCGCTCAGCCATCGAACTATTTCAAGGTTCCCATTTTCCAAAATTTGCTGGACATTGTATCCATTCGGCTGCTTAGTGCAGGACAGCATGTCCTGTATTTTCCAAATGGAAAGAGGCGTAATCATCAAATAAACAGGGATTCACTGTAGGGCCGGAGCAAAAACCGATTTCCACCAATTTTGCTGGACATTTGTCCTGCACACAGAAACCCATACTGTACAGTACTAAGCCGAGTTCGTCGATTAGCAACAAAGGTGACCGAAAGCTTACGGTTGCGAGGGATGGATCAATGATGAAACTGAGCTGTTGAAGCTAGCCATACTAATGTAGAACCAGGAGGTGGACGTAGTGCAATAAGCCAAGAACAGAAGTGCTATACTGGCGCTGTAGGCGCCGCCGACGCGGCTGGTATGGCCTGGGAGCGATGTCGGTCTCGCCGTCGATGGACGGCAACACAGAGCCTAGGTGATGTCATCATACAAGATGGACACTGGTGACGACGCTAAAAAGTAGACAACGCTTTATCCGAGAAGCAAGGTGTGATCTTTACTGTACGGTTGCACGTGAGTGTCGTACGTGAATAAAACGTTCTCGTGGAAGAAGGTGTGCGTGTTTCAGCACACGTAACAAAAGTCGCGATATTCATTCGCAGAGAACAGAACTCGCTGCTGCGTCTGGACCTAGCCGTTGGTATGTAGACGTAGGTGATAGCATTGGTGTCGCTGGTGGAAGCGTGTTTTTGACTGCTCGATGGGATGTGATGCTACTGACACCGCAAGCAATTGCGTGGATGACACCGTGGAGTTCATGAGGGGCGTGAACTGTATGCAAACAGAGGCTAGCCCAAACAGAGTGCACACTGGCGGTGGAGTGCATGGACTATTCATTATAAAATACATCGAAGTAGTGGTGTAGGCTGCCGGTTGAATGGGGTCGGGTCAGCACAAGCAGCACTAACTGATTGGTTCAAATTCATTTTCATTTGTCTTTGATTGGCTAAAAGTGCACATTTTCATTGTCCTGCAAATGTCCTGCAGATTCCGTCTAACAATCATTTTCAGTGGCTACAGCCATCGCGTAGCGTGCGCATTTAGCTTGGGTATTGGAGTGGAGCCACTGAATTGTCTTGTGCGATGCCGCTTCAGCTGCCAGACCTAAAGAATAGGCATACTCCTTCTTATTCAGAGGATTAGATTTGCCGAGAAGTTTTGTGCGAAAAAGAAGAGACTGAAAGCATATATCAATCATGGTGAAAAGTACCGACTTATCGCCAAGATTGATGTTTTCTTCCTCCATCACGCCACAAGGACTTGGAACTGTGATACCGGAAAATATTGCTATGGAAAAATCTTGAAGGCTCATAAATTATGTTGTAGGTACGAGATTGGACCACGGTTTGTTGCTTTCGACGCGGAATGCGCTGTTATTGGCTCTCCTTTTGTGATCACTCGAAAAGAGCGGAAAATAACAGAGATATGATCAAAAATAAGCAAAAATACATGTGGTTCCCAGAGCCTTTTGAACCGTAACAGATAAAATCACAGACCATAATCGCACCTAAGCGGATCGTCGCACAGACATTCGAAGTTGGATTTGACTTTTGAAAATGCCTCGCCCCACTGCAGCACCGTAACATGCAACCACCAAAGCTTGGCCAGGAATTTTTTCGATTAGTAAATCGTCCACTATGGAAGCAAAGGCATTCGTCCAAAAAATCGGTTTATAAAGTCGAAAAGACAGATACAGCAGGTTGCACTAACCAAACTGTCGCTCGAGTTACATGTACATGCTGCTTAGTGTTGATCGAGCGCATTCGTCACTACTTTCTGCATGATGCAGGTAAGAATTCACTAAATTTAGGAAACAGCAATCGTCATCTGCCGCAAAAAAATGCATCCCGATACACTCACAGAAACTGGCTTCGCAACGTTGTGCTACAGTATCATCCAGTCGTATGCAATGACTGGTTCCAAAAGCGTGCAGACACTCCATTCATGTGGAGTAGCTTCCTGTTATTTTGCTCGAGCCAGTCGCAGACGTGCCAGTTCCATGATCTCACTTGCAAATTACACCCCTTGAAAGCACCGGGAGCACGTTTCACCAGCCACTGCACAACTTAGACATGCAACTTCAATTTCGGATCCAAATTGAAACGAGCGACACTCCGGAAATTCCTCGAAAAGAAGCACCGCTATGTCCAAACGTATCGACTTGCTGAAAAGTGGTTCAAGAGCCGACGGCGAGCACTGAAAAGAACAATGGCGACGAAGCCACTTCACCACCTTCAGGTGACCATTTTTCGCTGCTCCGTCAATAGCCACCGAAGAGCAACCCTCGCTTCGATTCAAGTGCAACCACCTGACTACTGGCAGATGCCCATTCGTGGCGGCTTCGTCCATCGCTCGTTGAGTGCATCCCTCGCTGCGGTGTTCGTGTAACCATTTGACTACTTCCAACTGCCCATTCTTGGCGGCTTCGTTCATTGCCCATTCAGTACAGCCCTCGGTACAATGTTCGTTTAACCACTTGACGAATTCGATATGGCCCTTTTCAGCAGATAGATCCATCGCTGAAGTTGTGTATCCAACATTGCGATTGTCTTCGAACCACTGGAAAATACGCAAATGTCCGTTCGCTGCAGCACTATCCATGACTCCATGAAGGTCGAAGGTCTCGTGTCTGTTATTGTGCAGCCATTGAACCATCTCGAGATTGCTACTGAACGCAGCCCACACCATCGTTGAATATTTTCAACCCTCGCTTCGATTCTTGTGAAGCCACGTCACCACGTCAAGATGGCCATTCTGAGCCTCATAATCATCGCGAAAGAACTACAACCTTCTGTTCGGTTTTCGCTCAACCACTGAACCATTTCTAGGTTTCCCGAGCAGTGGCGTTATCCATAGTGTATGTTGGGATTTGAGCTGGAGTATTGAAGTGAACGCACTGAGCCATCTCGAGAGATATCGGGTAAATTGCCACATCCAAAAATTTGTTGTATCCGTTCGTATCCAGCTTCTTGTCGTGCAAGTATTGCAACATGTCCAGGTGGCCGTGTTCAACGGCTAAGATGCACCCTTCTCCAACAGCCGTGACGCCTTTTTCCTCGTGGATCCACTTGACACTGTGCAAGTGACCATATTGAGCAGCCGTTTCAAGAACCCTCACAATTCTCGCACTAGCCCGCGTTCAAACAAAAACTTGAGCATGTCGAGACCACCGCGCTTTGCTGTCTTCTGGTCCATGGATTCGCTATCGTGAATTACATCCAGGTCAGCACGCTTTGCATTTGCATTGTTCAGAAACCAGCGTGCTACATCCCATTGACTATTTCGAACTGCATCAATCAATGCAAAGGTAAATCTGATGTCGAAACTCCCCTTCAACCATTTCACAATCTCCAAGTTCCCAGATTTCGCTGCTTTCTCCATAACGAACTGCGCACAACATTAGCTCTCAGCCAATCCACCACATCGTTATGGTCATTCTTTATGGCTCCATACAGCTCAATTCCTCCCCAGTACCCCATGCCATGATGATTTTGCCACAGCTAGTCCACAACTTCCAATTGTCCATTAGACGAAGCTTCAAATACGACTTCCGCGAGGAACTCGCCGGAAAAATGTTTCTCTGCGATCCACTTGACGCCTCGTAAATCACCTCGCGCTGTTATTTGGTCGCCACGCAGTTAACTTCCCAGCGTCGCAAGAATACATCCATTGTCTTGGACTCGCAAACAACTAGATATTGGAGTAAACGTAGATTGCCTCCAGAAGTCTCATACGCCGAAGACATCGTCAACGAACACGACAAATTGTCCAAAAACGCGTCGATAACTCGAAACAAGCTGCAATCTCCATCCGTTTGGAGATATTCACGGCCCACTAAACGCACAGCGCTGAGTATAGGAACTGAAGGCCACTCATTCATGTCCCAAAGTTCCACCTGAGGACGAATTGAAATTGGTGGAGGAGTAAACTTGTCTTGGTGCGTCATACTCCCATAGTGATCTCAGGACTTTAGAGAAAGAAACTGACGTCCCGACGAGGTCGATTCTTGTCGCCAACGGTGGGAGGTTGAAGTAGTCAAAGTTTTGAGTTTTGACCCAAAACCTATCACCAAAATCGATTTTTCCGCCTTTTCTTTTGATAGGATTTTTTGTGGTAGTGATAGAAAATTGTGAAGCTCTGTTGGAACTTCCAACTTGGAAGAAATGACACTATATTATCATTATGCACGAGCATGCTTGAGCGCAGCAGCCTCCGGATTAAATTCTGGTGTCTCAATAAACTGCAAAAAGAGGTTTGTGAGACGCTTGCGCAGACCTTCGAGGCTCTTCTCCTTACGTCCACGACTCAGCATGTCAGCTTCACGATCAATGAGCTCCACAAGCTCGCGAGTAAGAGCACAGTCGAATTCTTGGACCGTCCACTTGATATGAAGCAACATATCCAAGCGCTCGTCCACTGAACTGAGTGGTGTCCTCAATCCATGATACAAATCCATGAGTTCTTTGGCACGTACAGTAAATGGCGTATGCACCTCCTTGACCCCACCGTCACTCATCTGCCACTGCTTGGGACGTGCCATAAACTGAAGCATTGCTTCGATGCGCTGCTTGCGGTTGGCCTCAGTTGCCGTCAACTTCAGACGATCGATGGTCTGAAGTAGTTTCGTCTCTTTGGCAAGAATTGCATCAAGTGCACGTTGCCTTTCAACTGAGTCGAGCTCTCTCTGGTCACGAACCTTTCGGCACTCGACTTGTCGCCACTTGTCCAACTCATTGTACAGCACCTCGAAGTCGCTTACGGTGTTCGGATGCATACGTCGGTTAACTTCGCGGCGCTGGCGACTAATGTCTTCAGCTTCATTCTCCTGAGCTTCGATCTCTGCGAGCTTGCTCACACGACGACGTTGTTCACGAATGTTGAACACATAAAGCCGAGCTCGAAATCCACGCCACAGACGTTGCATGAGTAACACCGAGTCCTCACGAAGACTGTCTAGCTGATACGAGTCGAAATATGGTCGGGCTGTTACGTGGCGATCGAAGGATTCGTCCAGCTTCAGGTCGCGTCGAGACATTTGGGTCCCCGACTCACGGTGGGTCTGCAAGGATCGAGTCACAAGATGTTGTGTTTGTGTCTCGCGGTGGAAACGTGCTGGGCCCATGTTGCGGCGAGCTCGCGATAAAATGGTCTGCACGGGTTACAGCTTCAGTTAGCAATGGTTCTCAGCGTATTGAAGCATGAAGTAGACAGCGTACCTGACAGGAGGCATGATGAAATTGCTGCTGCGTTTTTCGATGTCGGAAGCCTCCAAGGTAGGGTTTGTGGCCCGTAAACTTCTCAATCTGCACAGTAATTATGCCGGTGCTGTCGGTCTCCTCTGCATCACCACAAAACGGTCAAGACACTGCGTCAGCATCAAGTGGTATAACTTGGATTGATCAAGTCGAAAGTCTCACCATTGTAAACCTGGACTTGTATTCGGTCTGGCATGACATAGTCGCTCATGGTCGGTGGTCTTGCAACGTACGCTTCGAGCATACACTCAGTATTACCTACAGGCAACCCATACACTGAAAGTGGCAAGTCATCCTCGTTCTGCTCTGCATCTCGAGGTCCACGAAGATCTGGGAAGCTCACAAACTCTGGATTCAGCTGTAAGTCGGTGCAGAGCATTTTCCGGAGCAAACCGAGGGTGGTCTCAGCCGTGGCAGTAACACGATGCCTCACATTGTCAGGCTGCAGCACCACGAGCAACGAGAACTCGCAGCCTTCGAGTTGTTCAGACGACGCACGAATAAACTCGGCCATCGCTATCTCTGAGGAAGACGACGGCTGTCCAGAATTTTCAGGTATTTCCTCTGGAGTTGCAGGGTCTTCGGCCTCATCAGAGTTGATCGGTTCTACCGAAGACATTTCAGTCTGCTGCTCGCCATCAACGGCAAACTGTTGCTCGTCAGAGTCCATGGCAAATAGGTAGGGAATTCTCAGTTGCACCAAAGGTGTTGCGGTGCAATCCGATCTCCAGGAGACACCCCTTCAATAAGCTGCCACGCTGGACTCGTCGGGTCGTTTCAGACTGGAGTCTTTTCGTGTGCACTTTACTTTAGCAGGGTCCACCATCATCCATTTCACTGCGAATACTCGGACAGGGATTTTCAAATGGTTTTCGATAAGGTTTTCGTAATGTGCATCAATCGGAGGTTGTCCTTAGCAGGTCCCGTGGACTTGATCCTCTTTGTGTGTCTCTCTCGCTTTGATCTAGTGCGAGTTGCTACAAACTGCCACATCTAGGCTGTGCGCTGGCGCTTGGCATCTTTTTTCTTGCACATCAGAGTCGTCTGGAAAACGTTCTTACGACCTTCATTCGGAACGAATTCCTTGCGCTTTTTAACCTTCTTGACCTTACCCATATCAAGGGTCTCATCCCAGTAGTCTTGACGACCAGCATTACGGTGCTTCCATTCCTCCTGCTTCAGAGCATTCAGCACACGGTCGTGTTTCGCAGTCAACGCACTGTCAACTGCCTCGTGTGATGCTGCGTCGCTGCTGCTCATAGTTTCGGAGGACTCAACATCCGTCTCACCTGTCCATTTGTCAACTTCACGACCAAATAACGCCGCGTTGCGTACACCAACATTTTTGAGATACCGTGGGTCGAATGGCACTCGAGTGACTCCTGACGATTTTACTAGTACGGCAACAGGTGCTTCAGTCTTTGTCTCCTTGGATTCCAATGGCAGTTCCTTCACAGATCGAGTCATCACAAGACGTGGACAAGATTTCCACGACACCGGTGCGAATCGGTACAACCGACCAACACGACCGAAGCTAGGCGTTAATGAGCGCTTCATTCGGGGTCGGGTAACGACTGGTGTTCCGTTTGACACGGATTTCTTCGTCGTAACCTTGAATGTCACCACCGTCTTGTGTTTTTTAGAGTTGACAGGAATCACAACTAGGGGTTTCTCAGTAACATCCGCTGGTGAGGTCACCGTCGTCTTGAGACTTGCAAGGAACCCGTTCATGTCCAACTCCTTGGTTTTAGAGAGTACCGTCTTGGATGCCATTTTTTCAGGCACTTCCTCCTTTTCTTTCTTCTTAGCTGCTTCCATGACTTCCTTGGCTTTTGCCTTCACCACTTCTTCTTCCTTTGCCTTTGGTTTCGGACGTTCAGAAAGAGGCAACACACGCGAGTAGAAAAGCATGTACGCTTTTTGTTGCAAAACCGTGTCAAGACTCACCCATCTCACTGTGTCGTCGTTCATTTCGTACCATTGGCCTGATGAACCTTTCACGAAAGCGTAATAGTGTCCACAATCCGTGGAAAACCCAGCATGGACCAGAACCGCATGCAACTCGTACTTAGTACGGCCTCCACGACGATCTTCGCAGTTTTTGCTCATCCCCGCGGCAATGTCCAGCGAGCGAGGGAACTCAATATGGCGTTTAATTTTGCCAAACATAAGGTCGAATCTCTTCAACTGGATCATCAACACGTTCGGACACTCGGCAATGGTAAGTCCCTTTTCGGCACGACTGGGTTTGCCACAACTGGAACATTTCCACGCATTGCGATCGTCTAGTGTCTCAATTGCAGTGAAGTGACGTAACGCCCCTTTGACACTGTTGACGCCATGTGCAATTTCCAGTGACAAATCCAAAAAGTCGTCAAAACGTTCGGAAACGTATCCGCACTTGGCGCACTTGAGGTAATTCTTCAACTTGCCGCCAAACATACGGTGCACAAAAGTCGTGGAGGCCGCCGAGTGCGTTTCACTCTTGATGTGCGCCTTGCGTAAACACGAGCGCTGCATCGAGTCCAGCAACAACCTGAAAAACTCGTGCGAATCTTCCTGTCGGCCGATGCGGAAACTCTTGGAGATGTGGCGTACATTCATCACCAGCTCCTTCGGTTGCAACACCCTCGCGGCGTTGTTGCCATGCACGGACTGCAACAGTCTCGACATGGCACGCACACTGCAAAATCCGTTGCCACCTGAGTGTCCATTGTTGCCACCGAAGCCGTGTTTGCCGAACTTTTTGTTGAACTTGGACGATTTGGTGCCACTCGATGGCAATGCGCCGCCGTTGAAGGAGGCAAACACTTCCTTGTCCAATAGGAACTGCGCGAAACACGGAGTGTAGGTCAAACACTGCAACACCGAGTTGAGGTAGCACGTGTTGCCCAAGTTGGCAAAACCCGGGCCGATTTTCTTCGAGTGTTGCCAGGTCAGCAATCGTTCGACGGACGCAGCGTCTGTGATTTCCTTCGTGTCTTTCTTCTTGGGTTTGCCACTTTCACTGGAGTTGCCGTCCAACCGGCCAATCACACGCACGTTCTTGGCCCGCACGAAGTCAATGCGGCGCTCATTCACCAACGCAACAGCCGATTTGCATTGCGCCTTGAAAGGGAGCGCGTCGTTTCCATTGGCTGACGTCGACGTGGCAGTTTCGTTTAGGCTAGTTTTAACCGGGTTCGCTGCCACCTTCGCGGGTTTGAAGGCCGGGGACGCGGACGATGACGTCAGGCGCGACGATGCCGGCAGCTCTGCGGCGCGTGGGGCCATGGCCAGCATTACGGACGAGTGGAAGTGAGCGCGATGACTGGTTGGGCTGAAGAGAGCTGGTGGACGAGCGGACGAGTGCCGGTTTTAAAATAGGGAAAGGGCTCGGAGAAATTAAGTACGAAACTAATTTATTAGCCAATCAGAGAAGAATGAAGAAATGACTTGATTTTTGTATGAATACTTCAACTTGCCCGCTAAGATACGTTGGTAAACTAAACTGATGCAAACAAGGAGTGCTAATTGCTGTCATTGAAGTGGGAGAAATTGACGCTATGCTGCGGAGTCGCCTCGGCGATGATCTTGCTAAGCTTACGCTGTCCTCGGGGGCAGCCTGGCCGTTGTATTCGAGGTGTACCCACCAGTGCGTGTTCTTCTCGTTATTCAGGACTCGAGGTCGCCTATTTAATGCCGTTTGGGGCGTGCATATCCGTCACTTGTCGGCGACGCTACCTATCCGTAAGTTGACCTGGTCAACCGTGGTCAGACGCTCTTGGACACAGCTAGTTTTCAAGTTAGACAGGAACCCCCGTGTTATGAGAAAAGAATCCGCAGCTTTGCACAATCCAGAGGATCTCGTTCAGCACATCAGAACGCACTCGCCGCGTAGTGGCTGCCGTCCGTTATAGTTCCATCGACAGCTTGATCAACGGCTGTGCCGGCAAGTCAAGAACAAAACAACTGATGCCCATGACAGGAAATTCCAAAAGCCCCATCAGGATCCCTGCTTCCATTCATTTTTCTTGTTGGCACAAGTAAATTCGAGCGGTTTGCGACAGATCAACGGCTACATTTCCCGTGTCAACTGCCTTTTAGCATTAGAGGTCTAATGCTTTAAAAAAAAAATAGCTGGTCTAATCAGACCAGCTATTTTTTTTTTAAGAAGTGCTTTGAAATAGGATTTGATACACTTTCCAAGTACACGATGTTGTAGTCGTTAAATACGTTGCCATCCAGAGCGCGGTTCATGATACCTGTGTATGTGACGGACGCCTTGGTGGTAATGAGAGCGCTGGAGCCGAGTTGACACTGCAGCGCGAAGTCGCACGTGTACTTGTCGACACAGGCACCTCCACCCTGGAAAAACAGTAGCAGCTTCTTCTTGTCCTGGTGGCAGGGAACACCTGGAAGAAGTACGTCGAGTCGGACGTGAACGTCGTCACGGTGTCTGAGTAGTCGTCGAAGGCGCATCGGGTGTCGCCACCCGGGTAGATGAGGACGCTTCCGTCGTCGCTGGAGGCGGTGAGCGAGTCGATGGCACACGCGTCGGAATCAGGTGCTGGAACCAGCTTGGGCAGCGAGGACCGGTAGGGTGAAGAACGCGAGCACGGCCTTGGTGACTTGGTTGAAGAAGACCATGTTGTACGGAGCTTGGAGCTTGGAGCTAGAAGCTAGGTGGAGGTAAGTACCAGGTAGACAGGTGGTTGTCCTGACGACGGTTGAGCTCTCGATAGCAAATTTGAAAATGAAAGCTGAGTGCGATGTCGATCGGATAGATCTTTCGTTTTCACGATAGTGCGTTTAAGGGATAAGGCGTTGACTTTGAAACGAAGCCTTGCTCAGTAAGAGAGGTTGCTCTATCGGCAAGGCCTCGATAGATAGCAAGGTCTTGTCCTAGCAGGAGTGCTGGATTGAGCAGGCCATTGTTACTGGTGGGTGAACAGGATGTGTTCGTGCACCGTAAGTTGTATAAGAGAGATCGAGCAAGCCTCGTTGAAGTGTCCGTGTCGCGAAAGTGAGTCAATTGACGATATGATCTCAAAGATATGCGCGCGTACACATCGTGGGGAGTCACGTCGTGCCGTCTGTCTCCCGAGAGACTCGCGCCGAGATCATGTACATGTAGTGCATGATGTAGCCGTCTTTAAGGCATACGTCTTAGCCACGAGTCTTTGAGTTGAAGGCAGACACAAAGCTGTCTTACGCTGACAGCTCTACGTCAATCTCGTTGGTCAGCACGCGTGTGTACCAGTGAACATGTACCTCGGTGAATCTGTCAAGTGGACAACGGTCGACTAGAAAACATGCACGGTCTCAGGAAACCTTAACGTGTTCTGAACATCTTGACGCGCGCAGAATTAGCTGCAATGGGCGGCCTGTCACCAGCGGATCCCCACGGCGAGGGAAGTTGCAGTGTAGAGGTGTTTCGATGCTTGCAAGCTCACCAAGGTTATCCAGTCACGCTGACCAAAGGATACCTGCCTTCTTCCTCAGGGTTGGTCTCCTCTTTTCGTCCTCAAAGGAATTCATTTTATATTTTTCCGTCGAGGAGCTGCCGCCTTCGTCTGGACAACCTCCAGTTTACCTGGTACTTACCTCCACCTAGCTTCTAGCTCCAAGCTTCGTACAACATGGTCTTCTTCAACCAAGTCACCAAGGCCGTGCTCGCGTTCTTCACTCTACCGGTCCTCGCTGCCCAAGCTGGTTCCAGCACATACACGGTCACCGACTCCGACGCGTGTGCCATCGACTCGCTCACCGCCTCCAGCGACGACGGAAGCGCCGCCAATCAGGACAAGAAGAAGCTGCTACTGTTTTTCCAGGGTGGAGGTGCCTGTGTCGACAAGTACACATGCGACTTCGTGCTGCAGTGTCAACTCGGCTCCAGCGCTCTCATTACCACCAAGGCGTCCGTCACAGACACGGGTATCTTGAACGGCACCTTGGATGGCAACGTCTTCAACGATTACAACATCGTGTACTTGCCGTACTGCACGGGCGATCTGTTCGTGGGCAACAAGTATCTGGAGCCGTATGAGAGCGTGTACAATCAGGCTCTGGGCAACCAGCAATGTCTGGGTCAGAACCAAGGCATGTACATGAATGGATACAACAACACGATGGCAGTGTTGAAGTGGGCGTTGACCAACTACCCCGACCCGGAGCAATTAGTGATCGGTGGTTACAATGCCGGATCACTTGATGCGCAGTTGTGGTCTACGTATGTGGCCAATACTTGGAATGTGGAGTCGAAAGCGGCGGAGTTCCAGGTGTTGGCAGACAGCTACGTGGGAGTATTCCCTGAGTACAAGGTGGCTGCGAGCGAACTGATCAACTACTACGGCGGTTGTGGGCTTGTTGGGTTCCCTGACAGTATGGTCACTGAGTGTGAGGCTCAAACGGCGACGACTGTCGAAATGGTGAGCTCGTTGATGAAGTGCCGAATGGGGAGTGGCTCTTCATTGACAGCATTTCGGACAAAACCCAGCGTAAATTCTACGAGTTGGTGTTGTTGGGTATTGCTGGTTACCCGTTCACGAATCTGCTTCCTGCTGATGAATTCTACGGCAATATGACGGAGATCCTAGACGCGTACTCGTTGATCATGAATGTGACTCGCTTCAACATCGACAGCGACCAGCACGTGTGGCTAACTGGCAACGATTACTCAAGTGCGGAAAGCCTGGAGGGTGAGTATCTGGGCGAAGTACTGAGCTCTTGGTTGTCGTTTTCAGATACACCTGAAACTACAACCGCTACTCCGACTTCGACACCGGAGGCTACTACGGCTACACTGGTGAGCACGTCTGCTGCCCCGACACGGTAAGTACTGCATCGATAGACCATGTTTTTTTATGAGACCTATGACTTTATGTACTTGAAGCCCTTGAATATCTTGGTAGTTTTAGAGTCTCGCTTCATTTTGATTCACGGCTGAAGCTGCGACTCACCACACTCCATCGGTGTTGCGCCTTCTTGCGAGTAGGTTGGTTGTCAGGTTCAGGAATTGAGAGCGCTTCCAAGCGAAGAGAAATGTCGGTTGAGTCGGCAACGACCTTTCGACTAACAGCACGCTTCTTCTTCGGTCCTGGTCGCGCGTTCTGGCGTGTCATTGTGGTAGTAGACTTCGCGTGAACTTGGCGAGAAACGGGGGTTTGTGAAGGGCGGCAAAGATTGCAATGTGCTCGACGTTTGGCGAATGCCAAGACGCCCCCAAGTCGCAGAATTGCTTCTCAACGTGGGATGATGCTGTATCTTCAATAGCACCGCACTTCGGCTATTCACTTGGAAAACGTATAGCGTTCGATCAATCGTCTGTACATCGAGGTTACTGCCAAAAATATTGTCCGCTCATAAGATCCGGTCAGAGCGGAATACGGCCAGTAAAAAAGCTTATCTTGCCTCGAATATAAAAAAGTGCGGCAATACTTAATTATTGTTTGCAGGCAAATTGTAACATGTATTATTGCTCCAGGTGATGCCCAAAACAATATAATAACCTCTGCTACGAACGAGCAGCATTTACATGAGTCGCAATTTCACATGGTTTGGATTTAGGGAAGGTGTGACCTGATTCTCCTATGGCCTGCAGTGCACACTACCGTTGCGTTGCCGTTTATCCTAGTAGGAATGTTTGCTGTACGTGCAACCCCTTACTGTAGCAACATGACCAATCGACCTCTTTGTCAGATAGTGCTCCAAATGTCGCACCCAGACTGATGAACAAGTTCTTCGGTCTGGAACAAGAACCCAAGAACACCACTGTGGCGTACTTGTACGTCGGGATAAACGGCAAAACACGCAAAAATGTAGATTGAGTACCTTGTAATCAGTTCCCACTGAATGCCAAGGAGCTGAGATGATGTGTGCACTTCGGGATCACACGAAGACACTCTCGTTTCCAGTAGGCCAGACAAGCTCATTTCGAATTCGCTCTACTCGCAATTCAGACAACGTGCATCGCAGTAGCTCCTGACCTCGTGGTCGCCCTCAGGTCCCTCCTCAACGCCCGCACGCTCTTCCACTGCTCGCCCAGCGGCTCAAAAGCTTCGTCAGGTTCCTCACAACCGTCGCGCCCCACGTTGGATGCCGGTCCTGCTCATTGTGGAGGGTACACTCTGCATCCAGTGCTCGATGCGTTCCGCTAGCATCGGTGCTGTCCGGCAGCACTGCTGCGCATGTACCTGTGACTCACTGACAACGGCAGCAACTTACATAATGATTTTGGCCAATAGAAACGATTAATCTTGATTTTAGCCAATAAAAAGCGCCCCGTCGTTATCCAACGGCAACTTGCGGTAAAGCTCGTTTTAACGTTATCCTGGAGTTGGCCAGACGTTGAAAGCACTACGGGGGGGTGAATTGGCCTTCTATTTGAGTATTTTGTGATTTTCCTGTATAGAAGCCTGATATGCAATTACGCGATTCTCAATTGAGACCGTCTATTGTTTTGGATGTAAACTTGATCTTTGTTGGAGCTGTACTACCGTCTTCAGAAGGTATTCTCGAACCGGGTTGTTTTTGATCGGTTCGTTGGTGTCGGTGAAGGTGTATGTTAGGGTTTGGTTTGTGCTTGCTAGGGTCTTCGCCGCCGCTAACGTTGATAGTCTTGATTTTCCCCATTGGACTGCAAAGAACGCTGAGAACGTACTGTGCAGGACTTCGTTTTGCTTGTCTTGTGCTTTTTCTGGTCCTTCCTTGGCTATTTTGCTGATGTTATTGTTGATGCTGTCAACTACTGGCAGTATTTGAGATGGTTCGGCTCTTTGGAGCACTTCAACAATTGCTCGTTCCAACACCAGCTTCTCCAGGATTGCTTGCTGTTCTGGTGGGTCGCACCAGTAGCTGCCTGCTACTCGGATTTGCCAGGGTTGTTCATTTGTCCTGTTGAATACCAACCATCCGCCATGGGCTTGGTTCTCCATTGTAACACTCGCTTAGTAGCGAATAAGCCACGTGTCCAGTGGTTCAATTTCCATGTCTGTCTGAACGGCCATCATAATTTGATGACATACTTCCAGACACAAGCCCTGCACCCGCGTTTTTGCTTGAACCTTCCATGCACTAGCAATCGCCATGACTTGATACGTTCCAGCGCCCCAAACTATGGATGCAGTTTCCGATCCTGATGTATGGATTCCTTCAAAGACGTGATGATTTCGCAGGCGGCACAGCATAACCGGCGTTACTGTTGACCAAATAAGCCATAACGTTTCCATTGCCTTCTGATGGTGATCTGTCCATCTTGCTGTGCACTGTTGGGCAATGGCCAGGAATGCTGTTGTGGTACTCGGTGCCTTTCTTGCTGCCAGGTGATCTTGTAATATTGTTCGTTGTGACGGCGTGCCTGTACCACCCATCCAGTGATCGAGCCATCGTTACCATGCTCGTTTTGCCTTATCACAGCTCCATATGATGTGGTCCATTGTTTCTTTGGTATAGGAGCACGTTGGTTCCGGGCAATCTTGTTCTTTCGGCCGTCCGTCATGGTGCAGATTGAGTAAGCCCAACGCGATTCTATACATCGTCCAGTTTTGGAAATGGGTGAAGAGGCCTTGTCGTGACCATAGCTGACGTGGAGTCTGCTGGATCGCCGCCGTTTGCCACGTCGAATTTTCTTTCTTTTGTTCAATCTTGTCGAGTATTTGTTGGAGGTTATACCTTAGCTGGGATCGGAACATTTTTGATCGCTGGTTTTGTAACGTGGATTTAAGATGGATTGCTTGTGTCGTTGGTGGTGCTATCCAGGGGTACACTGCTGTATGTGTTGTTGCCGCGAACGATAGTCCTTCTCTGGAAATCCAAGCCACGAGCTCTGTGTATCTGGAACGATGAGCACACTTTCGTTTTAATTTCCATGTCCATCCGTCTTGGTTTCTCGTTAATGTCATAATTTGGCCGTTGTTATTTTTGTCGTTGTCAATGGTTGCTGTTATAGTTTATGAAGGTATTAATTCATCTGGGATCCACTAAACGTTGAAAGCACTCACAGGCTGTGAGAGCGTACGACGTGTGTGTGGACCACACCGCGTACAAGTTAGTTGGCTGTCTTGCACCAAAGGCGGGTATGTAGCTTTTAGTCAGATAGAAACATTTTCAATTTTCATATCTCCAATAATTCTGCTTCTTGTAGAAAACACTATGTTTTCTAGATCGCACTATCTCTTTGACTATCTGATCGGCTATCGCAATTATATAGACAGCATTCCAGCTTGTAATCTGCACGGCTGCATTCGAGCTTAAGCCTGAAATCTGGTTTAGCAGCCTAATGAACACAACACGCTCATGGCAATCACAGTTTGTGATTATGTTTGGCATCATCTTGCGTATAGTTGGGATTACTTAATCATTTTTATAGAAGTCCCCGTTCCAGTTCGCCATGCTAGGTGATCCCTTCCTCGAGTACTTGAGCGCGAGCCCAGCAACGCCAGCAGACAGGCATCACTCTGAGGCTAAGTTTCTGTCGTTTGATCAACCAACTCAGTTTTCAAAATACGCCAAGCTTCGCAAGCTCACCAAGAAACCACCCCACCCCACTCACTCCACCCCAGCTCCAACCATGACCTCTACCAAGAAGACCGTTCTCATCACCGGCAGCACGCGCGGCATCGGCCTCGCCTTCGTCGAGCACTACATCAAGGCCGGCTGGAACGTCATCGGCACGGCGCGTGCCAACAGCAACACGGAAAAGGTACGACGCACGGTCCAAGCGTATAAACCTCCATGATGCTAATGCAAACCTTACTAAACTTTTCTGATGTTCTGCTCGACGCGCAGCTGAAAGCGCTTGCTCCGTTCAAGATCATCGCTATGGACACGAGCGACGAAGCCACCATCCTTGAGGCGGCTCATGAGCTCGAGGGTCAGCCTATCGATCTGCTCATTAACAACGCCGGTATTGGTCTCCCCAGTGCGTTCGAGACTGGCACCAAGGACGCACTCATGCGCCAGTTCGAGGTGAACGCCGTCGGGCCGTTCCTCGTGACGCGCGCGCTGCTATCCAATTTGCAGGTGGCGGGAAAGGCTCATGGCGCTGCCTTCGTCGTGCAGCTCTCGTCGTTCCTCGGTAGGATCGGTAGCTACACGAACGACACTGCGGACTTCTTCAAGCAGGCCGGCTACTGCGATTCTCCCTCCAAGACTGCGCTCAACATGATCACCCACTCGCTTGCGTTCGATCTGCGTCCCAGCGGCGTCGTGGTCGTGTCGATGCACCCTGGATACGTGGATACCGACATGACCCAGGGCAAGGCCACGCTGAAGCCCGCGGACAGCGTGGCGGCCATGGCTGACATCATCGCCAAGCTTAACCCTGAGAGCACGGGCAAGTTCTTCAACGCGGACCCGCAGATCCCAGTGGCGGAATTTCCGTGGTAAACGCAGCAACGCTAGAATGTATTCCTATCATGATACCTACAGGGCTACAGCGCGTCGGTGACGACTGTTCTCGGGATTAGGCTGCTTTGTCAGCTTCAACACGTACCAGTGTCCGAATTCATTTGTTGCGGTAAACTTGATGGGAATTATGCTAGCCTTATTGCAGAAATGCCTGACATTGCATAGACTTTCATCTGCTGCATTTACTGATTGCCGAAGACGCCAAATCATTTGACTCAACTGATGGCACTTATTAATACAACATTGACGGTCAACACATTTATTTCTTACAACAGGACAAAAGCAAACTCATTGATGACACTAACACTGAGCTACACCGTTCATGCGAGCGAGCCGAGATGACATCCGTAACAAGTGGACCATTCATGAAGGTAGTATCACTCAGCTCATTCCGAGCGAAGCTTGCGGTACCCCTTCTGCTGCGTTGAAGCACCCCAGCGCTCCCGCTCACTGTACCGTTAGCGGTTCCGCTCACGCCACCACCGACACCTGCAGATCCGCCCACACCGGCACCGACTCCAGCAGTTCCGCTCACCCCGCCATTAGCTGCGCCACCCACACCAGCATTGCCACCCACGCCAGCTCCGATGCCTGCAGTACTTCCAACACCGGCAGTTCCACCGACACCGGCAGTACCTCCAATACCAGCGCCGCCATACCCGTTACCGCCTACTCCAGCGCCTACTCCAGCACCGACTCCGACACCGCCGTAGCCGGCACCCCGTCCGTATAGCCCAGCGCCAACACCGGCACCAGCACCGCCGTAGCCTGCTCCATGGCCATATAGCCCAGCGCCAACACCAGCACCCCCAGAGCCGGCGCCGTGTCCGTACAACCCCGCTCCAACACCGGCACCGCCGTGCAGACCAGCGCCAAGCAGTCCGAACGTCTGCGCGGCCTCCTTCTCAGCGTACGCGCCGTTGCAGAGAGCTACGACGGCGAGGCACAGGGCGGTGATCTTGCTGCTGTTGAACATTTCTCTGGATTGGTTGTTTGTTTCTGGATCGTCTTGGAAATACACTCAAGAGCTGTTGATGTGAGCTCGAGCGAGGAGATTTGGAAATGAATGTTGGACGGCTCGGCATCCTGCTTGGTTTGGAAAATCCCGGGTTGGTCGACTAACCTACAGCAGATAAATGAAGTGAGGTGGTGCGCACCAGAAACATGCCAGGTAGACGGAGGCGTTGCTTATGTTATTATGACGCGATGATGACCACCTTCTTCTGCAATACACGGACACCTACCGATCCTACCGAGGAACGACGAGAGCTGCACGACGAAGGCAGCGCCATGAGCCTTTCCCGCCACCTGCAAATTGGATAGCAGCGCGCGCGTCACGAGGAACGGCCCGACGGCGTTCACCTCGAACTGGCGCATGAGTGCGTCCTTGGTGCCAGTCTCGAACGCACTGGGGAGACCAATACCGGCGTTGTTAATGAGCAGATCGATAGGCTGACCCTCGAGCTCACGAGCCACCTCAAGGATGGTGGCTTCGTCGCTCGTGTCCATAGCGATGATCTTGAACGGAGCAAGCGCTTTCAGCTGCGCGTCGAGCAGAACATCAGAAAAGTTTAGTAAGGTTTGCATTAGCATCATGGAGGTTTATACGCTTGGACCGTGCGTCGTACCTTTTCCGTGTTGCTGTTGGCACGCGCCGTGCCGATGACGTTCCAGCCGGCCTTGATGTAGTGCTCGACGAAGGCGAGGCCGATGCCGCGCGTGCTGCCGGTGATGAGAACGGTCTTCTTGGTAGAGGTCATGGTTGGAGCTGGGGTGGAGTGAGTGGGGTGGGGTGGTTTCTTGGTGAGCTTGCGAAGCTTGGCGTATTTTGAAAACTGAGTTGGTTGATCAAACGGCAGAAACTTAGCCTCAGAGTGATGTCTGTCTGCTGGCGTAGCGGGGCTAGTGCTCGAGTACTCGAGGAAGGGATCACGGTGACTTCTAAAAAATTGATTAAGTAATCCCAACTTTACGCAAGAAGACACAATCGCAAACTGTGATTGCCATGAGAGCGTTGTACTCATTGGTCATTTTGATACAATATCTACTTACAGCAAACATTCCTATTTTGCTGCTAGGATACTGCGCAACGGTAGTATTGTTTTGGGCACCTGAGCAATAATAATTATTGCAATTTGCCTGTAAACAGCAATAAATATTGCCGCAATTTTTTCTGATATTGGAGACATCTTCAGGATAGGGTGAAACCAAATTTAGCTCTAGTTTTATAAGCGGTTGCGTACCCAAAACAGTGTAATAGGGCTTTGTGCGATGTATTATCAGGTGATGGAACCAAGGCTGTCTGGACTTCACGAAAACGAGCATTCTTTGCATATTTCATTGTACGTGCATCAGGGCTGGATGTAGTACCCAATTTTGGGTAGTTGTCACACTAGAAGGTAAAGTGTGATCGTTAAAAATAATGCGTGCGCAGTGCCCAGGAGTCTGGTTGTGATGGTAAAATTCGCGGTCAGCTTCATTTTTCATGTTTACTGTCGATAATTGACCCAATACCATATTGTATTGGAGTCAAACAAGGCCAATATTAAACATTTTTATTGATAACACTAATATTTGTACTGCAATATTTTTTTCGACCTCTGCTTCGTAGTGTTGTCGTCGTCTAGGCTAACTTGAAACGAACGAGAATGTCTGCATACAGAGTCCACAAGCGGCTCACAATGCTCGGCAAGGCCGTGACTTGCAACAAAGAACGTTGTTTGAGCATTAGAAAGAAGTTTGATACCAGAGCGGTGTGGGCGTTCATAGACTCAGACGGTCTAGCAGTCATTAATTTTACTGGTTCTATCAGTTACAGACTATAACTAGTGCTGAAGCCTCTTTGCCGACCCATGTGCGTCTTACCACGGGAGATTGCTGCAGTTGAAATATTGACCGTCAATGTTGTAAGTGCCGCCATTTGAGTCAAATGGTTTGACGTCTTCGGCAATCAGTACTGTATATACAGCTGATCAAAGTCTAGCTAATGTCAGGATTTCTGCATGCCGGTGATGAGAACGAACTTCTTTGTAGAGGCCATGATTGGAGTTGGGGCGGATGAGACTCATCATGAGTGGGGTGGGGTGGTTTCATGGTTAGTTGGGAAGCCTGGCTTTTTTTTTTGTAAACTAAGTGGTTGATGATCAACTTGATCTTAGCCTCGGATTATGCCGGTCCGCTGACGTAGCGGAGTGCTCGGGTTCTCACGAGGGAGGGTGACCTTGCACAAACGTAAGCGAATTGCTACGTCAACGCACAGGTGCTGCTAAGCCTGACGCAAGAGAATGATGCTAAACATAATTATAGTTTTGTATCAAAAAAATTAAAATTACCCATTTCGAGTTACACTACATTCTTAGTAGATAGTTTCCTGCGAGTAAATGGCAACGCAACGCGGCGCACAGCGTCGTAGTACGTGGCAGTTATTGTAAACTCAAAGTTGGTGGCAAGAAGTTAAGGAAATCCCTGGATACGTCGCCTTGCCAATATATTAGCACGATGCGCTGAGAAGCTGCTCCTCCCACGGAGCGGTTGCTGTTGCAATGGCAGCAACAACAAGTCTCAACGGCTCTGGCAAACTTACAGTTAGCCAGAACTGCATTTTCCGTGCAAAATTGAAGAAATCTGTCACACCTCACACGTCACAGATTCGTCGACATCGTCGCCTACACAAACACACCTACAGGTATAAACCCCTGACCAATCACAGCAAAGTATTCGCTAACGCCACTGAAGTCACCGAGGACAAACTCATTGATGTCCTTCAAAGATCCCTACACCAGGGCCCCACGTGTCCGCTGCAACTCATTCCTCCATTTGCCACTTTAAGCGCAAGCAACCACCGACTTCCAGTGCAATTATGGCCGCCGTCACCGCCGACTACAAGCTCTTCACGCCGCTCAAGCTCGGCGACGACCTCGAGCTCAAGAACCGCATCGTGTTCGGTCCACTCAGTCGCGGCCGTGCTAATGCTGACCGTGTCCCGTCCGCCGACAATGAGCTGTACTACGAGCAACGTGCAGGTGCTGGCTTGATCATCACCGAAGCCACCGCCATCTCCGAGCAAGGCTACGGCTGGTACCATGCTGCCGCGTGCTACACCGACGCCCATGTCGAGGGCTGGAAGCGTGTGACCGAGCGTGTGCACAAGAAGGGCGGCAAGATCTTTCTGCAGATGTGGCACATGGGTCGTCAGAGTCACTCGAGCTTCAACTCGAAGGGCGAGATCGTGTCGGCCACAGCACTGCGTCTTGAGAGTGGACACACTCGTGACGCCAACTACGAATCGCAGGATTACGAAACCCCACGTGCACTTGAGACGGATGAGATCCCCGGTGTAGTGGAGTCGTACCGCCACGGAGCGGAGCTGGCGTTAAAGGCCGGTTTCGATGGTGTGGAGATTCACGGTGCCAATGGTTACCTCATTGACCAGTTCTTGCAGTCGTCCACTAACAAGCGCACCGACAAGTACGGCGGCTCGTTCGAGAACCGTGCACGTCTTCTGATTGAGATCGTGGAAGCTCTTAAGACGGTTGTGCCGTCGCACCGTATTGGTGTCCGTCTGGCGCCTAACGGTGCTTTCGCTGGTATGGGCAGTGAGGACAACTACGAGATGTTCAAGTACACGATGGAGCATCTGAGCACTTACGGTCTAGGCTATCTCGCCATCCTGGACGGCTTTGGCTTCGGCTTCACGGACAAGTGCCGTCTCACCACTGCGTTCGACGCCAAGACGGCGTTCAAGGGCATCGTCATGGCCAACAATAACTACACTCGCGACCGTGCCGAGGGTACAATTCGCACTGGAACCGTGGAGTTGGTGGGTTTCGGACGTTTGTACATCTCGAACCCCGATCTCGCCGAGCGCTTCCAGAACGACTGGCCGGTGGCTCCTGAAGCTGGACACGAGGTGTACTATAACTCGTCGCTCGGTGGCAAGGGTTACAATGACTTCCCGGTCTACGAGCGCTAAAGAGAACTACAGTAGACAATTGCAGCAAGCGCAATTATGTTACGTTCCTAAAGTGAATGTCGAGTTCTTTGATCAACCTAAAAAAGTTGTGTAAGTTTGACTCCTGGCTAAAAGTTTGTACTTCCGTCACGGCATTGACTCGTTCCATTCTACACCTTCCACCGCACTCTCAATCGCACACAACAGTTGGTTGATGGCAGCTTCAACTTTGCGCTTACAGCTGCACGTAAATAGAAGATTCTCCCTTCGTCTTGCCGCTTTTTGCAGCAGAATCTTTTGCACCGACGTTTGCCGCTTTAGTCTTCTGCCGCTTTGCTGCTGGTGGCCGCTGCTGCTGCAGTTGCTGCAACTGCCGCGTCTCCATTGGGATCAGACTGAACTCGACGTTCGCAGCTTTTCCGCTGTCATCCGTCACAACTGCAGCCACCAAGTTCACCGTGACCTCGTCCTTACCCGCAGCCGATGCTTTCACCAGTGCACTCACAGACTGATTCGTCTCGTGAATCTTCTTCATGATAGCGTCTAACTTTCCTTGGTCGGTACAAATGTACGGTCGCAGTGTCTTTTTCTTCTTCAGTGCCAACTCCGAGAGTCCCGTGAACTTGACAAATGCAGTGTTAAACATAACTGTCTTCACGTCCATGTCCATGACAACGCGAGGCGTCGTAGTTTTCTCAAAGACGCCACTAACGACCTTGTCAACGCCTTGGCCGCCTTGGTGCGCTTGTGAACGGAACGTCTCAGCCTGTTTCTCCGCGCGTTCAGCCTTCTGTTGAGCGATCACCAGGTCCCCGCGGAGCATCTCAATGTAGTGCGACGTGTTGTCCAGTATGGACTGTTTGTTCTTCTTAGTCTGCACGCCAGCCTCGTCCAGTAGCGTCTTGAGCTGGTTGATACGGTCGTTAAGCTTAAACATACGCTGTTTCTCCTTGAGATTCAGCTCCTCACGTGAGCGTTTATCACCAGAGGATGGCGTGTCCGCGGCGCTAGGCTGGTAGTCCGAGGACACGTGCAGAGCGGGAGGCGGCGCGTAGTACGGCACACCAGGCTCGTACTTAACGGCGCCGTGCTGCTGCGCGTGCATCAATTGATTGTAGTCGCCGGGCATCGCGTGCGGAGGCAGGTAGAGCTTGGGGCGGCCGTCATTGGGCTGCTGCGGAGGCTGGTCGTAGCGCATGTTGCCGCTGGTGTAGCCGTTGACCGACATGTTTGCGCACTCAAGGTAATGTGTGGAAATGACAGCTGGCGTGTTCGTTGGCAAAGGATTGGTTGAAAAAAGGCGCGGGAAATTCCGTGATTGGTGGAGAGGAAGCGCCAGGAAACTGTACGTACGTTATGTTCTGCAAATAGTGTTCACGGCCTTTAGCCTCGCTTCCCAGTGTCTGTACGCAGGGGGTGTAGGAATGCATTTGCTTTTGACTTGACCTTCCTGGTCGCTTTATGATGACGTCAGCGTCTCATTCCGGCCCCGTTTGCCGTTCGAAGACGGACATGTTGCAGTGTCTTCCTCCTCACTTCGCTGCCAAGCTGGTCCGAAGTGGATACCCCGCTCTGTATGTGCTGGAATCACCACCTCACTTTCGAAAAGCTCCAAGCCTCGAAAACCTCTCAAGAATCCATCATCACTATGACCTCCACGAAGAAGACTGTTCTCATCACTGGCAGCACGCGCGGTATCGGTCTCGCCTTCGTCGAGCACTACACCAAAGCTGGCTGGAACGTCATCGGCACGGCGCGTGCCAACAGCAACACGGAAAAGGTACGACGCACGACCACATCCTTGGTGTTGATGCAAACCTTACTAAACGTTTCTGATGTTGCAGCTGAAAGCGCTTGCTCCATACAAGATTGTTGCTATGGACACAAGTGACGAAGCTACTGTCCATGAGGCAGCTCGTCAGCTGGAGGGTCAGCCTATTGACCTGCTCATTAACAACGCCGGTATTGGTCTCCCCGGTGGCCTCACGTCCAGCACTAAAGACTCAATAATGCGCCAATTCGAGGTGAACACTGTCGGGCCATTCGTCGTGACCCGTGCACTGCTCCCTAACCTCCAGCTTGCTGCAAAGTCTCATGGTACCTCCTTCGTCGTGCAACTGTCCTCCTACGTGGGAAGCATCGCTAGTCTTACTAGCGAAACTGCAGACTTGTTCGAGGATGCCATCTTTGGCTATGGCTCTTCAAAGGCTGCGCTCAATACGATTACTCGTGCACTGGCTGTTGAACTGAGCGCGAGCAACATTGTGGTTGTTTCCGTGCACCCTGGATACGTGGATACCGAAATGACCCAGGGGAAGGCTACGGTGAAGCCGGAAGACAGCGTGGCTGCCATGACTTCCTTCATCCACGAGCTGACTCCTGAGCATTCGGGTAAGTTCTTCAACTTTGACCCGCAGATCCCAGTGATGGAACTACCGTGGTAAGCCGTAGCGCTATAATCTATGCGTCGATGACTACTGTTCTCGAAACCAAGGCTGCTTCGACCACAGCTTCAACACGTAATACATGTACCAGTTCCCGAATTTTCAGCTCGAGACATTAATAGAGGATTTAATAACCAAGTTTTCCACTAACACACACGAAAACAAAACGTTGCAACACATACATGTTTCTTACTACAACAACAATCTACTCATCGACAAAAATACGGAGTGGTCAACACTACGCGAGCTGCGCCGAGCTGAGCTATCCTCCGTAACCAGGCGGACCATTCATGATGGTAGTATGAATATCACTCAGCTTCACTCCGAGCGAAGCTTGCGGTACCCCTTCTGCTGCGTTGAAGCACCCGTGCCGGCGGTTCCGGTGCCCGTGGTGGTGGTACTCGCACTCGCCTTGGCACCACCGTTCTGCGCCGTAGACGTGACAGTGTTGCTGTCCTTGGAGGTGGGGGTGGTGATTCCTCCTGCACCGGTGGCAGTATTCCCACCCACACCAGCGCCAGCCTTGCCGCCAACTCCAGCGTTCCCGCTCACTGCACCGTTGACAGTTCCGCTCACGCCACCACCGACACCAGCAGATCCACCCACTCCGGCACCGACGCCAGCAGTTCCGCTCACCCCGCCATTAACTGCGCCGCTCACACCAGCGCCAACACCGCCATTGCCACCAACACCGGCACCGTCGCCTGCGGTCCCGCCCACACCAGCACCTGCATTGCCACCCACGCCAGCTCCGATGCCTGCAGTACCTGCAACACCGGCAGTGCCGCCGACACCAGCGCCGCCGTACCCGTTGCCGCCGACACCAGCGCCGACGCCGGCTCCGACACCTCCGTAACCGGCACCGCGTCCGAACAGTCCGGCACCAACACCAACCCGCCGTAGCCGGCACCCCGTCCGTATAGCCCAGCGCCAACACCGGCACCAGCACCGCCGTATGTGGCTGCTCCATGGCCAGATAGCCCAGCGCCAACACCGGCACCAGCACCGCCGTATGTGGCTGCTCCACGGCCATATAGCCCAGCGCCAACACCAGCACCCCAGAGCCGGCGCCGTGTCCGTACAGCCCCGCTCCAACACCGGCACCGCCGTGCAGACCAGCGCCAAGCAGTCCGAACGTCTGAGCGACCTCCTTCTCAGCGTACGCGCCGTTGCAGAGAGCTACGACGGCGAGGCACAGGGCGGTGATCTTGCTGCTGTTGAACATTTCTCTGGATTGGTTGCTTGCTCCTGGATCGTCTTGAAAATACACTCAAGAGCCGTTGATGTGAGCTCGATTGAGGAGATTTGGAAATGAACATCGGACGACGAGGCTTTCGTTCCTTGTTGGCAAAGCTTGGAGTAGACCATAAGCAATATCAGTAGTAGGTAGCTAGGTAGAGAGAGTTTGGCACGTTGCTTGCTGTTCTGGCACAGACGGCAGATAAACGGACTCGGTTTGAGTTAGGTACATGTAGGACGCGATGATGACCAGCTTTCTCTGCAAGTATGCGGAGGCCCAGATGGGTATTTACTCTCTCCATTCTGACACGTGTATCTTTAGATTGAAGTTTACGTACCAAATTTATCTCGTCAGCAATTGGCTAAGGTGCTTGGTGCGCCATCTTCGATTGCCAACAGAAAAAAGTTTACGCACGAAAGTTTTGCATGAATCGACAAACCTCCACTACTCATTCTTCAAAACTTCGCCAAGCACACAACCAACTTCGTCAGCAATGTCCACCAAGACTGTTCTCATCACGGGCGCCACTCGCAGCCTCGGGCTCACGTTCGCCGAGCACTATACCAAGGCTGGCTGGAAGGTCATTGGCACGGCACGCAACGTCGAGCAGGCCACCGCACTTAAGGCTCTGTCACCATTCAAGATCGTGCAGCTTGATACGAGCGACGAAGCGTCGATCGCTCAGATGGTTAAGGAGCTCGACGGTGTGCCCATTGACCTGCTTATCAACAATGCCGGTATCCTGGAGCCTGGCTCCTACGCCACGGTCACCAAGGAGCATTTCATGCGCCACTTCGAGATCAACTCGGTGGGTCCGTTCCTAACGACGCGTGCATTGCACGCCAACCTGAAGCTGGCAGCGGACGCCCGCGGCTTTGCCATCGTGGCGTCCATCACCAGTCTTCTCGGTAGTATCGAGGCGAACCTGGACGGCGCCTTTGGGCCTTTAAAGAAATTCTACTACGACAACCACAAGCTGCCGAACGGCGAGATGTACGGCTACCGCGCGTCCAAATCGGCGCTTAACATGATCAACGCCAACCTGTCTATGGACCTCAAGAAGGACAAGATCGCAGCGATCGTGCTGCAACCTGGCTACGTCAAGACCGATCTGAACCACGGCAATGGCGTCGTAAAGCCTGAAGATTCCATCGCTGGTATGACTAAGGTCCTATCGGGTGTCACGCTCGAAGACACGTCCAAGTTCTACGATTTCCAAGGTCCCGAGTTGCCATGGTAAACTTGGCTACATGTAGCCATCTGCAGTGTTCAACACGAACTTAAGCCGTACTTAACAAGTCAAGCTACTTTATATCGTTACTTACCATTTACTTCAACTCTAAAAAATGACTCCATAGGATCAAAAGAGACCTAATGGCCGAGATAGGGAGCGGCTCGTCGTCCATCGAGACACTGGCGAGCGGCGCCATCGCGGCTGGCTGTCTACAGGCCATCATGAGCATGGTGCACCCGGAGCTGGTTAAGTTCGTGGCCTTCCAGAAGGAGCGCGTAGCCCGCAGTGACGCTGAGCGGCCCGCGCGTCCGTCGCAGCGAAGGACCATCACTCCTCGTACCGAGGGCACCAGCAACTTAAGCTTCGAGCAACAGAATGACCTTTCTTTCCAACTCAAGTATCTGAGGCAACATTGGCACAGCCACTTAAGGTTCTATGGACTGGACCCGGAGCTGCCAGGCGTCGTGCAACGCGCGCTCATGTACCGTAACAAGGTATCGCATCAGAGTCAAATGACTTTGGCTCAGTATGAGGCGGCTATCGCTACTTTTGAGAAATTAGCAGATATTATTGAGTGCAACGCACTCATTAGACAGCAGATCAAGGAACTCGTGACCAAATTATTGTCATTTTCACCTTTAGGTAAGAATCAAGCGGCCCAAGAGGCGCAAAAACACAAGAAACAGGTAGAAAAGAACGAAGAAGTCAAGATCCAAGAGACGGAGAGCAAATCTGTACTGGACCCTGTGTCCATGCCGCCAACGGCGTCGTTGGAACAGATTTTACATCATAATTATCTCTATGAAGGAGACGAGAATGAGGACCCGTTATGGGTGGATCTGAAGCTTATTGGCAATGATTACTTCAAGGAAGGAAACTATACCGAAGCCATTGAGGCGTACTCTCAAGGTCTGGACGTGGCGCCGAACCAAGCCGTGCTGTATGGCAATAGAGCCATGTGTTATCTGAGATTGAAGGAGTTTGAGTGTGCGCGCGAAGATGCAGAGGACGCGTTGGATGCGGATAATTATGAAAATATCAAGTATTATAGATTGGTGTCGGAGGCGATGATAGGGATGAAGGACTACGACGAAGCGAAGGAGATCTGTGACGAAGGACTGGAACTGGATCCGGAAGACGCGACGCTGCTCAGTAGAAAACACACTGCCGATGCAATGATCGGGAAAGAGAAAGCTGCGTATGAGAAGGAGAAGAAGAGACTCGAGCAAGAGGAACGAGCCAAGGTCGAAGCAGCGAATGCAGCAGCAGCTGCTGAGGCGGCGGCGGAATCTGTCCAGGAGCAAGTGACCTCTGGTAAGAACAAGAAGAAGAAAAACAAGCCCAAGAACAATTCACCAGAGATGGAGCTGGTGCCGATGATCAACTACCAGGAAGTGCCTTCGAAATGGATCGAGGTTCATACACGCGGTTCTCGGCGACTGGAGATGTACGAGCAAGGAATGGAGAGTCTAGTTGTGGCAGCGAAGGCCCTACTTGAGGTCACTGACAGCATTGGGATGCCTGGCAGGTCAAAGCTGCCGTTGGACCAGTTGGTCCAGGAGGGTATGGTGAATCTTCGTAAGGCTGGAGAAGCTGGTATTGCTGAAGCATGGTTCCGTCTCGGTGTGCTTTACAGCAGCAGTGTGCGGAAAGGTATGCCGCTGAAAGCCGACCCTCACAAGATGCTGGAGTGCTTTCACAAAGCAGCATCGTTGCGTCCCTTTGTTAAACCGCCAGGAAACCGTGTGTTCCCGCATCAAGGTGTGGCTGAAGCAGAGAACGAGCTGGGAGTTTGTTATCGGGATGGAATACCAGCTTCTGTCGTGGAGACCGATCTGAACAAGGCATTCCAGTACTTTTTAAGATCAGCAGAACACGACTATCCTGTGGGCCAGTATAATGTCGCAGTTGCATACTCAACGGGTAGTGGAACACCCATCGATGCGTTTGCGGCGCGAATGTGGACGTCACGCGCGGCTCAGCATGGACTGCCTGAAGCGCAGCAATATCTGGGTCAGCTGTTCGAGAAGGGCTATGGCGGAAGGCGCGATGCAAGTCAGGCTCGAGAATGGACTTTAACGGCTACCCAAAACCGACTCACAGACTTGTTGATGCGCCATGATTTTGCTGACGTGGGCGTCACTGCGTTCGGTGGTGGTGCTATCGCTGACAAATTTGCAAGCACTCCTACTGTTTCGCAGCGTGGAAAGGAGGTGTTTCAGGAATTCTACGACGCGTATTTGGACGAAAGTAGTAATGGTGACGACGGTGACTCCATCCCCAGCGTGGACAGTGACGTTGATGATATACAAATCACGAAGGTGAGCTCGTACACCCCGAGCGCTACATCTTCATCGGACCACATGGGCCGAAGTGGCATTTACCGACCACCCTCTGCTGTAATCGATGCTGAGATTCATACTCGTGCAAAAGCTGGAGGTATCACGGCTTGCAAGTATCTTGCTTCCGAAAAGCTGCTTGAAAGTGCGGGTAAACTGCTCACCGCTGGCGATATTAAAACTGCCCTAAGAGGCTTGAAGAAGGCAGATTTAATCTGGGAGCGATCCAAGAATGTTTTCAAGACGGCAACAAGCAATACCGGCCTGCTGCCGAGGGCTCTTAAGGAAGCTTCTGTGAGCCTTCAAATTAACCCGAGGGATATCGATGCAGCGTACGTAATCGGCCGATGGGAGATGATGAGCGACCAAGACATTGTTCTTCATTGGAAGCGGTGCGTGAAGATGCATCCTAACGAGGCTTGCTTTCACTTCTATCTGGGCGCGGCGTACTTGACGCTCCAACGCTACAATGACGCGATGGACGCAATGGAAGCTGCTCTGGCAATCGAGAAGAAACCAGATTGGCTGTTCTGGTTCGCTGCACCGATGATTGGATTGGGTATGATTGATCCTGCAATGTCTGTCTACAAGGAGTACGTAGACAGTAACCCTCCTGACGAACGATTCATACCCGACGCGTATTATTCCATCGGTGCGTTGTACTTCAAGAAGTACAACAATGCTATGGCTACTGTTTATCATGAGCTGGGGCAGATGGCGGAGTCTGTCGCCATTCGCTTCCCTGCATTTTATCCCAAGGTCCTTTACGATACCGCCAAGGAAACGCTTCGTTCCGGCATGAAAAAGAACGGGTACATGGAGTCTTCGGTGATCGCGAGCATTATGGTGCAGAACATGGTCGAGTGTGGATTCTGTAAGGCGACCATCAAGCCTACTCAACTGCTTGGCCATAGGTTATCCAAGTGCCCTCGTCGGACTGTCGTCTGCGCGGATTGCAACGAGTCCATGATCTTTGACTCTCTGCAGGCTCACCGCCAATCACGCCACCCTGGTGCAAGTAAAGGCAAGAAAAAGAAGGGCAAGAAGAAAAAATCTTCGGTAAGCACCCCTGTGCAGCAATTCGAGACCAAGGGAAGCGCTCCAAAGCCCACTCTGATGCAAAGCAGCAGTTTGAAGGAGTTGAGTGCGCCGAAGTTCCACTTCGCTGGCGCTATTCTCGAAATCACGAAAGGGAATAACAGCCAGACCGTGTTCTCACTGCGGACCGTGATTGATCAGCGCTGGACACTGCGCGTAAACCACAGTTCACCGCTGCTTGGAGCGAGTGCTGCCTTTGACCCCTCAAGAGCCATCGCTGACGCCGAAGTTAAAAACTCAATCCTGGTGTTTTGGCGCCGCTCGCCATCATTGGAAATGATTGACCGGCGGGCACTTGCTGTGCCGATGGAGGGTGAAGTGTATGGGCAGGACGTGGCCATTTACATCCTGAAGTGCTCAGCCCAAGCGCTGGGCTTTGAGTTGTGTCAGTTGCGGCACAACAAGTACATGGAGAACGGAACGCTCTGCGCTGGCTGCGGTAATCCACCGTTTCCTGATGAGGGTCTTTCGGCTTGTAGCGCCTGCAAAGCGGTCAAGTATTGCACGCGTGATTGTCAGCGAGTGCATTGGAAGCGTATTCATTGTCACATGTGCAAGAATCCAGCACTACTTAGCTTTTGCGTTACAATGAGCGAAGACGTCACTCCAGATGAGAGAGCTGGACCTGGGGCAAAGAAATCGACTACCGGTAGACGTCAGGAGCAAGATAAAAGGGAAAATGCTCCATCCAACATCGCCCACGAAGAGGTTGTCTATGTTGAAAACACGCTGGAGATAGTGGAGGGTATCCTGGAGACTGCGAAGTCCAAAGCCAATGGCCCGGAAGTTGCCGAGTACTACATGCTGCCACCTCGAGACCCTTCACGGCCTAACACTATCGAAGGCAGCGTTCGCATATTCACACGAACTATCGCCGGTGCGAAGGAGTTCGTTGCGGAGTTCTGTGTTGGCTACTTAACGTCGACCCCAACGGTGTTACAGCAGCAAGAACTGCACTACTTTTTCCAGATCCCGCCGCACAACCCGCTGAAGCTGAAGTGCGACGGTACCCAAGTGTATTTGGAGAATTGCAAGGTGCATACGGACGACACGTCCGCCAGAGGCTTCCGACTTGTGATGGAGATGTCACTCGGTACGTACTCTCTTACGGCGATTGCAGAGCTGCTCGACTATCTGCTGTCGAACACCAACCTATACATGTCGTGAAAGTGACGAAACCCTCTCCGTAATGAGAGAAACACGATACCAATTTGCACAGAAGTTGCTTTGATACCTGTATTTCGTCTGCTAACGTGCGACATTGAACACTTTCCTTGCGGGCACTTCGAAAGAAAGTTTAAAAAATGTTATTCTCATTCGCCGTTCTAGCAAGTGGGTTTACGATTGTATCGACTATCCTTTCGGCGCATGGAAAGCCGTCAACAGAATCCCTTCTTCAGGATAATTGGTATCATACCAGCAAATGCAATGATTGGCGTACTTATATCCCTTTTAGCTAAGAGCTCAACACGTTACTAAGGTATTCTCCATCCAAATCCTCCGCACTAACGGTAGTATAATCGTTACCGACGACTGATCACCGTCCATGTTGAAGCGAGTCACGTTCATAATCAACGAATACGCGTCCAGAATCTCCGTCATGTTGCCGTAAAACTCAGTCAGCTTTTAGAAGCGTTGTGAAAGGATACCCGGCAATCCCGAGAAGTAAAATTTACGCTGCGCGTGGTCCGAGATGCTGTCGATAAAGAGCCACTCAGCGCTCGGAGCCTCATTCATCAGCGAGCTGATAATTTCCACAGCCTTGCCATATCACCCTCACACTTCCATACTGTTAGGGAGATCAACCAGACCACACCCACCGTAGTAGTTTATCAACTCACTGGCAGGAAGTTTGTACTCGGGGAACACACCTACGTAGCTGTCTGCCAACACCTGGAACTTCGTTGCCTTCGACTCCACTTCCCAAGTATTGGCCACATACGTAGACCACAACTGCGCACCAAGTGATCCGGCACTGTAACCACCGATCACTAATTGCTCCGGGTCGGGGTAGTTGGTCAACGCCCACTTCAACACTGCCATCGTGTTGTTGTCTTATCCATTTATGTACATGCCGTGGTTCTGACCCAGACATTGCTGGTTGCCCAGAGCCTGATTGTACACACTCTCATACGGCTCCAGATACTTGTTGTCCACGAACAGATCGCCCGTGCAGTTCGGCAGGCCCAAGTTCAACATCGTGCATACAAAAATTAGCATTACCCGATCAGTTCACTTGGCAGCAATAGTCGGCAACATGCGCGTTGCAAATTTGGTCTTGAGGCATTTGGTAACCATGTTTTCCACTTCAGCAGGCGACACAAACGACCGAAACAAAAGGTTGCAACACATTCATTTTTTCTTACTACACAACGACAACCAACTCATCGACAATAATACGGAAATGGCAGCACCACGCAAGCTGACCTGACCTGGGCTGGCCTCCGTAACCAGGCGGACCATCCATGATGGTAGTATGCATATCACTCAGCTTCACACCGAGCGAAGCTTGCGGTACCCCTTCTGCTGCGTTGAAGCACCCGTGCCGGCGGTTCCGGTGCCCGTGGTGGTGGTACTCGCACTCGCCTTGGCACCACCGTTCTGCGCCGTAGACGTGACAGTGTTGCTGTCCTTGGAGGTGGGGGTGGTGATTCCTCCTGCACCGGTGGCAGTATTCCCACCCACACCAGCGCCAGCCTTGCCGCCAACTCCAGCGTTCCCGCTCACTGCACCGTTGACAGTTCCGCTCACGCCACCACCGACACCAGCAGATCCACCCACTCCGGCACCGACGCCAGCAGTTCCGCTCACCCCGCCATTAACTGCGCCGCTCACACCAGCGCCAACACCGCCATTGCCACCAACACCGGCACCGTCGCCTGCGGTCCCGCCCACACCAGCACCTGCATTGCCACCCACGCCAGCTCCGATGCCTGCAGTACCTGCAACACCGGCAGTGCCGCCGACATCAGCGCCGCCGTACCCGTTGCCGCCGACACCAGCGCCGACGCCGGCTCCGACACCTCCGTAACCGGCACCGCGTCCGAACAGTCCGGCACCAACACCAACCCCGCCGTAGCCGGCACCCCGTCCGTATAGCCCAGCGCCAACACCGGCACCAGCACCGCCGTATGTGGCTGCTCCATGGCCAGATAGCCCAGCGCCAACACCGGCACCAGCACCGCCGTATGTGGCTGCTCCACGGCCATATAGCCCAGCGCCAACACCAGCACCCCCAGAGCTGGCGCCGTGTCCGTACAGCCCCGCTCCAACACCGGCACCGCCGTGCAGACCAGCGCCAAGCAGTCCGAACGTCTGAGCGATCTCCTTCTCAGCGTACGCGCCGTTGCAGAGAGCTACGACGGCGAGGCACAGGGCGGTGATCTTGCTGCTGTTGAACATTGCTCTGGATTGGTTGCTTGCTCCTGGATCGTCTTGAAAATACACTCAAGAGCCGTTGATGTGAGCTCGATTGAGGAGATTTGGAAATGAACATCGGACGACGAGGCTTTCGTTCCCTGTTGGCAAAGCTTGGAGTAGACCATAAGCAATATCAGTAGTAGGTAGCTAGGTAAAGAGAGTTTGGCACGTTGCTTGCTGTTCTGGCACAGACGGCAGATAAACGGACTCGGTTTGAGTTAGGTACATGTAGGACGCGATGATGACCAGCTTTCTCTGCAAGTATGCGGAGGCCCAGATGGGTATTTACTCTCTCCATTCTGACACGTGTATCTTTGAGTACATACATATAATACTGTTAAGCACTGTGGCTCTGCCAGTCGACAAGTTCCCCATATGACCGTCGTGCAGCTGATACGGCCATGACTGTTCTTGAACGGATGCAACATCCAGCCCGCTGCCGACACAAACGTCGACCAAGCTGTCGACTGCACAATAACTGGCAGCAGCCACCACGCGGGTGTTGGTTCTGAAGTGATGAACGAGATCCTTTACGTTGGAAGAGAAACTACAGGCTTGAGCGCGTATAAGAGAGTACTGCCAAAATCACTGAACAAGGATATTAATTTAATTCTTAGGTGCATACATGTAGTTTGACAATGTGCATAATATGTCATAGGTCATATTATGACCTATAGAATCTTGATATTGCGTAAGAGAAGTTCGAGACTCGTCTTGCTCAACTTCAACATCGTGTATACAAACATCAGCATTATATCCGTCCGATCCTGAGGCGTCGTGCATGTTGATAGATGCCTCCTTGTTTCTCCTCCTGCGACTAGATACTCGTAATGCTTTACAATAAAGCAGTATAACCTTTACTACAGTTCATCTAGCAGCAATAGTCGGCAACATGCGCGTTGCAAATTTGGTCTTGAGGCATTTGGTAACCATGTTTTCCACTTCAGCAGGCGACACAAACGACCGAAACAAAGGTTGCAACACATTCATTTTTCTTACTACACAACGACAACCAACTCATCGACAATAATACGGAAATGGCAGCACCACGCAAGCTGACCTGACCTGGGCTGGCCTCCGTAACCAGGCGGACCATCCATGATGGTAGTATGCATATCACTCAGCTTCACGCCGAGCGAAGCTTGCGGTACCCTTCTGCTGCGTTGAAGCACCCGTGCCGGCGGTTCCGGTGCCCGTGGTGGTGGTACTCGCACTCGCCTTGGCACCACCGTTCTGCGCCGTAGACGTGACAGTGTTGCTGTCGCGGAGGTGGGGTGGTGATTCCTCCTGCACCGGTGGCAGTATTCCCACCCACACCAGCGCCAGCCTTGCCGCCAACTCCAGCGTTCCCGCTCACTGCACCGTTGACAGTTCCGCTCACGCCACCACCGACACCAGCAGATCCACCCACTCCGGCACCGACGCCAGCAGTTCCGCTCACCCCGCCATTAACTGCGCCGCTCACACCAGCGCCAACACCGCCATTGCCACCAACACCGGCACCGTCGCCTGCGGTCCCGCCCACACCAGCACCTGCATTGCCACCCACGCCAGCTCCGATGCCTGCAGTACCTGCAACACCGGCAGTGCCGCCGACACCAGCGCCGCCGTACCCGTTGCCGCCGACACCAGCGCCGACGCCGGCTCCGACACCTCCGTAACCGGCACCGCGTCCGAACAGTCCGGCACCAACACCAACCCCGCCGTAGCCGGCACCCCGTCCGTATAGCCCAGCGCCAACACCGGCACCAGCACCGCCGTATGTGGCTGCTCCATGGCCAGATAGCCCAGCGCCAACACCGGCACCAGCACCGCCGTATGTGGCTGCTCCACGGCCATATAGCCCAGCGCCAACACCAGCACCCCCAGAGCTGGCGCCGTGTCCGTACAGCCCCGCTCCAACACCGGCACCGCCGTGCAGACCAGCGCCAAGCAGTCCGAACGTCTGAGCGATCTCCTTCTCAGCGTACGCGCCGTTGCAGAGAGCTACGACGGCGAGGCACAGGGCGGTGATCTTGCTGCTGTTGAACATTGCTCTGGATTGGTTGCTTGCTCCTGGATCGTCTTGAAAATACACTCAAGAGCCGTTGATGTGAGCTCGATTGAGGAGATTTGGAAATGAACATCGGACGACGAGGCTTTCGTTCCCTGTTGGCAAAGCTTGGGTAGACCATAAGCAATATCAGTAGTAGGTAGCTAGGTAAAGAGAGTTTGGCACGTTGCTTGCTGTTCTGGCACAGACGGCAGATAAACGGACTCGGTTTGAGTTAGGTACATGTAGGACGCGATGATGACCAGCTTTCTCTGCAAGTATGCGGAGGCCCAGATGGGTATTTACTCTCTCCATTCTGACACGTGTATCTTTGAGTACATACATATAATACTGTTAAGCACTGTGGCTCTGCCAGTCGACAAGTTCCCCATATGACCGTCGTGCAGCTGATACGGCCATGACTGTTCTTGAACGGATGCAACATCCAGCCCGCTGCCGACACAAACGTCGACCAAGCTGTCGACTGCACAATAACTGGCAGCAGCCACCACGCGGGTGTTGGTTCTGAAGTGATGAACGAGATCCTTTACGTTGGAAGAGAAACTACAGGCTTGAGCGCGTATAAGAGAGTACTGCCAAAATCACTGAACAAGGATATTAATTTAATTCTTAGGTGCATACATGTAGTTTGACAATGTGCATAATATGTCATAGGTCATATTATGACCTATAGAATCTTGATATTGCGTAAGAGAAGTTCGAGACTCGTCTTGCTCAACTTCAACATCGTGTATACAAACATCAGCATTATATCCGTCCGATCCTGAGGCGTCGTGCATGTTGATAGATGCCTCCTTGTTTCTCCTCCTGCGACTAGATACTCGTAATGCTTTACAATAAAGCAGTATAACCTTTACTACAGTTCATCTAGCAGCAATAGTCGGCAACATGCGCGTTGCAAATTTGGTCTTGAGGCATTTGGTAACCATGTTTTCCACTTCAGCAGGCGACACAAACGACCGAAACAAAAGGTTGCAACACATTCATTTTTTCTTACTACACAACGACAACCAACTCATCGACAATAATACGGAAATGGCAGCACCACGCAAGCTGACCTGACCTGGGCTGGCCTCCGTAACCAGGCGGACCATCCATGATGGTAGTATGCATATCACTCAGCTTCACACCGAGCGAAGCTTGCGGTACCCCTTCTGCTGCGTTGAAGCACCCGTGCCGGCGGTTCCGGTGCCCGTGGTGGTGGTACTCGCACTCGCCTTGGCACCACCGTTCTGCGCCGTAGACGTGACAGTGTTGCTGTCCTTGGAGGTGGGGGTGGTGATTCCTCCTGCACCGGTGGCAGTATTCCCACCCACACCAGCGCCAGCCTTGCCGCCAACTCCAGCGTTCCCGCTCACTGCACCGTTGACAGTTCCGCTCACGCCACCACCGACACCAGCAGATCCACCCACTCCGGCACCGACGCCAGCAGTTCCGCTCACCCCGCCATTAACTGCGCCGCTCACACCAGCGCCAACACCGCCATTGCCACCAACACCGGCACCGTCGCCTGCGGTCCCGCCCACACCAGCACCTGCATTGCCACCCACGCCAGCTCCGATGCCTGCAGTACCTGCAACACCGGCAGTGCCGCCGACACCAGCGCCGCCGTACCCGTTGCCGCCGACACCAGCGCCGACGCCGGCTCCGACACCTCCGTAACCGGCACCGCGTCCGAACAGTCCGGCACCAACACCAACCCCGCCGTAGCCGGCACCCCGTCCGTATAGCCCAGCGCCAACACCGGCACCAGCACCGCCGTATGTGGCTGCTCCATGGCCAGATAGCCCAGCGCCAACACCGGCACCAGCACCGCCGTATGTGGCTGCTCCACGGCCATATAGCCCAGCGCCAACACCAGCACCCCAGAGCTGGCGCCGTGTCCGTACAGCCCCGCTCCAACACCGGCACCGCCGTGCAGACCAGCGCCAAGCAGTCCGAACGTCTGAGCGATCTTCTCAGCGTACGCGCCGTTGCAGAGAGCTACGACGGCGAGGCACAGGGCGGTGATCTTGCTGCTGTTGAACATTGCTCTGGATTGGTTGCTTGCTCCTGGATCGTCTTGAAAATACACTCAAGAGCCGTTGATGTGAGCTCGATTGAGGAGATTTGGAAATGAACATCGGACGACGAGGCTTTCGTTCCCTGTTGGCAAAGCTTGGAGTAGACCATAAGCAATATCAGTAGTAGGTAGCTAGGTAAAGAGAGTTTGGCACGTTGCTTGCTGTTCTGGCACAGACGGCAGATAAACGGACTCGGTTTGAGTTAGGTACATGTAGGACGCGATGATGACCAGCTTTCTCTGCAAGTATGCGGAGGCCCAGATGGGTATTTACTCTCCATTCTGACACGTGTATCTTTGAGTACATACATATAATACTGTTAAGCACTGTGGCTCTGCCAGTCGACAAGTTCCCCATATGACCGTCGTGCAGCTGATACGGCCATGACTGTTCTTGAACGGATGCAACATCCAGCCCGCTGCCGACACAAACGTCGACCAAGCTGTCGACTGCACAATAACTGGCAGCAGCCACCACGCGGGTGTTGGTTCTGAAGTGATGAACGAGATCCTTTACGTTGGAAGAGAAACTACAGGCTTGAGCGCGTATAAGAGAGTACTGCCAAAATCACTGAACAAGGATATTAATTTAATTCTTAGGTGCATACATGTAGTTTGACAATGTGCATAATATGTCATAGGTCATATTATGACCTATAGAATCTTGATATTGCGTAAGAGAAGTTCGAGACTCGTCTTGCTCAACTTCAACATCGTGTATACAAACATCAGCATTATATCCGTCCGATCCTGAGGCGTCGTGCATGTTGATAGATGCCTCCTTGTTTCTCCTCCTGCGACTAGATACTCGTAATGCTTTACAATAAAGCAGTATAACCTTTACTACAGTTCATCTAGCAGCAATAGTCGGCAACATGCGCGTTGCAAATTTGGTCTTGAGGCATTTGGTAACCATGTTTTCCACTTCAGCAGGCGACACAAACGACCGAAACAAAGGTTGCAACACATTCATTTTTCTTACTACACAACGACAACCAACTCATCGACAATAATACGGAAATGGCAGCACCACGCAAGCTGACCTGACCTGGGCTGGCCTCCGTAACCAGGCGGACCATCCATGATGGTAGTATGCATATCACTCAGCTTCACACCGAGCGAAGCTTGCGGTACCCTTCTGCTGCGTTGAAGCACCCGTGCCGGCGGTTCCGGTGCCCGTGGTGGTGGTACTCGCACTCGCCTTGGCACCACCGTTCTGCGCCGTAGACGTGACAGTGTTGCTGTCGCGGAGGTGGGGGTGGTGATTCCTCCTGCACCGGTGGCAGTATTCCCACCCACACCAGCGCCAGCCTTGCCGCCAACTCCAGCGTTCCCGCTCACTGCACCGTTGACAGTTCCGCTCACGCCACCACCGACACCAGCAGATCCACCCACTCCGGCACCGACGCCAGCAGTTCCGCTCACCCCGCCATTAACTGCGCCGCTCACACCAGCGCCAACACCGCCATTGCCACCAACACCGGCACCGTCGCCTGCGGTCCCGCCCACACCAGCACCTGCATTGCCACCCACGCCAGCTCCGATGCCTGCAGTACCTGCAACACCGGCAGTGCCGCCGACACCAGCGCCGCCGTACCCGTTGCCGCCGACACCAGCGCCGACGCCGGCTCCGACACCTCCGTAACCGGCACCGCGTCCGAACAGTCCGGCACCAACACCAACCCCGCCGTAGCCGGCACCCCGTCCGTATAGCCCAGCGCCAACACCGGCACCAGCACCGCCGTATGTGGCTGCTCCATGGCCAGATAGCCCAGCGCCAACACCGGCACCAGCACCGCCGTATGTGGCTGCTCCACGGCCATATAGCCCAGCGCCAACACCAGCACCCCCAGAGCTGGCGCCGTGTCCGTACAGCCCCGCTCCAACACCGGCACCGCCGTGCAGACCAGCGCCAAGCAGTCCGAACGTCTGAGCGATCTCCTTCTCAGCGTACGCGCCGTTGCAGAGAGCTACGACGGCGAGGCACAGGGCGGTGATCTTGCTGCTGTTGAACATTGCTCTGGATTGGTTGCTTGCTCCTGGATCGTCTTGAAAATACACTCAAGAGCCGTTGATGTGAGCTCGATTGAGGAGATTTGGAAATGAACATCGGACGACGAGGCTTTCGTTCCCTGTTGGCAAAGCTTGGAGTAGACCATAAGCAATATCAGTAGTAGGTAGCTAGGTAAAGAGAGTTTGGCACGTTGCTTGCTGTTCTGGCACAGACGGCAGATAAACGGACTCGGTTTGAGTTAGGTACATGTAGGACGCGATGATGACCAGCTTTCTCTGCAAGTATGCGGAGGCCCAGATGGGTATTTACTCTCTCCATTCTGACACGTGTATCTTTGAGTACATACATATAATACTGTTAAGCACTGTGGCTCTGCCAGTCGACAAGTTCCCCATATGACCGTCGTGCAGCTGATACGGCCATGACTGTTCTTGAACGGATGCAACATCCAGCCCGCTGCCGACACAAACGTCGACCAAGCTGTCGACTGCACAATAACTGGCAGCAGCCACCACGCGGGTGTTGGTTCTGAAGTGATGAACGAGATCCTTTACGTTGGAAGAGAAACTACAGGCTTGAGCGCGTATAAAGAGTACTGCCAAAATCACTGAACAAGGATATTAATTTAATTCTTAGGTGCATACATGTAGTTTGACAATGTGCATAATATGTCATAGGTCATATTATGACCTATAGAATCTTGATATTGCGTAAGAGAAGTTCGAGACTCGTCTTGCTCAACTTCAACATCGTGTATACAAACATCAGCATTATATCCGTCCGATCCTGAGGCGTCGTGCATGTTGATAGATGCCTCCTTGTTTCTCCTCCTGCGACTAGATACTCGTAATGCTTTACAATAAAGCAGTATAACCTTTACTACAGTTCATCTAGCAGCAATAGTCGGCAACATGCGCGTTGCAAATTTGGTCTTGAGGCATTTGGTAACCATGTTTTCCACTTCAGCAGGCGACACAAACGACCGAAACAAAGGTTGCAACACATTCATTTTTCTTACTACACAACGACAACCAACTCATCGACAATAATACGGAAATGGCAGCACCACGCAAGCTGACCTGACCTGGGCTGGCCTCCGTAACCAGGCGGACCATCCATGATGGTAGTATGCATATCACTCAGCTTCACGCCGAGCGAAGCTTGCGGTACCTTCTGCTGCGTTGAAGCACCCGTGCCGGCGGTTCCGGTGCCCGTGGTGGTGGTACTCGCACTCGCCTTGGCACCACCGTTCTGCGCCGTAGACGTGACAGTGTTGCTGTCGCGGAGGTGGGGGTGGTGATTCCTCCTGCACCGGTGGCAGTATTCCCACCCACACCAGCGCCAGCCTTGCCGCCAACTCCAGCGTTCCCGCTCACTGCACCGTTGACAGTTCCGCTCACGCCACCACCGACACCAGCAGATCCACCCACTCCGGCACCGACGCCAGCAGTTCCGCTCACCCCGCCATTAACTGCGCCGCTCACACCAGCGCCAACACCGCCATTGCCACCAACACCGGCACCGTCGCCTGCGGTCCCGCCCACACCAGCACCTGCATTGCCACCCACGCCAGCTCCGATGCCTGCAGTACCTGCAACACCGGCAGTGCCGCCGACACCAGCGCCGCCGTACCCGTTGCCGCCGACACCAGCGCCGACGCCGGCTCCGACACCTCCGTAACCGGCACCGCGTCCGAACAGTCCGGCACCAACACCAACCCCGCCGTAGCCGGCACCCCGTCCGTATAGCCCAGCGCCAACACCGGCACCAGCACCGCCGTATGTGGCTGCTCCATGGCCAGATAGCCCAGCGCCAACACCGGCACCAGCACCGCCGTATGTGGCTGCTCCACGGCCATATAGCCCAGCGCCAACACCAGCACCCCAGAGCTGGCGCCGTGTCCGTACAGCCCGCTCCAACACCGGCACCGCCGTGCAGACCAGCGCCAAACAGTCCGAACGTCTGAGCGATCTCCTTCTCAGCGTACGCGCCGTTGCAGAGAGCTACGACGGCGAGGCACAGGGCGGTGATCTTGCTGCTGTTGAACATTGCTCTGGATTGGTTGCTTGCTCCTGGATCGTCTTGAAAATACACTCAAGAGCCGTTGATGTGAGCTCGATTGAGGAGATTTGGAAATGAACATCGGACGACGAGGCTTTCGTTCCCTGTTGGCAAAGCTTGGAGTAGACCATAAGCAATATCAGTAGTAGGTAGCTAGGTAAAGAGAGTTTGGCACGTTGCTTGCTGTTCTGGCACAGACGGCAGATAAACGGACTCGGTTTGAGTTAGGTACATGTAGGACGCGATGATGACCAGCTTTCTCTGCAAGTATGCGGAGGCCCAGATGGGTATTTACTCTCTCCATTCTGACACGTGTATCTTTGAGTACATACATATAATACTGTTAAGCACTGTGGCTCTGCCAGTCGACAAGTTCCCCATATGACCGTCGTGCAGCTGATACGGCCATGACTGTTCTTGAACGGATGCAACATCCAGCCCGCTGCCGACACAAACGTCGACCAAGCTGTCGACTGCACAATAACTGGCAGCAGCCACCACGCGGGTGTTGGTTCTGAAGTGATGAACGAGATCCTTTACGTTGGAAGAGAAACTACAGGCTTGAGCGCGTATAAGAGAGTACTGCCAAAATCACTGAACAAGGATATTAATTTAATTCTTAGGTGCATACATGTAGTTTGACAATGTGCATAATATGTCATAGGTCATATTATGACCTATAGAATCTTGATATTGCGTAAGAGAAGTTCGAGACTCGTCTTGCTCAACTTCAACATCGTGTATACAAACATCAGCATTATATCCGTCCGATCCTGAGGCGTCGTGCATGTTGATAGATGCCTCCTTGTTTCTCCTCCTGCGACTAGATACTCGTAATGCTTTACAATAAAGCAGTATAACCTTTACTACAGTTCATCTAGCAGCAATAGTCGGCAACATGCGCGTTGCAAATTTGGTCTTGAGGCATTTGGTAACCATGTTTTCCACTTCAGCAGGCGACACAAACGACCGAAACAAAGGTTGCAACACATTCATTTTTCTTACTACACAACGACAACCAACTCATCGACAATAATACGGAAATGGCAGCACCACGCAAGCTGACCTGACCTGGGCTGGCCTCCGTAACCAGGCGGACCATCCATGATGGTAGTATGCATATCACTCAGCTTCACCGAGCGAAGCTTGCGGTACCCTTCTGCTGCGTTGAAGCACCCGTGCCGGCGGTTCCGGTGCCCGTGGTGGTGGTACTCGCACTCGCCTTGGCACCACCGTTCTGCGCCGTAGACGTGACAGTGTTGCTGTCGCGGAGGTGGGGGTGGTGATTCCTCCTGCACCGGTGGCAGTATTCCCACCCACACCAGCGCCAGCCTTGCCGCCAACTCCAGCGTTCCCGCTCACTGCACCGTTGACAGTTCCGCTCACGCCACCACCGACACCAGCAGATCCACCCACTCCGGCACCGACGCCAGCAGTTCCGCTCACCCCGCCATTAACTGCGCCGCTCACACCAGCGCCAACACCGCCATTGCCACCAACACCGGCACCGTCGCCTGCGGTCCCGCCCACACCAGCACCTGCATTGCCACCCACGCCAGCTCCGATGCCTGCAGTACCTGCAACACCGGCAGTGCCGCCGACACCAGCGCCGCCGTACCCGTTGCCGCCGACACCAGCGCCGACGCCGGCTCCGACACCTCCGTAACCGGCACCGCGTCCGAACAGTCCGGCACCAACACCAACCCCGCCGTAGCCGGCACCCCGTCCGTATAGCCCAGCGCCAACACCGGCACCAGCACCGCCGTATGTGGCTGCTCCATGGCCAGATAGCCCAGCGCCAACACCGGCACCAGCACCGCCGTATGTGGCTGCTCCACGGCCATATAGCCCAGCGCCAACACCAGCACCCCAGAGCTGGCGCCGTGTCCGTACAGCCCGCTCCAACACCGGCACCGCCGTGCAGACCAGCGCCAAGCAGTCCGAACGTCTGAGCGACCTCCTTCTCAGCGTACGCGCCGTTGCAGAGAGCTACGACGGCGAGGCACAGGGCGGTGATCTTGCTGCTGTTGAACATTGCTCTGGATTGGTTGCTTGCTCCTGGATCGTCTTGAAAATACACTCAAGAGCCGTTGATGTGAGCTCGATTGAGGAGATTTGGAAATGAACATCGGACGACGAGGCTTTCGTTCCCTGTTGGCAAAGCTTGGAGTAGACCATAAGCAATATCAGTAGTAGGTAGCTAGGTAAAGAGAGTTTGGCACGTTGCTTGCTGTTCTGGCACAGACGGCAGATAAACGGACTCGGTTTGAGTTAGGTACATGTAGGACGCGATGATGACCAGCTTTCTCTGCAAGTATGCGGAGGCCCAGATGGGTATTTACTCTCTCCATTCTGACACGTGTATCTTTGAGTACATACATATAATACTGTTAAGCACTGTGGCTCTGCCAGTCGACAAGTTCCCCATATGACCGTCGTGCAGCTGATACGGCCATGACTGTTCTTGAACGGATGCAACATCCAGCCCGCTGCCGACACAAACGTCGACCAAGCTGTCGACTGCACAATAACTGGCAGCAGCCACCGCGCGGGTGTTGGTTCTGAAGTGATGAACGAGATCCTTTACGTTGGAAGAGAAACTACAGGCTTGAGCGCGTATAAAGAGTACTGCCAAAATCACTGAACAAGGATATTAATTTAATTCTTAGGTGCATACATGTAGTTTGACAATGTGCATAATATGTCATAGGTCATATTATGACCTATAGAATCTTGATATTGCGTAAGAGAAGTTCGAGACTCGTCTTGCTCAACTTCAACATCGTGTATACAAACATCAGCATTATATCCGTCCGATCCTGAGGCGTCGTGCATGTTGATAGATGCCTCCTTGTTTCTCCTCCTGCGACTAGATACTCGTAATGCTTTACAATAAAGCAGTATAACCTTTACTACAGTTCATCTAGCAGCAATAGTCGGCAACATGCGCGTTGCAAATTTGGTCTTGAGGCATTTGGTAACCATGTTTTCCACTTCAGCAGGCGACACAAACGACCGAAACAAAAGGTTGCAACACATTCATTTTTTCTTACTACACAACGACAACCAACTCATCGACAATAATACGGAAATGGCAGCACCACGCAAGCTGACCTGACCTGGGCTGGCCTCCGTAACCAGGCGGACCATCCATGATGGTAGTATGCATATCACTCAGCTTCACACCGAGCGAAGCTTGCGGTACCCCTTCTGCTGCGTTGAAGCACCCGTGCCGGCGGTTCCGGTGCCCGTGGTGGTGGTACTCGCACTCGCCTTGGCACCACCGTTCTGCGCCGTAGACGTGACAGTGTTGCTGTCCTGGAGGTGGGGTGGTGATTCCTCCTGCACCGGTGGCAGTATTCCCACCCACACCAGCGCCAGCCTTGCCGCCAACTCCAGCGTTCCCGCTCACTGCACCGTTGACAGTTCCGCTCACGCCACCACCGACACCAGCAGATCCACCCACTCCGGCACCGACGCCAGCAGTTCCGCTCACCCCGCCATTAACTGCGCCGCTCACACCAGCGCCAACACCGCCATTGCCACCAACACCGGCACCGTCGCCTGCGGTCCCGCCCACACCAGCACCTGCATTGCCACCCACGCCAGCTCCGATGCCTGCAGTACCTGCAACACCGGCAGTGCCGCCGACACCAGCGCCGCCGTACCCGTTGCCGCCGACACCAGCGCCGACGCCGGCTCCGACACCTCCGTAACCGGCACCGCGTCCGAACAGTCCGGCACCAACACCAACCCGCCGTAGCCGGCACCCCGTCCGTATAGCCCAGCGCCAACACCGGCACCAGCACCGCCGTATGTGGCTGCTCCATGGCCAGATAGCCCAGCGCCAACACCGGCACCAGCACCGCCGTATGTGGCTGCTCCACGGCCATATAGCCCAGCGCCAACACCAGCACCCCCAGAGCTGGCGCCGTGTCCGTACAGCCCCGCTCCAACACCGGCACCGCCGTGCAGACCAGCGCCAAGCAGTCCGAACGTCTGAGCGATCTCCTTCTCAGCGTACGCGCCGTTGCAGAGAGCTACGACGGCGAGGCACAGGGCGGTGATCTTGCTGCTGTTGAACATTGCTCTGGATTGGTTGCTTGCTCCTGGATCGTCTTGAAAATACACTCAAGAGCCGTTGATGTGAGCTCGATTGAGGAGATTTGGAAATGAACATCGGACGACGAGGCTTTCGTTCCCTGTTGGCAAAGCTTGGAGTAGACCATAAGCAATATCAGTAGTAGGTAGCTAGGTAAAGAGAGTTTGGCACGTTGCTTGCTGTTCTGGCACAGACGGCAGATAAACGGACTCGGTTTGAGTTAGGTACATGTAGGACGCGATGATGACCAGCTTTCTCTGCAAGTATGCGGAGGCCCAGATGGGTATTTACTCTCTCCATTCTGACACGTGTATCTTTGAGTACATACATATAATACTGTTAAGCACTGTGGCTCTGCCAGTCGACAAGTTCCCCATATGACCGTCGTGCAGCTGGTACGGCCATGACTGTTCTTGAACGGATGCAACATCCAGCCCGCTGCCGACACAAACGTCGACCAAGCTGTCGACTGCACAATAACTGGCAGCAGCCACCACGCGGGTGTTGGTTCTGAAGTGATGAACGAGATCCTTTACGTTGGAAGAGAAACTACAGGCTTGAGCGCGTATAAGAGAGTACTGCCAAAATCACTGAACAAGGATATTAATTTAATTCTTAGGTGCATACATGTAGTTTGACAATGTGCATAATATGTCATAGGTCATATTATGACCTATAGAATCTTGATATTGCGTAAGAGAAGTTCGAGACTCGTCTTGCTCAACTTCAACATCGTGTATACAAACATCAGCATTATATCCGTCCGATCCTGAGGCGTCGTGCATGTTGATAGATGCCTCCTTGTTTCTCCTCCTGCGACTAGATACTCGTAATGCTTTACAATAAAGCAGTATAACCTTTACTACAGTTCATCTAGCAGCAATAGTCGGCAACATGCGCGTTGCAAATTTGGTCTTGAGGCATTTGGTAACCATGTTTTCCACTTCAGCAGGCGACACAAACGACCGAAACAAAGGTTGCAACACATTCATTTTTCTTACTACACAACGACAACCAACTCATCGACAATAATACGGAAATGGCAGCACCACGCAAGCTGACCTGACCTGGGCTGGCCTCCGTAACCAGGCGGACCATCCATGATGGTAGTATGCATATCACTCAGCTTCACACCGAGCGAAGCTTGCGGTACCTTCTGCTGCGTTGAAGCACCCGTGCCGGCGGTTCCGGTGCCCGTGGTGGTGGTACTCGCACTCGCCTTGGCACCACCGTTCTGCGCCGTAGACGTGACAGTGTTGCTGTCGCGGAGGTGGGGGTGGTGATTCCTCCTGCACCGGTGGCAGTATTCCCACCCACACCAGCGCCAGCCTTGCCGCCAACTCCAGCGTTCCCGCTCACTGCACCGTTGACAGTTCCGCTCACGCCACCACCGACACCAGCAGATCCACCCACTCCGGCACCGACGCCAGCAGTTCCGCTCACCCCGCCATTAACTGCGCCGCTCACACCAGCGCCAACACCGCCATTGCCACCAACACCGGCACCGTCGCCTGCGGTCCCGCCCACACCAGCACCTGCATTGCCACCCACGCCAGCTCCGATGCCTGCAGTACCTGCAACACCGGCAGTGCCGCCGACACCAGCGCCGCCGTACCCGTTGCCGCCGACACCAGCGCCGACGCCGGCTCCGACACCTCCGTAACCGGCACCGCGTCCGAACAGTCCGGCACCAACACCAACCCCGCCGTAGCCGGCACCCCGTCCGTATAGCCCAGCGCCAACACCGGCACCAGCACCGCCGTATGTGGCTGCTCCATGGCCAGATAGCCCAGCGCCAACACCGGCACCAGCACCGCCGTATGTGGCTGCTCCACGGCCATATAGCCCAGCGCCAACACCAGCACCCCAGAGCTGGCGCCGTGTCCGTACAGCCCCGCTCCAACACCGGCACCGCCGTGCAGACCAGCGCCAAGCAGTCCGAACGTCTGAGCGACCTCCTTCTCAGCGTACGCGCCGTTGCAGAGAGCTACGACGGCGAGGCACAGGGCGGTGATCTTGCTGCTGTTGAACATTGCTCTGGATTGGTTGCTTGCTCCTGGATCGTCTTGAAAATACACTCAAGAGCCGTTGATGTGAGCTCGATTGAGGAGATTTGGAAATGAACATCGGACGACGAGGCTTTCGTTCCCTGTTGGCAAAGCTTGGAGTAGACCATAAGCAATATCAGTAGTAGGTAGCTAGGTAAAGAGAGTTTGGCACGTTGCTTGCTGTTCTGGCACAGACGGCAGATAAACGGACTCGGTTTGAGTTAGGTACATGTAGGACGCGATGATGACCAGCTTTCTCTGCAAGTATGCGGAGGCCCAGATGGGTATTTACTCTCTCCATTCTGACACGTGTATCTTTGAGTACATACATATAATACTGTTAAGCACTGTGGCTCTGCCAGTCGACAAGTTCCCCATATGACCGTCGTGCAGCTGATACGGCCATGACTGTTCTTGAACGGATGCAATATCCAGCCCGCTGCCGGCACAAACGTCGACCAAGCTGTCGACTGCACAATAACTGGCAGCAGCCACCACGCGGGTGTTGGTTCTGAAGTGATGAACGAGATCCTTTACGTTGGAAGAGAAACTACAGGCTTGAGCGCGTATAAGAGAGTACTGCCAAAATCACTGAACAAGGATATTAATTTAATTCTTAGGTGCATACATGTAGTTTGACAATGTGCATAATATGTCATAGGTCATATTATGACCTATAGAATCTTGATATTGCGTAAGAGAAGTTCGAGACTCGTCTTGCTCAACTTCAACATCATGTATACAAACATCAGCATTATATCCGTCCGATCCTGAGGCGTCGTGCATGTTGATAGATGCCTCCTTGTATCACCTCCTACTAGATAAATAGATGTCTATCCGTTTCTCCGCCCTAACCCGTGGTGGATACCCCATGGCAGGCACATGATGACCAATGTGCGCAAGGGGTATTCGGATACCCATATGTGAATTGCTTGTACCGTTCGGACACGGAAGGTGCCCTTCTGGCTCTGATGTTCACCCGGCAACGTTGTGTAAATAATTTGACGCTTACGGTGCTTTCCAGGGTTTCAACCAAGGCCGAAGTCACCGCCGTCACCTCTAATGCACGCTGGGAATGGCTGCTGTCGCCATTCCTTTAACATGCAATCTGAATCCGTTCCGTATCGTATCCCGTGCCGGAAGTGCGTCTCGTACTAAATTTAATTGCTCGCAGCTGCCTTGATCCTGACTGCTATTAATACATGTAGTGGGAACCTTGGCAAAATGTAGCCCGTGCACGACTGGGCCCATGCCGACGGGAGGTTAGTGCCTCCACGACCGAGGTAGCCGTGACTCCGTTCCTACAACGGCTGGAGGTGGAGCATCCGCGAGTGCTAGCGTGGCCGACTCGAATGGCGAGACGCACTCCGTCTCCAAGACGAGCAACGGTCAGACTGCAGGCGGCAGTGCGGGCAAGTCCGGGGACCGCGTCGACTAGCACGACAACGGCTGGAGTATCGACGACTGGAGGGGTGACTGGGACCACTGGTACCAACGAAGACGCTGGATCCGCTCCCTTGACGTCATTCCCTTCGTCGGGCGTTGATGCATCCGAGACTGCGAGTACCACAGACTCGAACGAGGCCACGCACTTCATCTCGAAGACCAGCGACAGTCAAACCACGAAGACCAAGGAGAGGATGAGTACTCCTGCATCATCGGTTCCCGAAGATGCCGCTGGTGCCTCAGCTCGACGGCTTCGACGTCTTCGAAGGGCCAAAGTGTTACGCAAAACTGAGCTCATGGTGCGGTCACAGAGTTTAGTGTGACTATCGTGTCTCGTTGCGGCAGTGTTTTTAGTGTAAAGCGTCTTCTCACGATGGGAGTCTAATGTCTTGCAAAATCAAATCCAATATATGTTGATGTTTCTCGTTGTACAATCGTCCCGTGACTGTTTTCGTTGGTGTTCACACTAGGAGTTGCATCAGGTCTATTGGATTACCGCGGGTTTTCATTATGGCCTACATGTTACATCTTTAAGATGCACGAACTGCTAGGACCTGTCTAGTCTTTCACTAAACTCCCTTAATGACGCCCAGAAATGTTCCCAAGGATGTGCTACGTTGATGTTTTACGGCGACTCGGTACTGAGTTCGTCCTTGGCTCGGTAAAACGGGAAGTCGTTGTAGCCCTTTCCACCCAACGCCGAGTCATAGTACACTTCGAATCCAGCCTCCGCGTTGAGCGGCCAGTCGTTCTGGAAGCGCTCGGCAAGATCAGGGTTTGATATGTACAGACGTCCGAAACCCACCAGGTCGGCTGACCCGCTACGAATGGCACCCTCGGCACGATCACGCGTGTTGTTGTTGTTGGCCATGACGATGCCCTTGAACGCCGTCTTGGCGTCGAACGCAGTGGTGAGACGGCACTTGTCCGTGTAGCCGAATCCGAATCCGTCCAGGATGGCGAGGTAGCCCAGACTGAACGTACTGAGACGCTCCATCGTGTACTTGAACATCTCGTAGTTGTCCTCACTGCCCAATCCTGTGAAGCCGTTGTTAGGAGAGAGACGAACACCGATGCGGTGCGACGGCACGACCGTCTTGACAGCCTCCACGATCTCCATCAGAAGTCGCGCGCGGTTTCGAACGAGCCGCCGTACTTGTCCGTGCGCTTGTTGGTAACGGACTGCAGGAACTGGTCGATCAGGTATCCGTTGGCGCCATGAATCTCAACACCGTCGAAGCCCGCCTTAAGCGCCAGCTCCGCTCCATGGCGGTACGACTCCACCACACCAGGGATCTCATCCGTCTCTAGTGCACGAGGGTTTCGTACCCTTGCTCGGAGATGGCGGTGGCTTCGGTGATGATCAAGCCAGCACCCGCGCTCGTAGTACAGCTCATTGTCGGCGGACGGGTCGCGGTCAGCATTAGCGCGGCCGCGACTGAGTGGACCGAACACGACACGGTTCTTGAGCTCAAGGTCGTTGCCAACCTTGAGCGGCGTGAAGAGCTTGTAGTCGGCGGTGACGGCGGCCATGCTTGATGATTGAGGTGCGAGAGTTGTTTGAGCTTAAAGTAGCAAATTCAGAAATGAGATCAGCTCTTGGCGGCGTCCGAGCAGCGCGTCAAGGTCATGGAATGCTGCCTACTTAAATTAACTTTAGTTAGTATTAGTAGATCCCATTGGGGAGCAACGCGCCAAGGGGTGAACATGGCAATTACATGAGTTTGCGTGAGTCTATAATTCGACACTCGCGAAAGAGATCACGTAATAGAAGTGGCCATCACCATCACAACATAAACAAATTACGCCAACCGGACAGGTTTATACTAAGTACGATGTGTAATGTACCCCTGCTCCAAAACAAATGACAGGTGCAACTATTTTTCGTGTTCCAAAACTGTTGTCTGGTTTGACTACTACGAAGTACTTTCACTATGGTAGGATTTACACAGTCCGAGAGATTGAGCATAAGTGAGTCAATATCCGAAAAAGAGGCTCTACACGACACAAAATAGGAGCTTTGAGAGCAGTTTTCTTGGCGAGAATTGGTCAAAATCTATCGTGTATGAATTTAGTTGGAGGGAAAAGAAAACTCTTGCCATAATGATTTTAGTGGCATTCTTTTTTTCGTATTATTCACAAAATTTGACGAAAGCGATTCATTAACGTGCAAACCTGTCATTTGTGTCGGAACAGTGTGATACTCTGTAGGTATTGTGTGTCTACATGTAAGAGCTCGCCGACAGATCTCGTACGGACCCTAGTTTTAGGATAGGGAAATAGTTGATTGACTAGTTATGCACTTCTCGTTTCACTAGCTATTGCATGACAATATTCCTGGTAACACGATCTCATGTTATGGGCGAGGGGCCCAAATCTGGCGTAAGTACTGTAAGTTTAATGCCACTGGTGTCAAAACCCAGGTTTGACAGGATGTTGGCTACTGCCTCACGGCTTCCACGCATGACGATATAAAATTGGCGATGTCGATTGAAGGAGCTGACATTATTTGATACGCTAGGGGCTTGTGCTAGAGTTTCGTGAAATTGTCGTTACGCAAACGCCACGTTGCGTGAAACACGAAAGCCGTTCAGGTGCGATCCAAATCCTGATCTGATTTATTGCCTAGCCACTCTCCTGTCAAAATAGGATGGTCGACCTCATCGGGAACAACAGGTTTTCATACATAGTCCAAAAGAAACGAGAGTACAGTGAAGTTATAAATACTTGATACCCCCAACCAAGAAGATATGCTTTGTGAATGTTGCTTGTACCGGCAGGTTGTGCGGACAACACAATTTACGCTACCGTCGCGCGACATTGCATCGATTTCTATCACAGCAAACGTAATATTTAGGTTTATCCCAAAAATTGACGGTGGAAAAAAGGAGTCGAAGCTTTTTGATCTCAACTATGGTAGCTGGGGCGGGGCTGTCGTGATATATTCTAACAAACGCAAAGGAGGATAGCACCGAGTTAAACGTTATTTTCGATTTAGACACGTCCAAGCCTTCGACCCGTACTTTTCCAGGGTCTTACCGGTAGTCACCTTCACCATAGCAGATGCTACGGCTGCGAAGCGGGCGCAGGGATGCATCAGTGAGAATGGGGTACGTTGCTGGTATCCTAGTACAGTTCGCGATGGTCAATTGTAGCAAACTAGCCTGGTGCGATATGTCTGGATTATCGCATTCAGAAAGAGACCTGTACAAATTCAGAGCTTCTTCGTGCCTAAGCACGACTTCGTCGTTTTCGTTTTTGAGTTAGGTACATTGATGTCACTTAGTTCCTGCTAACGACGTCCTATGTCAAAGCAAAATCTATATTTTGTGATGTGTGAGTCGCTTTCGTCAAATTTTGTGAATAATACGAAAAAAAGAATGCCACTAAAATCATTATGGCAAGAGTTTTCTTTTCCCTCCAACTAAATTCATACACGATAGATTTTGACCAATTCTCGCCAAGAAAACTGCTCTCAAAGCTCCTATTTTGTGTCGTGTAGAGCCTCTTTTTCGGATATTGACTCACTTATGCTCAATCTCTCGGACTGTGTAAATCCTACCATAGTGAAAGTACTTCGTAGTAGTCAAACCAGACAACAGTTTTGGAACACGAAAAATAGTTGCACCTGTCATTTGTTTTGGAGCAGGGGTACATTACACATCGTACTTAGTATAAACCTGTCCGGTTGGCGTAATTTGTTTATGTTGTGATGGTGATGGCCACTTCTATTACGTGATCTCTTTCGCGAGTGTCGAATTATAGACTCACGCAAACTCATGTAATTGCCATGTTCACCCCTTGGCGCGTTGCTCCCCAATGGGATCTACTAATACTAACTAAAGTTAATTTAAGTAGGCAGCATTCCATGACCTTGACGCGCTGCTCGGACGCCGCCAAGAGCTGATCTCATTTCTGAATTTGCTACTTTAAGCTCAAACAACTCTCGCACCTCAATCATCAAGCATGGCCGCCGTCACCGCCGACTACAAGCTCTTCACGCCGCTCAAGGTTGGCAACGACCTTGAGCTCAAGAACCGTGTCGTGTTCGGTCCACTCAGTCGCGGCCGCGCTAATGCTGACCGCGACCCGTCCGCCGACAATGAGCTGTACTACGAGCGCGGGTGCTGGCTTGATCATCACCGAAGCCACCGCCATCTCCGAGCAAGGGTACGAAACCCCTCGTGCACTAGAGACGGATGAGATCCCTGGTGTGGTGGAGTCGTACCGCCATGGAGCGGAGCTGGCGCTTAAGGCGGGCTTCGACGGTGTTGAGATTCATGGCGCCAACGGATACCTGATCGACCAGTTCCTGCAGTCCGTTACCAACAAGCGCACGGACAAGTACGGCGGCTCGTTCGAAACCGCGCGCGACTTCTGATGGAGATCGTGGAGGCTGTCAAGACGGTCGTGCCGTCGCACCGCATCGGTGTTCGTCTCTCTCCTAACAACGGCTTCACAGGATTGGGCAGTGAGGACAACTACGAGATGTTCAAGTACACGATGGAGCGTCTCAGTACGTTCAGTCTGGGCTACCTCGCCATCCTGGACGGATTCGGATTCGGCTACACGGACAAGTGCCGTCTCACCACTGCGTTCGACGCCAAGACGGCGTTCAAGGGCATCGTCATGGCCAACAACAACAACACGCGTGATCGTGCCGAGGGTGCCATTCGTAGCGGGTCAGCCGACCTGGTGGGTTTCGGACGTCTGTACATATCAAACCCTGATCTTGCCGAGCGCTTCCAGAACGACTGGCCGCTCAACGCGGAGGCTGGATTCGAAGTGTACTATGACTCGGCGTTGGGTGGAAAGGGCTACAACGACTTCCCGTTTTACCGAGCCAAGGACGAACTCAGTACCGAGTCGCCGTAAAACATCAACGTAGCACATCCTTGGGAACATTTCTGGGCGTCATTAAGGGAGTTTAGTGAAAGACTAGACAGGTCCTAGCAGTTCGTGCATCTTAAAGATGTAACATGTAGGCCATAATGAAAACCCGCGGTAATCCAATAGACCTGATGCAACTCCTAGTGTGAACACCAACGAAAACAGTCACGGGACGATTGTACAACGAGAAACATCAACATATATTGGATTTGATTTTGCAAGACATTAGACTCCCATCGTGAGAAGACGCTTTACACTAAAAACACTGCCGCAACGAGACACGATAGTCACACTAAACTCTGTGACCGCACCATGAGCTCAGTTTTGCGTAACACTTTGGCCCTTCGAAGACGTCGAAGCCGTCGAGCTGAGGCACCAGCGGCATCTTCGGGAACCGATGATGCAGGAGTACTCATCCTCTCCTTGGTCTTCGTGGTTTGACTGTCGCTGGTCTTCGAGATGAAGTGCGTGGCCTCGTTCGAGTCTGTGGTACTCGCAGTCTCGGATGCATCAACGCCCGACGAAGGGAATGACGTCAAGGGAGCGGATCCAGCGTCTTCGTTGGTACCAGTGGTCCCAGTCACCCCTCCAGTCGTCGATACTCCAGCCGTTGTCGTGCTAGTCGACGCGGTCCCCGGACTTGCCCGCACTGCCGCCTGCAGTCTGACCGTTGCTCGTCTTGGAGACGGAGTGCGTCTCGCCATTCGAGTCGGCCACGCTAGCACTCGCGGATGCTCCACCTCCAGCCGTTGTAGGGAACGGAGTCACGGCTACCTCGGTCGTGGAGGCACTAACCTCCCGTCGGCATGGGCCCAGTCGTGCACGGGCTACATTTTGCCAAGGTTCCCACTACATGTATTAATAGCAGTCAGGATCAAGGCAGCTGCGAGCAATTAAATTTAGTACGAGACGCACTTCCGGCACGGGATACGATACGGAACGGATTCAGATTGCATGTTAAAGGAATGGCGACAGCAGCCATTCCCAGCGTGCATTAGAGGTGACGGCGGTGACTTCGGCCTTGGTTGAAACCCTGGAAAGCACCGTAAGCGTCAAATTATTTACACAACGTTGCCGGGTGAACATCAGAGCCAGAAGGGCACCTTCCGTGTCCGAACGGTACAAGCAATTCACATATGGGTATCCGAATACCCCTTGCGCACATTGGTCATCATGTGCCTGCCATGGGGTATCCACCACGGGTTAGGGGCGGAGAAACGGATAGACATCTATTTATCTAGTAGGAGGTGATACAAGGAGGCATCTATCAACATGCACGACGCCTCAGGATCGGACGGATATAATGCTGATGTTTGTATACATGATGTTGAAGTTGAGCAAGACGAGTCTCGAACTTCTCTTACGCAATATCAAGATTCTATAGGTCATAATATGACCTATGACATATTATGCACATTGTCAAACTACATGTATGCACCTAAGAATTAAATTAATATCCTTGTTCAGTGATTTTGGCAGTACTCTCTTATACGCGCTCAAGCCTGTAGTTTCTCTTCCAACGTAAAGGATCTCGTTCATCACTTCAGAACCAACACCCGCGTGGTGGCTGCTGCCAGTTATTGTGCAGTCGACAGCTTGGTCGACGTTTGTGCCGGCAGCGGGCTGGATATTGCATCCGTTCAAGAACAGTCATGGCCGTATCAGCTGCACGACGGTCATATGGGGAACTTGTCGACTGGCAGAGCCACAGTGCTTAACAGTATTATATGTATGTACTCAAAGATACACGTGTCAGAATGGAGAGAGTAAATACCCATCTGGGCCTCCGCATACTTGCAGAGAAAGCTGGTCATCATCGCGTCCTACATGTACCTAACTCAAACCGAGTCCGTTTATCTGCCGTCTGTGCCAGAACAGCAAGCAACGTGCCAAACTCTCTTTACCTAGCTACCTACTACTGATATTGCTTATGGTCTACTCAAGCTTTGCCAACAGGGAACGAAAGCCTCGTCGTCCGATGTTCATTTCCAAATCTCCTCAATCGAGCTCACATCAACGGCTCTTGAGTGTATTTTCAAGACGATCCAGGAGCAAGCAACCAATCCAGAGCAATGTTCAACAGCAGCAAGATCACCGCCCTGTGCCTCGCCGTCGTAGCTCTCTGCAACGGCGCGTACGCTGAGAAGGAGATCGCTCAGACGTTCGGACTGCTTGGCGCTGGTCTGCACGGCGGTGCCGGTGTTGGAGCGGGGCTGTACAGACACGGCGCCGGCTCTGGGGGTGCTGGTGTTGGCGCTGGGCTATCTGGCCATGGAGCAGCCACATACGGCGGTGCTGGTGCCGGTGTTGGCGCTGGGCTATACGGACGGGGTGCCGGCTACGGCGGGGTTGGTGTTGGTGCCGGACTGTTCGGACGCGGTGCCGGTTACGGAGGTGTCGGAGCCGGCGTCGGCGCTGGTGTCGGCGGCAACGGGTACGGCGGCGCTGGTGTCGGCGGCACTGCCGGTGTTGCAGGTACTGCAGGCATCGGAGCTGGCGTGGGTGGCAATGCAGGTGCTGGTGTGGGCGGGACCGCAGGCGACGGTGCCGGTGTTGGTGGCAATGGCGGTGTTGGCGCTGGTGTGAGCGGCGCAGTTAATGGCGGGGTGAGCGGAACTGCTGGCGTCGGTGCCGGAGTGGGTGGATCTGCTGGTGTCGGTGGTGGCGTGAGCGGAACTGTCAACGGTGCAGTGAGCGGGAACGCTGGAGTTGGCGGCAAGGCTGGCGCTGGTGTGGGTGGGAATACTGCCACCGGTGCAGGAGGAATCACCACCCCACCTCCAAGGACAGCAACACTGTCACGTCTACGGCGCAGAACGGTGGTGCCAAGGCGAGTGCGAGTACCACCACCACGGGCACCGGAACCGCCGGCACGGGTGCTTCAACGCAGCAGAAGGGTACCGCAAGCTTCGCTCGGTGTGAAGCTGAGTGATATGCATACTACCATCATGGATGGTCCGCCTGGTTACGGAGGCCAGCCCAGGTCAGGTCAGCTTGCGTGGTGCTGCCATTTCCGTATTATTGTCGATGAGTTGGTTGTCGTTGTGTAGTAAGAAAAATGAATGTGTTGCAACCTTTGTTTCGGTCGTTTGTGTCGCCTGCTGAAGTGGAAAACATGGTTACCAAATGCCTCAAGACCAAATTTGCAACGCGCATGTTGCCGACTATTGCTGCTAGATGAACTGTAGTAAAGGTTATACTGCTTTATTGTAAAGCATTACGAGTATCTAGTCGCAGGAGGAGAAACAAGGAGGCATCTATCAACATGCACGACGCCTCAGGATCGGACGGATATAATGCTGATGTTTGTATACACGATGTTGAAGTTGAGCAAGACGAGTCTCGAACTTCTCTTACGCAATATCAAGATTCTATAGGTCATAATATGACCTATGACATATTATGCACATTGTCAAACTACATGTATGCACCTAAGAATTAAATTAATATCCTTGTTCAGTGATTTTGGCAGTACTCTCTTATACGCGCTCAAGCCTGTAGTTTCTCTTCCAACGTAAAGGATCTCGTTCATCACTTCAGAACCAACACCCGCGTGGTGGCTGCTGCCAGTTATTGTGCAGTCGACAGCTTGGTCGACGTTTGTGTCGGCAGCGGGCTGGATGTTGCATCCGTTCAAGAACAGTCATGGCCGTACCAGCTGCACGACGGTCATATGGGGAACTTGTCGACTGGCAGAGCCACAGTGCTTAACAGTATTATATGTATGTACTCAAAGATACACGTGTCAGAATGGAGAGAGTAAATACCCATCTGGGCCTCCGCATACTTGCAGAGAAAGCTGGTCATCATCGCGTCCTACATGTACCTAACTCAAACCGAGTCCGTTTATCTGCCGTCTGTGCCAGAACAGCAAGCAACGTGCCAAACTCTCTTTACCTAGCTACCTACTACTGATATTGCTTATGGTCTACTCCAAGCTTTGCCAACAGGGAACGAAAGCCTCGTCGTCCGATGTTCATTTCCAAATCTCCTCAATCGAGCTCACATCAACGGCTCTTGAGTGTATTTTCAAGACGATCCAGGAGCAAGCAACCAATCCAGAGCAATGTTCAACAGCAGCAAGATCACCGCCCTGTGCCTCGCCGTCGTAGCTCTCTGCAACGGCGCGTACGCTGAGAAGGAGGTCGCTCAGACGTTCGGACTGCTTGGCGCTGGTCTGCACGGCGGTGCCGGTGTTGGAGCGGGGCTGTACGGACACGGCGCCAGCTCTGGGGGTGCTGGTGTTGGCGCTGGGCTATATGGCCGTGGAGCAGCCACATACGGCGGTGCTGGTGCCGGTGTTGGCGCTGGGCTATACGGACGGGGTGCCGGCTACGGCGGGGTTGGTGTTGGTGCCGGACTGTTCGGACGCGGTGCCGGTTACGGAGGTGTCGGAGCCGGCGTCGGCGCTGGTGTCGGCGGCAACGGGTACGGCGGCGCTGGTGTCGGCGGCACTGCCGGTGTTGCAGGTACTGCAGGCATCGGAGCTGGCGTGGGTGGCAATGCAGGTGCTGGTGTGGGCGGGACCGCAGGCGACGGTGCCGGTGTTGGTGGCAATGGCGGTGTTGGCGCTGGTGTGAGCGGCGCAGTTAATGGCGGGGTGAGCGGAACTGCTGGCGTCGGTGCCGGAGTGGGTGGATCTGCTGGTGTCGGTGGTGGCGTGAGCGGAACTGTCAACGGTGCAGTGAGCGGGAACGCTGGAGTTGGCGGCAAGGCTGGCGCTGGTGTGGGTGGGAATACTGCCACCGGTGCAGGAGGAATCACCACCCCCACCTCCAAGGACAGCAACACTGTCACGTCTACGGCGCAGAACGGTGGTGCCAAGGCGAGTGCGAGTACCACCACCACGGGCACCGGAACCGCCGGCACGGGTGCTTCAACGCAGCAGAAGGGGTACCGCAAGCTTCGCTCGGCGTGAAGCTGAGTGATATGCATACTACCATCATGGATGGTCCGCCTGGTTACGGAGGCCAGCCCAGGTCAGGTCAGCTTGCGTGGTGCTGCCATTTCCGTATTATTGTCGATGAGTTGGTTGTCGTTGTGTAGTAAGAAAAATGAATGTGTTGCAACCTTTTGTTTCGGTCGTTTGTGTCGCCTGCTGAAGTGGAAAACATGGTTACCAAATGCCTCAAGACCAAATTTGCAACGCGCATGTTGCCGACTATTGCTGCTAGATGAACTGTAGTAAAGGTTATACTGCTTTATTGTAAAGCATTACGAGTATCTAGTCGCAGGAGGAGAAACAAGGAGGCATCTATCAACATGCACGACGCCTCAGGATCGGACGGATATAATGCTGATGTTTGTATACACGATGTTGAAGTTGAGCAAGACGAGTCTCGAACTTCTCTTACGCAATATCAAGATTCTATAGGTCATAATATGACCTATGACATATTATGCACATTGTCAAACTACATGTATGCACCTAAGAATTAAATTAATATCCTTGTTCAGTGATTTTGGCAGTACTCTCTTATACGCGCTCAAGCCTGTAGTTTCTCTTCCAACGTAAAGGATCTCGTTCATCACTTCAGAACCAACACCCGCGTGGTGGCTGCTGCCAGTTATTGTGCAGTCGACAGCTTGGTCGACGTTTGTGTCGGCAGCGGGCTGGATGTTGCATCCGTTCAAGAACAGTCATGGCCGTACCAGCTGCACGACGGTCATATGGGGAACTTGTCGACTGGCAGAGCCACAGTGCTTAACAGTATTATATGTATGTACTCAAAGATACACGTGTCAGAATGGAGAGAGTAAATACCCATCTGGGCCTCCGCATACTTGCAGAGAAAGCTGGTCATCATCGCGTCCTACATGTACCTAACTCAAACCGAGTCCGTTTATCTGCCGTCTGTGCCAGAACAGCAAGCAACGTGCCAAACTCTCTTTACCTAGCTACCTACTACTGATATTGCTTATGGTCTACTCCAAGCTTTGCCAACAGGGAACGAAAGCCTCGTCGTCCGATGTTCATTTCCAAATCTCCTCAATCGAGCTCACATCAACGGCTCTTGAGTGTATTTTCAAGACGATCCAGGAGCAAGCAACCAATCCAGAGCAATGTTCAACAGCAGCAAGATCACCGCCCTGTGCCTCGCCGTCGTAGCTCTCTGCAACGGCGCGTACGCTGAGAAGGAGGTCGCTCAGACGTTCGGACTGCTTGGCGCTGGTCTGCACGGCGGTGCCGGTGTTGGAGCGGGCTGTACGGACACGGCGCCGGCTCTGGGGGTGCTGGTGTTGGCGCTGGGCTATATGGCCGTGGAGCAGCCACATACGGCGGTGCTGGTGCCGGTGTTGGCGCTGGGCTATCTGGCCATGGAGCAGCCACATACGGCGGTGCTGGTGCCGGTGTTGGCGCTGGGCTATACGGACGGGGTGCCGGCTACGGCGGGGTTGGTGTTGGTGCCGGACTGTTCGGACGCGGTGCCGGTTACGGAGGTGTCGGAGCCGGCGTCGGCGCTGGTGTCGGCGGCAACGGGTACGGCGGCGCTGGTGTCGGCGGCACTGCCGGTGTTGCAGGTACTGCAGGCATCGGAGCTGGCGTGGGTGGCAATGCAGGTGCTGGTGTGGGCGGGACCGCAGGCGACGGTGCCGGTGTTGGTGGCAATGGCGGTGTTGGCGCTGGTGTGAGCGGCGCAGTTAATGGCGGGGTGAGCGGAACTGCTGGCGTCGGTGCCGGAGTGGGTGGATCTGCTGGTGTCGGTGGTGGCGTGAGCGGAACTGTCAACGGTGCAGTGAGCGGGAACGCTGGAGTTGGCGGCAAGGCTGGCGCTGGTGTGGGTGGGAATACTGCCACCGGTGCAGGAGGAATCACCACCCCACCTCCAAGGACAGCAACACTGTCACGTCTACGGCGCAGAACGGTGGTGCCAAGGCGAGTGCGAGTACCACCACCACGGGCACCGGAACCGCCGGCACGGGTGCTTCAACGCAGCAGAAGGGGTACCGCAAGCTTCGCTCGGCGTGAAGCTGAGTGATATGCATACTACCATCATGGATGGTCCGCCTGGTTACGGAGGCCAGCCCAGGTCAGGTCAGCTTGCGTGGTGCTGCCATTTCCGTATTATTGTCGATGAGTTGGTTGTCGTTGTGTAGTAAGAAAAATGAATGTGTTGCAACCTTTTGTTTCGGTCGTTTGTGTCGCCTGCTGAAGTGGAAAACATGGTTACCAAATGCCTCAAGACCAAATTTGCAACGCGCATGTTGCCGACTATTGCTGCTAGATGAACTGTAGTAAAGGTTATACTGCTTTATTGTAAAGCATTACGAGTATCTAGTCGCAGGAGGAGAAACAAGGAGGCATCTATCAACATGCACGACGCCTCAGGATCGGACGGATATAATGCTGATGTTTGTATACACGATGTTGAAGTTGAGCAAGACGAGTCTCGAACTTCTCTTACGCAATATCAAGATTCTATAGGTCATAATATGACCTATGACATATTATGCACATTGTCAAACTACATGTATGCACCTAAGAATTAAATTAATATCCTTGTTCAGTGATTTTGGCAGTACTCTCTTATACGCGCTCAAGCCTGTAGTTTCTCTTCCAACGTAAAGGATCTCGTTCATCACTTCAGAACCAACACCCGCGTGGTGGCTGCTGCCAGTTATTGTGCAGTCGACAGCTTGGTCGACGTTTGTGTCGGCAGCGGGCTGGATGTTGCATCCGTTCAAGAACAGTCATGGCCGTACCAGCTGCACGACGGTCATATGGGGAACTTGTCGACTGGCAGAGCCACAGTGCTTAACAGTATTATATGTATGTACTCAAAGATACACGTGTCAGAATGGAGAGAGTAAATACCCATCTGGGCCTCCGCATACTTGCAGAGAAAGCTGGTCATCATCGCGTCCTACATGTACCTAACTCAAACCGAGTCCGTTTATCTGCCGTCTGTGCCAGAACAGCAAGCAACGTGCCAAACTCTCTTTACCTAGCTACCTACTACTGATATTGCTTATGGTCTACTCCAAGCTTTGCCAACAGGGAACGAAAGCCTCGTCGTCCGATGTTCATTTCCAAATCTCCTCAATCGAGCTCACATCAACGGCTCTTGAGTGTATTTTCAAGACGATCCAGGAGCAAGCAACCAATCCAGAGCAATGTTCAACAGCAGCAAGATCACCGCCCTGTGCCTCGCCGTCGTAGCTCTCTGCAACGGCGCGTACGCTGAGAAGGAGGTCGCTCAGACGTTCGGACTGCTTGGCGCTGGTCTGCACGGCGGTGCCGGTGTTGGAGCGGGCTGTACGGACACGGCGCCGGCTCTGGGGTGCTGGTGTTGGCGCTGGGCTATATGGCCGTGGAGCAGCCACATACGGCGGTGCTGGTGCCGGTGTTGGCGCTGGGCTATCTGGCCATGGAGCAGCCACATACGGCGGTGCTGGTGCCGGTGTTGGCGCTGGGCTATACGGACGGGGTGCCGGCTACGGCGGGGTTGGTGTTGGTGCCGGACTGTTCGGACGCGGTGCCGGTTACGGAGGTGTCGGAGCCGGCGTCGGCGCTGGTGTCGGCGGCAACGGGTACGGCGGCGCTGGTGTCGGCGGCACTGCCGGTGTTGCAGGTACTGCAGGCATCGGAGCTGGCGTGGGTGGCAATGCAGGTGCTGGTGTGGGCGGGACCGCAGGCGACGGTGCCGGTGTTGGTGGCAATGGCGGTGTTGGCGCTGGTGTGAGCGGCGCAGTTAATGGCGGGGTGAGCGGAACTGCTGGCGTCGGTGCCGGAGTGGGTGGATCTGCTGGTGTCGGTGGTGGCGTGAGCGGAACTGTCAACGGTGCAGTGAGCGGGAACGCTGGAGTTGGCGGCAAGGCTGGCGCTGGTGTGGGTGGGAATACTGCCACCGGTGCAGGAGGAATCACCACCCCCACCTCCAAGGACAGCAACACTGTCACGTCTACGGCGCAGAACGGTGGTGCCAAGGCGAGTGCGAGTACCACCACCACGGGCACCGGAACCGCCGGCACGGGTGCTTCAACGCAGCAGAAGGGGTACCGCAAGCTTCGCTCGGCGTGAAGCTGAGTGATATGCATACTACCATCATGGATGGTCCGCCTGGTTACGGAGGCCAGCCCAGGTCAGGTCAGCTTGCGTGGTGCTGCCATTTCCGTATTATTGTCGATGAGTTGGTTGTCGTTGTGTAGTAAGAAAAATGAATGTGTTGCAACCTTTTGTTTCGGTCGTTTGTGTCGCCTGCTGAAGTGGAAAACATGGTTACCAAATGCCTCAAGACCAAATTTGCAACGCGCATGTTGCCGACTATTGCTGCTAGATGAACTGTAGTAAAGGTTATACTGCTTTATTGTAAAGCATTACGAGTATCTAGTCGCAGGAGGAGAAACAAGGAGGCATCTATCAACATGCACGACGCCTCAGGATCGGACGGATATAATGCTGATGTTTGTATACACGATGTTGAAGTTGAGCAAGACGAGTCTCGAACTTCTCTTACGCAATATCAAGATTCTATAGGTCATAATATGACCTATGACATATTATGCACATTGTCAAACTACATGTATGCACCTAAGAATTAAATTAATATCCTTGTTCAGTGATTTTGGCAGTACTCTCTTATACGCGCTCAAGCCTGTAGTTTCTCTTCCAACGTAAAGGATCTCGTTCATCACTTCAGAACCAACACCCGCGTGGTGGCTGCTGCCAGTTATTGTGCAGTCGACAGCTTGGTCGACGTTTGTGTCGGCAGCGGGCTGGATGTTGCATCCGTTCAAGAACAGTCATGGCCGTACCAGCTGCACGACGGTCATATGGGGAACTTGTCGACTGGCAGAGCCACAGTGCTTAACAGTATTATATGTATGTACTCAAAGATACACGTGTCAGAATGGAGAGAGTAAATACCCATCTGGGCCTCCGCATACTTGCAGAGAAAGCTGGTCATCATCGCGTCCTACATGTACCTAACTCAAACCGAGTCCGTTTATCTGCCGTCTGTGCCAGAACAGCAAGCAACGTGCCAAACTCTCTTTACCTAGCTACCTACTACTGATATTGCTTATGGTCTACTCCAAGCTTTGCCAACAGGGAACGAAAGCCTCGTCGTCCGATGTTCATTTCCAAATCTCCTCAATCGAGCTCACATCAACGGCTCTTGAGTGTATTTTCAAGACGATCCAGGAGCAAGCAACCAATCCAGAGCAATGTTCAACAGCAGCAAGATCACCGCCCTGTGCCTCGCCGTCGTAGCTCTCTGCAACGGCGCGTACGCTGAGAAGGAGGTCGCTCAGACGTTCGGACTGCTTGGCGCTGGTCTGCACGGCGGTGCCGGTGTTGGAGCGGGGCTGTACGGACACGGCGCCGGCTCTGGGGGTGCTGGTGTTGGCGCTGGGCTATATGGCCGTGGAGCAGCCACATACGGCGGTGCTGGTGCCGGTGTTGGCGCTGGGCTATCTGGCCATGGAGCAGCCACATACGGCGGTGCTGGTGCCGGTGTTGGCGCTGGGCTATACGGACGGGGTGCCGGCTACGGCGGGGTTGGTGTTGGTGCCGGACTGTTCGGACGCGGTGCCGGTTACGGAGGTGTCGGAGCCGGCGTCGGCGCTGGTGTCGGCGGCAACGGGTACGGCGGCGCTGGTGTCGGCGGCACTGCCGGTGTTGCAGGTACTGCAGGCATCGGAGCTGGCGTGGGTGGCAATGCAGGTGCTGGTGTGGGCGGGACCGCAGGCGACGGTGCCGGTGTTGGTGGCAATGGCGGTGTTGGCGCTGGTGTGAGCGGCGCAGTTAATGGCGGGGTGAGCGGAACTGCTGGCGTCGGTGCCGGAGTGGGTGGATCTGCTGGTGTCGGTGGTGGCGTGAGCGGAACTGTCAACGGTGCAGTGAGCGGGAACGCTGGAGTTGGCGGCAAGGCTGGCGCTGGTGTGGGTGGGAATACTGCCACCGGTGCAGGAGGAATCACCACCCCCACCTCCAAGGACAGCAACACTGTCACGTCTACGGCGCAGAACGGTGGTGCCAAGGCGAGTGCGAGTACCACCACCACGGGCACCGGAACCGCCGGCACGGGTGCTTCAACGCAGCAGAAGGGGTACCGCAAGCTTCGCTCGGCGTGAAGCTGAGTGATATGCATACTACCATCATGGATGGTCCGCCTGGTTACGGAGGCCAGCCCAGGTCAGGTCAGCTTGCGTGGTGCTGCCATTTCCGTATTATTGTCGATGAGTTGGTTGTCGTTGTGTAGTAAGAAAAATGAATGTGTTGCAACCTTTTGTTTCGGTCGTTTGTGTCGCCTGCTGAAGTGGAAAACATGGTTACCAAATGCCTCAAGACCAAATTTGCAACGCGCATGTTGCCGACTATTGCTGCTAGATGAACTGTAGTAAAGGTTATACTGCTTTATTGTAAAGCATTACGAGTATCTAGTCGCAGGAGGAGAAACAAGGAGGCATCTATCAACATGCACGACGCCTCAGGATCGGACGGATATAATGCTGATGTTTGTATACACGATGTTGAAGTTGAGCAAGACGAGTCTCGAACTTCTCTTACGCAATATCAAGATTCTATAGGTCATAATATGACCTATGACATATTATGCACATTGTCAAACTACATGTATGCACCTAAGAATTAAATTAATATCCTTGTTCAGTGATTTTGGCAGTACTCTCTTATACGCGCTCAAGCCTGTAGTTTCTCTTCCAACGTAAAGGATCTCGTTCATCACTTCAGAACCAACACCCGCGTGGTGGCTGCTGCCAGTTATTGTGCAGTCGACAGCTTGGTCGACGTTTGTGTCGGCAGCGGGCTGGATGTTGCATCCGTTCAAGAACAGTCATGGCCGTACCAGCTGCACGACGGTCATATGGGGAACTTGTCGACTGGCAGAGCCACAGTGCTTAACAGTATTATATGTATGTACTCAAAGATACACGTGTCAGAATGGAGAGAGTAAATACCCATCTGGGCCTCCGCATACTTGCAGAGAAAGCTGGTCATCATCGCGTCCTACATGTACCTAACTCAAACCGAGTCCGTTTATCTGCCGTCTGTGCCAGAACAGCAAGCAACGTGCCAAACTCTCTTTACCTAGCTACCTACTACTGATATTGCTTATGGTCTACTCCAAGCTTTGCCAACAGGGAACGAAAGCCTCGTCGTCCGATGTTCATTTCCAAATCTCCTCAATCGAGCTCACATCAACGGCTCTTGAGTGTATTTTCAAGACGATCCAGGAGCAAGCAACCAATCCAGAGCAATGTTCAACAGCAGCAAGATCACCGCCCTGTGCCTCGCCGTCGTAGCTCTCTGCAACGGCGCGTACGCTGAGAAGGAGGTCGCTCAGACGTTCGGACTGCTTGGCGCTGGTCTGCACGGCGGTGCCGGTGTTGGAGCGGGCTGTACGGACACGGCGCCGGCTCTGGGGTGCTGGTGTTGGCGCTGGGCTATATGGCCGTGGAGCAGCCACATACGGCGGTGCTGGTGCCGGTGTTGGCGCTGGGCTATCTGGCCATGGAGCAGCCACATACGGCGGTGCTGGTGCCGGTGTTGGCGCTGGGCTATACGGACGGGGTGCCGGCTACGGCGGGGTTGGTGTTGGTGCCGGACTGTTCGGACGCGGTGCCGGTTACGGAGGTGTCGGAGCCGGCGTCGGCGCTGGTGTCGGCGGCAACGGGTACGGCGGCGCTGGTGTCGGCGGCACTGCCGGTGTTGCAGGTACTGCAGGCATCGGAGCTGGCGTGGGTGGCAATGCAGGTGCTGGTGTGGGCGGGACCGCAGGCGACGGTGCCGGTGTTGGTGGCAATGGCGGTGTTGGCGCTGGTGTGAGCGGCGCAGTTAATGGCGGGGTGAGCGGAACTGCTGGCGTCGGTGCCGGAGTGGGTGGATCTGCTGGTGTCGGTGGTGGCGTGAGCGGAACTGTCAACGGTGCAGTGAGCGGGAACGCTGGAGTTGGCGGCAAGGCTGGCGCTGGTGTGGGTGGGAATACTGCCACCGGTGCAGGAGGAATCACCACCCCACCTCCAAGGACAGCAACACTGTCACGTCTACGGCGCAGAACGGTGGTGCCAAGGCGAGTGCGAGTACCACCACCACGGGCACCGGAACCGCCGGCACGGGTGCTTCAACGCAGCAGAAGGGTACCGCAAGCTTCGCTCGGCGTGAAGCTGAGTGATATGCATACTACCATCATGGATGGTCCGCCTGGTTACGGAGGCCAGCCCAGGTCAGGTCAGCTTGCGTGGTGCTGCCATTTCCGTATTATTGTCGATGAGTTGGTTGTCGTTGTGTAGTAAGAAAAATGAATGTGTTGCAACCTTTTGTTTCGGTCGTTTGTGTCGCCTGCTGAAGTGGAAAACATGGTTACCAAATGCCTCAAGACCAAATTTGCAACGCGCATGTTGCCGACTATTGCTGCTAGATGAACTGTAGTAAAGGTTATACTGCTTTATTGTAAAGCATTACGAGTATCTAGTCGCAGGAGGAGAAACAAGGAGGCATCTATCAACATGCACGACGCCTCAGGATCGGACGGATATAATGCTGATGTTTGTATACACGATGTTGAAGTTGAGCAAGACGAGTCTCGAACTTCTCTTACGCAATATCAAGATTCTATAGGTCATAATATGACCTATGACATATTATGCACATTGTCAAACTACATGTATGCACCTAAGAATTAAATTAATATCCTTGTTCAGTGATTTTGGCAGTACTCTCTTATACGCGCTCAAGCCTGTAGTTTCTCTTCCAACGTAAAGGATCTCGTTCATCACTTCAGAACCAACACCCGCGTGGTGGCTGCTGCCAGTTATTGTGCAGTCGACAGCTTGGTCGACGTTTGTGTCGGCAGCGGGCTGGATGTTGCATCCGTTCAAGAACAGTCATGGCCGTACCAGCTGCACGACGGTCATATGGGGAACTTGTCGACTGGCAGAGCCACAGTGCTTAACAGTATTATATGTATGTACTCAAAGATACACGTGTCAGAATGGAGAGAGTAAATACCCATCTGGGCCTCCGCATACTTGCAGAGAAAGCTGGTCATCATCGCGTCCTACATGTACCTAACTCAAACCGAGTCCGTTTATCTGCCGTCTGTGCCAGAACAGCAAGCAACGTGCCAAACTCTCTTTACCTAGCTACCTACTACTGATATTGCTTATGGTCTACTCCAAGCTTTGCCAACAGGGAACGAAAGCCTCGTCGTCCGATGTTCATTTCCAAATCTCCTCAATCGAGCTCACATCAACGGCTCTTGAGTGTATTTTCAAGACGATCCAGGAGCAAGCAACCAATCCAGAGCAATGTTCAACAGCAGCAAGATCACCGCCCTGTGCCTCGCCGTCGTAGCTCTCTGCAACGGCGCGTACGCTGAGAAGGAGGTCGCTCAGACGTTCGGACTGCTTGGCGCTGGTCTGCACGGCGGTGCCGGTGTTGGAGCGGGCTGTACGGACACGGCGCCGGCTCTGGGGTGCTGGTGTTGGCGCTGGGCTATATGGCCGTGGAGCAGCCACATACGGCGGTGCTGGTGCCGGTGTTGGCGCTGGGCTATCTGGCCATGGAGCAGCCACATACGGCGGTGCTGGTGCCGGTGTTGGCGCTGGGCTATACGGACGGGGTGCCGGCTACGGCGGGGTTGGTGTTGGTGCCGGACTGTTCGGACGCGGTGCCGGTTACGGAGGTGTCGGAGCCGGCGTCGGCGCTGGTGTCGGCGGCAACGGGTACGGCGGCGCTGGTGTCGGCGGCACTGCCGGTGTTGCAGGTACTGCAGGCATCGGAGCTGGCGTGGGTGGCAATGCAGGTGCTGGTGTGGGCGGGACCGCAGGCGACGGTGCCGGTGTTGGTGGCAATGGCGGTGTTGGCGCTGGTGTGAGCGGCGCAGTTAATGGCGGGGTGAGCGGAACTGCTGGCGTCGGTGCCGGAGTGGGTGGATCTGCTGGTGTCGGTGGTGGCGTGAGCGGAACTGTCAACGGTGCAGTGAGCGGGAACGCTGGAGTTGGCGGCAAGGCTGGCGCTGGTGTGGGTGGGAATACTGCCACCGGTGCAGGAGGAATCACCACCCCCACCTCCAAGGACAGCAACACTGTCACGTCTACGGCGCAGAACGGTGGTGCCAAGGCGAGTGCGAGTACCACCACCACGGGCACCGGAACCGCCGGCACGGGTGCTTCAACGCAGCAGAAGGGTACCGCAAGCTTCGCTCGGCGTGAAGCTGAGTGATATGCATACTACCATCATGGATGGTCCGCCTGGTTACGGAGGCCAGCCCAGGTCAGGTCAGCTTGCGTGGTGCTGCCATTTCCGTATTATTGTCGATGAGTTGGTTGTCGTTGTGTAGTAAGAAAAATGAATGTGTTGCAACCTTTTGTTTCGGTCGTTTGTGTCGCCTGCTGAAGTGGAAAACATGGTTACCAAATGCCTCAAGACCAAATTTGCAACGCGCATGTTGCCGACTATTGCTGCTAGATGAACTGTAGTAAAGGTTATACTGCTTTATTGTAAAGCATTACGAGTATCTAGTCGCAGGAGGAGAAACAAGGAGGCATCTATCAACATGCACGACGCCTCAGGATCGGACGGATATAATGCTGATGTTTGTATACACGATGTTGAAGTTGAGCAAGACGAGTCTCGAACTTCTCTTACGCAATATCAAGATTCTATAGGTCATAATATGACCTATGACATATTATGCACATTGTCAAACTACATGTATGCACCTAAGAATTAAATTAATATCCTTGTTCAGTGATTTTGGCAGTACTCTCTTATACGCGCTCAAGCCTGTAGTTTCTCTTCCAACGTAAAGGATCTCGTTCATCACTTCAGAACCAACACCCGCGTGGTGGCTGCTGCCAGTTATTGTGCAGTCGACAGCTTGGTCGACGTTTGTGTCGGCAGCGGGCTGGATGTTGCATCCGTTCAAGAACAGTCATGGCCGTACCAGCTGCACGACGGTCATATGGGGAACTTGTCGACTGGCAGAGCCACAGTGCTTAACAGTATTATATGTATGTACTCAAAGATACACGTGTCAGAATGGGAGAGTAAATACCCATCTGGGCCTCCGCATACTTGCAGAGAAAGCTGGTCATCATCGCGTCCTACATGTACCTAACTCAAACCGAGTCCGTTTATCTGCCGTCTGTGCCAGAACAGCAAGCAACGTGCCAAACTCTCTTTACCTAGCTACCTACTACTGATATTGCTTATGGTCTACTCCAAGCTTTGCCAACAGGGAACGAAAGCCTCGTCGTCCGATGTTCATTTCCAAATCTCCTCAATCGAGCTCACATCAACGGCTCTTGAGTGTATTTTCAAGACGATCCAGGAGCAAGCAACCAATCCAGAGCAATGTTCAACAGCAGCAAGATCACCGCCCTGTGCCTCGCCGTCGTAGCTCTCTGCAACGGCGCGTACGCTGAGAAGGAGGTCGCTCAGACGTTCGGACTGCTTGGCGCTGGTCTGCACGGCGGTGCCGGTGTTGGAGCGGGCTGTACGGACACGGCGCCGGCTCTGGGGTGCTGGTGTTGGCGCTGGGCTATATGGCCGTGGAGCAGCCACATACGGCGGTGCTGGTGCCGGTGTTGGCGCTGGGCTATCTGGCCATGGAGCAGCCACATACGGCGGTGCTGGTGCCGGTGTTGGCGCTGGGCTATACGGACGGGGTGCCGGCTACGGCGGGGTTGGTGTTGGTGCCGGACTGTTCGGACGCGGTGCCGGTTACGGAGGTGTCGGAGTCGGCGGCGTCGGCGCTGGTGTCGGCGGCACTGCCGGTGTTGCAGGTACTGCAGGCATCGGAGCTGGCGTGGGTGGCAATGCAGGTGCTGGTGTGGGCGGGACCGCAGGCGACGGTGCCGGTGTTGGTGGCAATGGCGGTGTTGGCGCTGGTGTGAGCGGCGCAGTTAATGGCGGGGTGAGCGGAACTGCTGGCGTCGGTGCCGGAGTGGGTGGATCTGCTGGTGTCGGTGGTGGCGTGAGCGGAACTGTCAACGGTGCAGTGAGCGGGAACGCTGGAGTTGGCGGCAAGGCTGGCGCTGGTGTGGGTGGGAATACTGCCACCGGTGCAGGAGGAATCACCACCCCACCTCCAAGGACAGCAACACTGTCACGTCTACGGCGCAGAACGGTGGTGCCAAGGCGAGTGCGAGTACCACCACCACGGGCACCGGAACCGCCGGCACGGGTGCTTCAACGCAGCAGAAGGGGTACCGCAAGCTTCGCTCGGCGTGAAGCTGAGTGATATGCATACTACCATCATGGATGGTCCGCCTGGTTACGGAGGCCAGCCCAGGTCAGGTCAGCTTGCGTGGTGCTGCCATTTCCGTATTATTGTCGATGAGTTGGTTGTCGTTGTGTAGTAAGAAAAATGAATGTGTTGCAACCTTTTGTTTCGGTCGTTTGTGTCGCCTGCTGAAGTGGAAAACATGGTTACCAAATGCCTCAAGACCAAATTTGCAACGCGCATGTTGCCGACTATTGCTGCTAGATGAACTGTAGTAAAGGTTATACTGCTTTATTGTAAAGCATTACGAGTATCTAGTCGCAGGAGGAGAAACAAGGAGGCATCTATCAACATGCACGACGCCTCAGGATCGGACGGATATAATGCTGATGTTTGTATACACGATGTTGAAGTTGAGCAAGACGAGTCTCGAACTTCTCTTACGCAATATCAAGATTCTATAGGTCATAATATGACCTATGACATAATATGCACATTGTCAAACTACATGTATGCACCTAAGAATTAAATTAATATCCTTGTTCAGTGATTTTGGCAGTACTCTCTTATACGCGCTCAAGCCTGTAGTTTCTCTTCCAACGTAAAGGATCTCGTTCATCACTTCAGAACCAACACCCGCGTGGTGGCTGCTGCCAGTTATTGTGCAGTCGACAGCTTGGTCGACGTTTGTGTCGGCAGCGGGCTGGATGTTGCATCCGTTCAAGAACAGTCATGGCCGTACCAGCTGCACGACGGTCATATGGGGAACTTGTCGACTGGCAGAGCCACAGTGCTTAACAGTATTATATGTATGTACTCAAAGATACACGTGTCAGAATGGAGAGAGTAAATACCCATCTGGGCCTCCGCATACTTGCAGAGAAAGCTGGTCATCATCGCGTCCTACATGTACCTAACTCAAACCGAGTCCGTTTATCTGCCGTCTGTGCCAGAACAGCAAGCAACGTGCCAAACTCTCTTTACCTAGCTACCTACTACTGATATTGCTTATGGTCTACTCCAAGCTTTGCCAACAGGGAACGAAAGCCTCGTCGTCCGATGTTCATTTCCAAATCTCCTCAATCGAGCTCACATCAACGGCTCTTGAGTGTATTTTCAAGACGATCCAGGAGCAAGCAACCAATCCAGAGCAATGTTCAACAGCAGCAAGATCACCGCCCTGTGCCTCGCCGTCGTAGCTCTCTGCAACGGCGCGTACGCTGAGAAGGAGGTCGCTCAGACGTTCGGACTGCTTGGCGCTGGTCTGCACGGCGGTGCCGGTGTTGGAGCGGGCTGTACGGACACGGCGCCGGCTCTGGGGGTGCTGGTGTTGGCGCTGGGCTATATGGCCGTGGAGCAGCCACATACGGCGGTGCTGGTGCCGGTGTTGGCGCTGGGCTATCTGGCCATGGAGCAGCCACATACGGCGGTGCTGGTGCCGGTGTTGGCGCTGGGCTATACGGACGGGGTGCCGGCTACGGCGGGGTTGGTGTTGGTGCCGGACTGTTCGGACGCGGTGCCGGTTACGGAGGTGTCGGAGCCGGCGTCGGCGCTGGTGTCGGCGGCAACGGGTACGGCGGCGCTGGTGTCGGCGGCACTGCCGGTGTTGCAGGTACTGCAGGCATCGGAGCTGGCGTGGGTGGCAATGCAGGTGCTGGTGTGGGCGGGACCGCAGGCGACGGTGCCGGTGTTGGTGGCAATGGCGGTGTTGGCGCTGGTGTGAGCGGCGCAGTTAATGGCGGGGTGAGCGGAACTGCTGGCGTCGGTGCCGGAGTGGGTGGATCTGCTGGTGTCGGTGGTGGCGTGAGCGGAACTGTCAACGGTGCAGTGAGCGGGAACGCTGGAGTTGGCGGCAAGGCTGGCGCTGGTGTGGGTGGGAATACTGCCACCGGTGCAGGAGGAATCACCACCCCACCTCAAGGACAGCAACACTGTCACGTCTACGGCGCAGAACGGTGGTGCCAAGGCGAGTGCGAGTACCACCACCACGGGCACCGGAACCGCCGGCACGGGTGCTTCAACGCAGCAGAAGGGGTACCGCAAGCTTCGCTCGGCGTGAAGCTGAGTGATATGCATACTACCATCATGGATGGTCCGCCTGGTTACGGAGGCCAGCCCAGGTCAGGTCAGCTTGCGTGGTGCTGCCATTTCCGTATTATTGTCGATGAGTTGGTTGTCGTTGTGTAGTAAGAAAAATGAATGTGTTGCAACCTTTTGTTTCGGTCGTTTGTGTCGCCTGCTGAAGTGGAAAACATGGTTACCAAATGCCTCAAGACCAAATTTGCAACGCGCATGTTGCCGACTATTGCTGCTAGATGAACTGTAGTAAAGGTTATACTGCTTTATTGTAAAGCATTACGAGTATCTAGTCGCAGGAGGAGAAACAAGGAGGCATCTATCAACATGCACGACGCCTCAGGATCGGACGGATATAATGCTGATGTTTGTATACACGATGTTGAAGTTGAGCAAGACGAGTCTCGAACTTCTCTTACGCAATATCAAGATTCTATAGGTCATAATATGACCTATGACATATTATGCACATTGTCAAACTACATGTATGCACCTAAGAATTAAATTAATATCCTTGTTCAGTGATTTTGGCAGTACTCTCTTATACGCGCTCAAGCCTGTAGTTTCTCTTCCAACGTAAAGGATCTCGTTCATCACTTCAGAACCAACACCCGCGTGGTGGCTGCTGCCAGTTATTGTGCAGTCGACAGCTTGGTCGACGTTTGTGTCGGCAGCGGGCTGGATGTTGCATCCGTTCAAGAACAGTCATGGCCGTACCAGCTGCACGACGGTCATATGGGGAACTTGTCGACTGGCAGAGCCACAGTGCTTAACAGTATTATATGTATGTACTCAAAGATACACGTGTCAGAATGGAGAGAGTAAATACCCATCTGGGCCTCCGCATACTTGCAGAGAAAGCTGGTCATCATCGCGTCCTACATGTACCTAACTCAAACCGAGTCCGTTTATCTGCCGTCTGTGCCAGAACAGCAAGCAACGTGCCAAACTCTCTTTACCTAGCTACCTACTACTGATATTGCTTATGGTCTACTCCAAGCTTTGCCAACAGGGAACGAAAGCCTCGTCGTCCGATGTTCATTTCCAAATCTCCTCAATCGAGCTCACATCAACGGCTCTTGAGTGTATTTTCAAGACGATCCAGGAGCAAGCAACCAATCCAGAGCAATGTTCAACAGCAGCAAGATCACCGCCCTGTGCCTCGCCGTCGTAGCTCTCTGCAACGGCGCGTACGCTGAAGGAGGTCGCTCAGACGTTCGGACTGCTTGGCGCTGGTCTGCACGGCGGTGCCGGTGTTGGAGCGGGCTGTACGGACACGGCGCCGGCTCTGGGGGTGCTGGTGTTGGCGCTGGGCTATATGGCCGTGGAGCAGCCACATACGGCGGTGCTGGTGCCGGTGTTGGCGCTGGGCTATCTGGCCATGGAGCAGCCACATACGGCGGTGCTGGTGCCGGTGTTGGCGCTGGGCTATACGGACGGGGTGCCGGCTACGGCGGGGTTGGTGTTGGTGCCGGACTGTTCGGACGCGGTGCCGGTTACGGAGGTGTCGGAGCCGGCGTCGGCGCTGGTGTCGGCGGCAACGGGTACGGCGGCGCTGGTGTCGGCGGCACTGCCGGTGTTGCAGGTACTGCAGGCATCGGAGCTGGCGTGGGTGGCAATGCAGGTGCTGGTGTGGGCGGGACCGCAGGCGACGGTGCCGGTGTTGGTGGCAATGGCGGTGTTGGCGCTGGTGTGAGCGGCGCAGTTAATGGCGGGGTGAGCGGAACTGCTGGCGTCGGTGCCGGAGTGGGTGGATCTGCTGGTGTCGGTGGTGGCGTGAGCGGAACTGTCAACGGTGCAGTGAGCGGGAACGCTGGAGTTGGCGGCAAGGCTGGCGCTGGTGTGGGTGGGAATACTGCCACCGGTGCAGGAGGAATCACCACCCCACCTCCAGGACAGCAACACTGTCACGTCTACGGCGCAGAACGGTGGTGCCAAGGCGAGTGCGAGTACCACCACCACGGGCACCGGAACCGCCGGCACGGGTGCTTCAACGCAGCAGAAGGGGTACCGCAAGCTTCGCTCGGCGTGAAGCTGAGTGATATGCATACTACCATCATGGATGGTCCGCCTGGTTACGGAGGCCAGCCCAGGTCAGGTCAGCTTGCGTGGTGCTGCCATTTCCGTATTATTGTCGATGAGTTGGTTGTCGTTGTGTAGTAAGAAAAATGAATGTGTTGCAACCTTTTGTTTCGGTCGTTTGTGTCGCCTGCTGAAGTGGAAAACATGGTTACCAAATGCCTCAAGACCAAATTTGCAACGCGCATGTTGCCGACTATTGCTGCTAGATGAACTGTAGTAAAGGTTATACTGCTTTATTGTAAAGCATTACGAGTATCTAGTCGCAGGAGGAGAAACAAGGAGGCATCTATCAACATGCACGACGCCTCAGGATCGGACGGATATAATGCTGATGTTTGTATACACGATGTTGAAGTTGAGCAAGACGAGTCTCGAACTTCTCTTACGCAATATCAAGATTCTATAGGTCATAATATGACCTATGACATAATATGCACATTGTCAAACTACATGTATGCACCTAAGAATTAAATTAATATCCTTGTTCAGTGATTTTGGCAGTACTCTCTTATACGCGCTCAAGCCTGTAGTTTCTCTTCCAACGTAAAGGATCTCGTTCATCACTTCAGAACCAACACCCGCGTGGTGGCTGCTGCCAGTTATTGTGCAGTCGACAGCTTGGTCGACGTTTGTGTCGGCAGCGGGCTGGATGTTGCATCCGTTCAAGAACAGTCATGGCCGTACCAGCTGCACGACGGTCATATGGGGAACTTGTCGACTGGCAGAGCCACAGTGCTTAACAGTATTATATGTATGTACTCAAAGATACACGTGTCAGAATGGAGAGAGTAAATACCCATCTGGGCCTCCGCATACTTGCAGAGAAAGCTGGTCATCATCGCGTCCTACATGTACCTAACTCAAACCGAGTCCGTTTATCTGCCGTCTGTGCCAGAACAGCAAGCAACGTGCCAAACTCTCTTTACCTAGCTACCTACTACTGATATTGCTTATGGTCTACTCCAAGCTTTGCCAACAGGGAACGAAAGCCTCGTCGTCCGATGTTCATTTCCAAATCTCCTCAATCGAGCTCACATCAACGGCTCTTGAGTGTATTTTCAAGACGATCCAGGAGCAAGCAACCAATCCAGAGCAATGTTCAACAGCAGCAAGATCACCGCCCTGTGCCTCGCCGTCGTAGCTCTCTGCAACGGCGCGTACGCTGAGAAGGAGGTCGCTCAGACGTTCGGACTGCTTGGCGCTGGTCTGCACGGCGGTGCCGGTGTTGGAGCGGGCTGTACGGACACGGCGCCGGCTCTGGGGGTGCTGGTGTTGGCGCTGGGCTATATGGCCGTGGAGCAGCCACATACGGCGGTGCTGGTGCCGGTGTTGGCGCTGGGCTATCTGGCCATGGAGCAGCCACATACGGCGGTGCTGGTGCCGGTGTTGGCGCTGGGCTATACGGACGGGGTGCCGGCTACGGCGGGGTTGGTGTTGGTGCCGGACTGTTCGGACGCGGTGCCGGTTACGGAGGTGTCGGAGCCGGCGTCGGCGCTGGTGTCGGCGGCAACGGGTACGGCGGCGCTGGTGTCGGCGGCACTGCCGGTGTTGCAGGTACTGCAGGCATCGGAGCTGGCGTGGGTGGCAATGCAGGTGCTGGTGTGGGCGGGACCGCAGGCGACGGTGCCGGTGTTGGTGGCAATGGCGGTGTTGGCGCTGGTGTGAGCGGCGCAGTTAATGGCGGGGTGAGCGGAACTGCTGGCGTCGGTGCCGGAGTGGGTGGATCTGCTGGTGTCGGTGGTGGCGTGAGCGGAACTGTCAACGGTGCAGTGAGCGGGAACGCTGGAGTTGGCGGCAAGGCTGGCGCTGGTGTGGGTGGGAATACTGCCACCGGTGCAGGAGGAATCACCACCCCACCTCCAAGGACAGCAACACTGTCACGTCTACGGCGCAGAACGGTGGTGCCAAGGCGAGTGCGAGTACCACCACCACGGGCACCGGAACCGCCGGCACGGGTGCTTCAACGCAGCAGAAGGGTACCGCAAGCTTCGCTCGGCGTGAAGCTGAGTGATATGCATACTACCATCATGGATGGTCCGCCTGGTTACGGAGGCCAGCCCAGGTCAGGTCAGCTTGCGTGGTGCTGCCATTTCCGTATTATTGTCGATGAGTTGGTTGTCGTTGTGTAGTAAGAAAAATGAATGTGTTGCAACCTTTTGTTTCGGTCGTTTGTGTCGCCTGCTGAAGTGGAAAACATGGTTACCAAATGCCTCAAGACCAAATTTGCAACGCGCATGTTGCCGACTATTGCTGCTAGATGAACTGTAGTAAAGGTTATACTGCTTTATTGTAAAGCATTACGAGTATCTAGTCGCAGGAGGAGAAACAAGGAGGCATCTATCAACATGCACGACGCCTCAGGATCGGACGGATATAATGCTGATGTTTGTATACACGATGTTGAAGTTGAGCAAGACGAGTCTCGAACTTCTCTTACGCAATATCAAGATTCTATAGGTCATAATATGACCTATGACATATTATGCACATTGTCAAACTACATGTATGCACCTAAGAATTAAATTAATATCCTTGTTCAGTGATTTTGGCAGTACTCTCTTATACGCGCTCAAGCCTGTAGTTTCTCTTCCAACGTAAAGGATCTCGTTCATCACTTCAGAACCAACACCCGCGTGGTGGCTGCTGCCAGTTATTGTGCAGTCGACAGCTTGGTCGACGTTTGTGTCGGCAGCGGGCTGGATGTTGCATCCGTTCAAGAACAGTCATGGCCGTACCAGCTGCACGACGGTCATATGGGGAACTTGTCGACTGGCAGAGCCACAGTGCTTAACAGTATTATATGTATGTACTCAAAGATACACGTGTCAGAATGGAGAGAGTAAATACCCATCTGGGCCTCCGCATACTTGCAGAGAAAGCTGGTCATCATCGCGTCCTACATGTACCTAACTCAAACCGAGTCCGTTTATCTGCCGTCTGTGCCAGAACAGCAAGCAACGTGCCAAACTCTCTTTACCTAGCTACCTACTACTGATATTGCTTATGGTCTACTCCAAGCTTTGCCAACAGGGAACGAAAGCCTCGTCGTCCGATGTTCATTTCCAAATCTCCTCAATCGAGCTCACATCAACGGCTCTTGAGTGTATTTTCAAGACGATCCAGGAGCAAGCAACCAATCCAGAGCAATGTTCAACAGCAGCAAGATCACCGCCCTGTGCCTCGCCGTCGTAGCTCTCTGCAACGGCGCGTACGCTGAGAAGGAGGTCGCTCAGACGTTCGGACTGCTTGGCGCTGGTCTGCACGGCGGTGCCGGTGTTGGAGCGGGGCTGTACGGACACGGCGCCGGCTCTGGGGGTGCTGGTGTTGGCGCTGGGCTATATGGCCGTGGAGCAGCCACATACGGCGGTGCTGGTGCCGGTGTTGGCGCTGGGCTATCTGGCCATGGAGCAGCCACATACGGCGGTGCTGGTGCCGGTGTTGGCGCTGGGCTATACGGACGGGGTGCCGGCTACGGCGGGGTTGGTGTTGGTGCCGGACTGTTCGGACGCGGTGCCGGTTACGGAGGTGTCGGAGCCGGCGTCGGCGCTGGTGTCGGCGGCAACGGGTACGGCGGCGCTGGTGTCGGCGGCACTGCCGGTGTTGCAGGTACTGCAGGCATCGGAGCTGGCGTGGGTGGCAATGCAGGTGCTGGTGTGGGCGGGACCGCAGGCGACGGTGCCGGTGTTGGTGGCAATGGCGGTGTTGGCGCTGGTGTGAGCGGCGCAGTTAATGGCGGGGTGAGCGGAACTGCTGGCGTCGGTGCCGGAGTGGGTGGATCTGCTGGTGTCGGTGGTGGCGTGAGCGGAACTGTCAACGGTGCAGTGAGCGGGAACGCTGGAGTTGGCGGCAAGGCTGGCGCTGGTGTGGGTGGGAATACTGCCACCGGTGCAGGAGGAATCACCACCCCACCTCAAGGACAGCAACACTGTCACGTCTACGGCGCAGAACGGTGGTGCCAAGGCGAGTGCGAGTACCACCACCACGGGCACCGGAACCGCCGGCACGGGTGCTTCAACGCAGCAGAAGGGGTACCGCAAGCTTCGCTCGGCGTGAAGCTGAGTGATATGCATACTACCATCATGGATGGTCCGCCTGGTTACGGAGGCCAGCCCAGGTCAGGTCAGCTTGCGTGGTGCTGCCATTTCCGTATTATTGTCGATGAGTTGGTTGTCGTTGTGTAGTAAGAAAAATGAATGTGTTGCAACCTTTTGTTTCGGTCGTTTGTGTCGCCTGCTGAAGTGGAAAACATGGTTACCAAATGCCTCAAGACCAAATTTGCAACGCGCATGTTGCCGACTATTGCTGCTAGATGAACTGTAGTAAAGGTTATACTGCTTTATTGTAAAGCATTACGAGTATCTAGTCGCAGGAGGAGAAACAAGGAGGCATCTATCAACATGCACGACGCCTCAGGATCGGACGGATATAATGCTGATGTTTGTATACACGATGTTGAAGTTGAGCAAGACGAGTCTCGAACTTCTCTTACGCAATATCAAGATTCTATAGGTCATAATATGACCTATGACATATTATGCACATTGTCAAACTACATGTATGCACCTAAGAATTAAATTAATATCCTTGTTCAGTGATTTTGGCAGTACTCTCTTATACGCGCTCAAGCCTGTAGTTTCTCTTCCAACGTAAAGGATCTCGTTCATCACTTCAGAACCAACACCCGCGTGGTGGCTGCTGCCAGTTATTGTGCAGTCGACAGCTTGGTCGACGTTTGTGTCGGCAGCGGGCTGGATGTTGCATCCGTTCAAGAACAGTCATGGCCGTACCAGCTGCACGACGGTCATATGGGGAACTTGTCGACTGGCAGAGCCACAGTGCTTAACAGTATTATATGTATGTACTCAAAGATACACGTGTCAGAATGGAGAGAGTAAATACCCATCTGGGCCTCCGCATACTTGCAGAGAAAGCTGGTCATCATCGCGTCCTACATGTACCTAACTCAAACCGAGTCCGTTTATCTGCCGTCTGTGCCAGAACAGCAAGCAACGTGCCAAACTCTCTTTACCTAGCTACCTACTACTGATATTGCTTATGGTCTACTCCAAGCTTTGCCAACAGGGAACGAAAGCCTCGTCGTCCGATGTTCATTTCCAAATCTCCTCAATCGAGCTCACATCAACGGCTCTTGAGTGTATTTTCAAGACGATCCAGGAGCAAGCAACCAATCCAGAGCAATGTTCAACAGCAGCAAGATCACCGCCCTGTGCCTCGCCGTCGTAGCTCTCTGCAACGGCGCGTACGCTGAGAAGGAGGTCGCTCAGACGTTCGGACTGCTTGGCGCTGGTCTGCACGGCGGTGCCGGTGTTGGAGCGGGCTGTACGGACACGGCGCCGGCTCTGGGGGTGCTGGTGTTGGCGCTGGGCTATATGGCCGTGGAGCAGCCACATACGGCGGTGCTGGTGCCGGTGTTGGCGCTGGGCTATCTGGCCATGGAGCAGCCACATACGGCGGTGCTGGTGCCGGTGTTGGCGCTGGGCTATACGGACGGGGTGCCGGCTACGGCGGGGTTGGTGTTGGTGCCGGACTGTTCGGACGCGGTGCCGGTTACGGAGGTGTCGGAGCCGGCGTCGGCGCTGGTGTCGGCGGCAACGGGTACGGCGGCGCTGGTGTCGGCGGCACTGCCGGTGTTGCAGGTACTGCAGGCATCGGAGCTGGCGTGGGTGGCAATGCAGGTGCTGGTGTGGGCGGGACCGCAGGCGACGGTGCCGGTGTTGGTGGCAATGGCGGTGTTGGCGCTGGTGTGAGCGGCGCAGTTAATGGCGGGGTGAGCGGAACTGCTGGCGTCGGTGCCGGAGTGGGTGGATCTGCTGGTGTCGGTGGTGGCGTGAGCGGAACTGTCAACGGTGCAGTGAGCGGGAACGCTGGAGTTGGCGGCAAGGCTGGCGCTGGTGTGGGTGGGAATACTGCCACCGGTGCAGGAGGAATCACCACCCCACCTCCAAGGACAGCAACACTGTCACGTCTACGGCGCAGAACGGTGGTGCCAAGGCGAGTGCGAGTACCACCACCACGGGCACCGGAACCGCCGGCACGGGTGCTTCAACGCAGCAGAAGGGGTACCGCAAGCTTCGCTCGGCGTGAAGCTGAGTGATATGCATACTACCATCATGGATGGTCCGCCTGGTTACGGAGGCCAGCCCAGGTCAGGTCAGCTTGCGTGGTGCTGCCATTTCCGTATTATTGTCGATGAGTTGGTTGTCGTTGTGTAGTAAGAAAAATGAATGTGTTGCAACCTTTTGTTTCGGTCGTTTGTGTCGCCTGCTGAAGTGGAAAACATGGTTACCAAATGCCTCAAGACCAAATTTGCAACGCGCATGTTGCCGACTATTGCTGCTAGATGAACTGTAGTAAAGGTTATACTGCTTTATTGTAAAGCATTACGAGTATCTAGTCGCAGGAGGAGAAACAAGGAGGCATCTATCAACATGCACGACGCCTCAGGATCGGACGGATATAATGCTGATGTTTGTATACACGATGTTGAAGTTGAGCAAGACGAGTCTCGAACTTCTCTTACGCAATATCAAGATTCTATAGGTCATAATATGACCTATGACATATTATGCACATTGTCAAACTACATGTATGCACCTAAGAATTAAATTAATATCCTTGTTCAGTGATTTTGGCAGTACTCTCTTATACGCGCTCAAGCCTGTAGTTTCTCTTCCAACGTAAAGGATCTCGTTCATCACTTCAGAACCAACACCCGCGTGGTGGCTGCTGCCAGTTATTGTGCAGTCGACAGCTTGGTCGACGTTTGTGTCGGCAGCGGGCTGGATGTTGCATCCGTTCAAGAACAGTCATGGCCGTACCAGCTGCACGACGGTCATATGGGGAACTTGTCGACTGGCAGAGCCACAGTGCTTAACAGTATTATATGTATGTACTCAAAGATACACGTGTCAGAATGGAGAGAGTAAATACCCATCTGGGCCTCCGCATACTTGCAGAGAAAGCTGGTCATCATCGCGTCCTACATGTACCTAACTCAAACCGAGTCCGTTTATCTGCCGTCTGTGCCAGAACAGCAAGCAACGTGCCAAACTCTCTTTACCTAGCTACCTACTACTGATATTGCTTATGGTCTACTCCAAGCTTTGCCAACAGGGAACGAAAGCCTCGTCGTCCGATGTTCATTTCCAAATCTCCTCAATCGAGCTCACATCAACGGCTCTTGAGTGTATTTTCAAGACGATCCAGGAGCAAGCAACCAATCCAGAGCAATGTTCAACAGCAGCAAGATCACCGCCCTGTGCCTCGCCGTCGTAGCTCTCTGCAACGGCGCGTACGCTGAGAAGGAGGTCGCTCAGACGTTCGGACTGCTTGGCGCTGGTCTGCACGGCGGTGCCGGTGTTGGAGCGGGCTGTACGGACACGGCGCCGGCTCTGGGGGTGCTGGTGTTGGCGCTGGGCTATATGGCCGTGGAGCAGCCACATACGGCGGTGCTGGTGCCGGTGTTGGCGCTGGGCTATCTGGCCATGGAGCAGCCACATACGGCGGTGCTGGTGCCGGTGTTGGCGCTGGGCTATACGGACGGGGTGCCGGCTACGGCGGGGTTGGTGTTGGTGCCGGACTGTTCGGACGCGGTGCCGGTTACGGAGGTGTCGGAGCCGGCGTCGGCGCTGGTGTCGGCGGCAACGGGTACGGCGGCGCTGGTGTCGGCGGCACTGCCGGTGTTGCAGGTACTGCAGGCATCGGAGCTGGCGTGGGTGGCAATGCAGGTGCTGGTGTGGGCGGGACCGCAGGCGACGGTGCCGGTGTTGGTGGCAATGGCGGTGTTGGCGCTGGTGTGAGCGGCGCAGTTAATGGCGGGGTGAGCGGAACTGCTGGCGTCGGTGCCGGAGTGGGTGGATCTGCTGGTGTCGGTGGTGGCGTGAGCGGAACTGTCAACGGTGCAGTGAGCGGGAACGCTGGAGTTGGCGGCAAGGCTGGCGCTGGTGTGGGTGGGAATACTGCCACCGGTGCAGGAGGAATCACCACCCCACCTCCAAGGACAGCAACACTGTCACGTCTACGGCGCAGAACGGTGGTGCCAAGGCGAGTGCGAGTACCACCACCACGGGCACCGGAACCGCCGGCACGGGTGCTTCAACGCAGCAGAAGGGGTACCGCAAGCTTCGCTCGGCGTGAAGCTGAGTGATATGCATACTACCATCATGGATGGTCCGCCTGGTTACGGAGGCCAGCCCAGGTCAGGTCAGCTTGCGTGGTGCTGCCATTTCCGTATTATTGTCGATGAGTTGGTTGTCGTTGTGTAGTAAGAAAAATGAATGTGTTGCAACCTTTTGTTTCGGTCGTTTGTGTCGCCTGCTGAAGTGGAAAACATGGTTACCAAATGCCTCAAGACCAAATTTGCAACGCGCATGTTGCCGACTATTGCTGCTAGATGAACTGTAGTAAAGGTTATACTGCTTTATTGTAAAGCATTACGAGTATCTAGTCGCAGGAGGAGAAACAAGGAGGCATCTATCAACATGCACGACGCCTCAGGATCGGACGGATATAATGCTGATGTTTGTATACACGATGTTGAAGTTGAGCAAGACGAGTCTCGAACTTCTCTTACGCAATATCAAGATTCTATAGGTCATAATATGACCTATGACATATTATGCACATTGTCAAACTACATGTATGCACCTAAGAATTAAATTAATATCCTTGTTCAGTGATTTTGGCAGTACTCTCTTATACGCGCTCAAGCCTGTAGTTTCTCTTCCAACGTAAAGGATCTCGTTCATCACTTCAGAACCAACACCCGCGTGGTGGCTGCTGCCAGTTATTGTGCAGTCGACAGCTTGGTCGACGTTTGTGTCGGCAGCGGGCTGGATGTTGCATCCGTTCAAGAACAGTCATGGCCGTACCAGCTGCACGACGGTCATATGGGGAACTTGTCGACTGGCAGAGCCACAGTGCTTAACAGTATTATATGTATGTACTCAAAGATACACGTGTCAGAATGGAGAGAGTAAATACCCATCTGGGCCTCCGCATACTTGCAGAGAAAGCTGGTCATCATCGCGTCCTACATGTACCTAACTCAAACCGAGTCCGTTTATCTGCCGTCTGTGCCAGAACAGCAAGCAACGTGCCAAACTCTCTTTACCTAGCTACCTACTACTGATATTGCTTATGGTCTACTCCAAGCTTTGCCAACAGGGAACGAAAGCCTCGTCGTCCGATGTTCATTTCCAAATCTCCTCAATCGAGCTCACATCAACGGCTCTTGAGTGTATTTTCAAGACGATCCAGGAGCAAGCAACCAATCCAGAGCAATGTTCAACAGCAGCAAGATCACCGCCCTGTGCCTCGCCGTCGTAGCTCTCTGCAACGGCGCGTACGCTGAAGGAGGTCGCTCAGACGTTCGGACTGCTTGGCGCTGGTCTGCACGGCGGTGCCGGTGTTGGAGCGGGCTGTACGGACACGGCGCCGGCTCTGGGGTGCTGGTGTTGGCGCTGGGCTATATGGCCGTGGAGCAGCCACATACGGCGGTGCTGGTGCCGGTGTTGGCGCTGGGCTATCTGGCCATGGAGCAGCCACATACGGCGGTGCTGGTGCCGGTGTTGGCGCTGGGCTATACGGACGGGGTGCCGGCTACGGCGGGGTTGGTGTTGGTGCCGGACTGTTCGGACGCGGTGCCGGTTACGGAGGTGTCGGAGCCGGCGTCGGCGCTGGTGTCGGCGGCAACGGGTACGGCGGCGCTGGTGTCGGCGGCACTGCCGGTGTTGCAGGTACTGCAGGCATCGGAGCTGGCGTGGGTGGCAATGCAGGTGCTGGTGTGGGCGGGACCGCAGGCGACGGTGCCGGTGTTGGTGGCAATGGCGGTGTTGGCGCTGGTGTGAGCGGCGCAGTTAATGGCGGGGTGAGCGGAACTGCTGGCGTCGGTGCCGGAGTGGGTGGATCTGCTGGTGTCGGTGGTGGCGTGAGCGGAACTGTCAACGGTGCAGTGAGCGGGAACGCTGGAGTTGGCGGCAAGGCTGGCGCTGGTGTGGGTGGGAATACTGCCACCGGTGCAGGAGGAATCACCACCCCACCTCCAAGGACAGCAACACTGTCACGTCTACGGCGCAGAACGGTGGTGCCAAGGCGAGTGCGAGTACCACCACCACGGGCACCGGAACCGCCGGCACGGGTGCTTCAACGCAGCAGAAGGGTACCGCAAGCTTCGCTCGGCGTGAAGCTGAGTGATATGCATACTACCATCATGGATGGTCCGCCTGGTTACGGAGGCCAGCCCAGGTCAGGTCAGCTTGCGTGGTGCTGCCATTTCCGTATTATTGTCGATGAGTTGGTTGTCGTTGTGTAGTAAGAAAAATGAATGTGTTGCAACCTTTTGTTTCGGTCGTTTGTGTCGCCTGCTGAAGTGGAAAACATGGTTACCAAATGCCTCAAGACCAAATTTGCAACGCGCATGTTGCCGACTATTGCTGCTAGATGAACTGTAGTAAAGGTTATACTGCTTTATTGTAAAGCATTACGAGTATCTAGTCGCAGGAGGAGAAACAAGGAGGCATCTATCAACATGCACGACGCCTCAGGATCGGACGGATATAATGCTGATGTTTGTATACACGATGTTGAAGTTGAGCAAGACGAGTCTCGAACTTCTCTTACGCAATATCAAGATTCTATAGGTCATAATATGACCTATGACATATTATGCACATTGTCAAACTACATGTATGCACCTAAGAATTAAATTAATATCCTTGTTCAGTGATTTTGGCAGTACTCTCTTATACGCGCTCAAGCCTGTAGTTTCTCTTCCAACGTAAAGGATCTCGTTCATCACTTCAGAACCAACACCCGCGTGGTGGCTGCTGCCAGTTATTGTGCAGTCGACAGCTTGGTCGACGTTTGTGTCGGCAGCGGGCTGGATGTTGCATCCGTTCAAGAACAGTCATGGCCGTACCAGCTGCACGACGGTCATATGGGGAACTTGTCGACTGGCAGAGCCACAGTGCTTAACAGTATTATATGTATGTACTCAAAGATACACGTGTCAGAATGGAGAGAGTAAATACCCATCTGGGCCTCCGCATACTTGCAGAGAAAGCTGGTCATCATCGCGTCCTACATGTACCTAACTCAAACCGAGTCCGTTTATCTGCCGTCTGTGCCAGAACAGCAAGCAACGTGCCAAACTCTCTTTACCTAGCTACCTACTACTGATATTGCTTATGGTCTACTCCAAGCTTTGCCAACAGGGAACGAAAGCCTCGTCGTCCGATGTTCATTTCCAAATCTCCTCAATCGAGCTCACATCAACGGCTCTTGAGTGTATTTTCAAGACGATCCAGGAGCAAGCAACCAATCCAGAGCAATGTTCAACAGCAGCAAGATCACCGCCCTGTGCCTCGCCGTCGTAGCTCTCTGCAACGGCGCGTACGCTGAGAAGGAGGTCGCTCAGACGTTCGGACTGCTTGGCGCTGGTCTGCACGGCGGTGCCGGTGTTGGAGCGGGCTGTACGGACACGGCGCCGGCTCTGGGGTGCTGGTGTTGGCGCTGGGCTATATGGCCGTGGAGCAGCCACATACGGCGGTGCTGGTGCCGGTGTTGGCGCTGGGCTATCTGGCCATGGAGCAGCCACATACGGCGGTGCTGGTGCCGGTGTTGGCGCTGGGCTATACGGACGGGGTGCCGGCTACGGCGGGGTTGGTGTTGGTGCCGGACTGTTCGGACGCGGTGCCGGTTACGGAGGTGTCGGAGCCGGCGTCGGCGCTGGTGTCGGCGGCAACGGGTACGGCGGCGCTGGTGTCGGCGGCACTGCCGGTGTTGCAGGTACTGCAGGCATCGGAGCTGGCGTGGGTGGCAATGCAGGTGCTGGTGTGGGCGGGACCGCAGGCGACGGTGCCGGTGTTGGTGGCAATGGCGGTGTTGGCGCTGGTGTGAGCGGCGCAGTTAATGGCGGGGTGAGCGGAACTGCTGGCGTCGGTGCCGGAGTGGGTGGATCTGCTGGTGTCGGTGGTGGCGTGAGCGGAACTGTCAACGGTGCAGTGAGCGGGAACGCTGGAGTTGGCGGCAAGGCTGGCGCTGGTGTGGGTGGGAATACTGCCACCGGTGCAGGAGGAATCACCACCCCCACCTCCGACAGCAACACTGTCACGTCTACGGCGCAGAACGGTGGTGCCAAGGCGAGTGCGAGTACCACCACCACGGGCACCGGAACCGCCGGCACGGGTGCTTCAACGCAGCAGAAGGGGTACCGCAAGCTTCGCTCGGCGTGAAGCTGAGTGATATGCATACTACCATCATGGATGGTCCGCCTGGTTACGGAGGCCAGCCCAGGTCAGGTCAGCTTGCGTGGTGCTGCCATTTCCGTATTATTGTCGATGAGTTGGTTGTCGTTGTGTAGTAAGAAAAATGAATGTGTTGCAACCTTTTGTTTCGGTCGTTTGTGTCGCCTGCTGAAGTGGAAAACATGGTTACCAAATGCCTCAAGACCAAATTTGCAACGCGCATGTTGCCGACTATTGCTGCTAGATGAACTGTAGTAAAGGTTATACTGCTTTATTGTAAAGCATTACGAGTATCTAGTCGCAGGAGGAGAAACAAGGAGGCATCTATCAACATGCACGACGCCTCAGGATCGGACGGATATAATGCTGATGTTTGTATACACGATGTTGAAGTTGAGCAAGACGAGTCTCGAACTTCTCTTACGCAATATCAAGATTCTATAGGTCATAATATGACCTATGACATATTATGCACATTGTCAAACTACATGTATGCACCTAAGAATTAAATTAATATCCTTGTTCAGTGATTTTGGCAGTACTCTCTTATACGCGCTCAAGCCTGTAGTTTCTCTTCCAACGTAAAGGATCTCGTTCATCACTTCAGAACCAACACCCGCGTGGTGGCTGCTGCCAGTTATTGTGCAGTCGACAGCTTGGTCGACGTTTGTGTCGGCAGCGGGCTGGATGTTGCATCCGTTCAAGAACAGTCATGGCCGTACCAGCTGCACGACGGTCATATGGGGAACTTGTCGACTGGCAGAGCCACAGTGCTTAACAGTATTATATGTATGTACTCAAAGATACACGTGTCAGAATGGAGAGAGTAAATACCCATCTGGGCCTCCGCATACTTGCAGAGAAAGCTGGTCATCATCGCGTCCTACATGTACCTAACTCAAACCGAGTCCGTTTATCTGCCGTCTGTGCCAGAACAGCAAGCAACGTGCCAAACTCTCTTTACCTAGCTACCTACTACTGATATTGCTTATGGTCTACTCCAAGCTTTGCCAACAGGGAACGAAAGCCTCGTCGTCCGATGTTCATTTCCAAATCTCCTCAATCGAGCTCACATCAACGGCTCTTGAGTGTATTTTCAAGACGATCCAGGAGCAAGCAACCAATCCAGAGCAATGTTCAACAGCAGCAAGATCACCGCCCTGTGCCTCGCCGTCGTAGCTCTCTGCAACGGCGCGTACGCTGAGAAGGAGGTCGCTCAGACGTTCGGACTGCTTGGCGCTGGTCTGCACGGCGGTGCCGGTGTTGGAGCGGGGCTGTACGGACACGGCGCCGGCTCTGGGGTGCTGGTGTTGGCGCTGGGCTATATGGCCGTGGAGCAGCCACATACGGCGGTGCTGGTGCCGGTGTTGGCGCTGGGCTATCTGGCCATGGAGCAGCCACATACGGCGGTGCTGGTGCCGGTGTTGGCGCTGGGCTATACGGACGGGGTGCCGGCTACGGCGGGGTTGGTGTTGGTGCCGGACTGTTCGGACGCGGTGCCGGTTACGGAGGTGTCGGAGCCGGCGTCGGCGCTGGTGTCGGCGGCAACGGGTACGGCGGCGCTGGTGTCGGCGGCACTGCCGGTGTTGCAGGTACTGCAGGCATCGGAGCTGGCGTGGGTGGCAATGCAGGTGCTGGTGTGGGCGGGACCGCAGGCGACGGTGCCGGTGTTGGTGGCAATGGCGGTGTTGGCGCTGGTGTGAGCGGCGCAGTTAATGGCGGGGTGAGCGGAACTGCTGGCGTCGGTGCCGGAGTGGGTGGATCTGCTGGTGTCGGTGGTGGCGTGAGCGGAACTGTCAACGGTGCAGTGAGCGGGAACGCTGGAGTTGGCGGCAAGGCTGGCGCTGGTGTGGGTGGGAATACTGCCACCGGTGCAGGAGGAATCACCACCCCCACCCAAGGACAGCAACACTGTCACGTCTACGGCGCAGAACGGTGGTGCCAAGGCGAGTGCGAGTACCACCACCACGGGCACCGGAACCGCCGGCACGGGTGCTTCAACGCAGCAGAAGGGGTACCGCAAGCTTCGCTCGGCGTGAAGCTGAGTGATATGCATACTACCATCATGGATGGTCCGCCTGGTTACGGAGGCCAGCCCAGGTCAGGTCAGCTTGCGTGGTGCTGCCATTTCCGTATTATTGTCGATGAGTTGGTTGTCGTTGTGTAGTAAGAAAAATGAATGTGTTGCAACCTTTTGTTTCGGTCGTTTGTGTCGCCTGCTGAAGTGGAAAACATGGTTACCAAATGCCTCAAGACCAAATTTGCAACGCGCATGTTGCCGACTATTGCTGCTAGATGAACTGTAGTAAAGGTTATACTGCTTTATTGTAAAGCATTACGAGTATCTAGTCGCAGGAGGAGAAACAAGGAGGCATCTATCAACATGCACGACGCCTCAGGATCGGACGGATATAATGCTGATGTTTGTATACACGATGTTGAAGTTGAGCAAGACGAGTCTCGAACTTCTCTTACGCAATATCAAGATTCTATAGGTCATAATATGACCTATGACATATTATGCACATTGTCAAACTACATGTATGCACCTAAGAATTAAATTAATATCCTTGTTCAGTGATTTTGGCAGTACTCTCTTATACGCGCTCAAGCCTGTAGTTTCTCTTCCAACGTAAAGGATCTCGTTCATCACTTCAGAACCAACACCCGCGTGGTGGCTGCTGCCAGTTATTGTGCAGTCGACAGCTTGGTCGACGTTTGTGTCGGCAGCGGGCTGGATGTTGCATCCGTTCAAGAACAGTCATGGCCGTACCAGCTGCACGACGGTCATATGGGGAACTTGTCGACTGGCAGAGCCACAGTGCTTAACAGTATTATATGTATGTACTCAAAGATACACGTGTCAGAATGGAGAGAGTAAATACCCATCTGGGCCTCCGCATACTTGCAGAGAAAGCTGGTCATCATCGCGTCCTACATGTACCTAACTCAAACCGAGTCCGTTTATCTGCCGTCTGTGCCAGAACAGCAAGCAACGTGCCAAACTCTCTTTACCTAGCTACCTACTACTGATATTGCTTATGGTCTACTCCAAGCTTTGCCAACAGGGAACGAAAGCCTCGTCGTCCGATGTTCATTTCCAAATCTCCTCAATCGAGCTCACATCAACGGCTCTTGAGTGTATTTTCAAGACGATCCAGGAGCAAGCAACCAATCCAGAGCAATGTTCAACAGCAGCAAGATCACCGCCCTGTGCCTCGCCGTCGTAGCTCTCTGCAACGGCGCGTACGCTGAGAAGGAGGTCGCTCAGACGTTCGGACTGCTTGGCGCTGGTCTGCACGGCGGTGCCGGTGTTGGAGCGGGCTGTACGGACACGGCGCCGGCTCTGGGGTGCTGGTGTTGGCGCTGGGCTATATGGCCGTGGAGCAGCCACATACGGCGGTGCTGGTGCCGGTGTTGGCGCTGGGCTATCTGGCCATGGAGCAGCCACATACGGCGGTGCTGGTGCCGGTGTTGGCGCTGGGCTATACGGACGGGGTGCCGGCTACGGCGGGGTTGGTGTTGGTGCCGGACTGTTCGGACGCGGTGCCGGTTACGGAGGTGTCGGAGCCGGCGTCGGCGCTGGTGTCGGCGGCAACGGGTACGGCGGCGCTGGTGTCGGCGGCACTGCCGGTGTTGCAGGTACTGCAGGCATCGGAGCTGGCGTGGGTGGCAATGCAGGTGCTGGTGTGGGCGGGACCGCAGGCGACGGTGCCGGTGTTGGTGGCAATGGCGGTGTTGGCGCTGGTGTGAGCGGCGCAGTTAATGGCGGGGTGAGCGGAACTGCTGGCGTCGGTGCCGGAGTGGGTGGATCTGCTGGTGTCGGTGGTGGCGTGAGCGGAACTGTCAACGGTGCAGTGAGCGGGAACGCTGGAGTTGGCGGCAAGGCTGGCGCTGGTGTGGGTGGGAATACTGCCACCGGTGCAGGAGGAATCACCACCCCACCTCCAGGACAGCAACACTGTCACGTCTACGGCGCAGAACGGTGGTGCCAAGGCGAGTGCGAGTACCACCACCACGGGCACCGGAACCGCCGGCACGGGTGCTTCAACGCAGCAGAAGGGGTACCGCAAGCTTCGCTCGGCGTGAAGCTGAGTGATATGCATACTACCATCATGGATGGTCCGCCTGGTTACGGAGGCCAGCCCAGGTCAGGTCAGCTTGCGTGGTGCTGCCATTTCCGTATTATTGTCGATGAGTTGGTTGTCGTTGTGTAGTAAGAAAAATGAATGTGTTGCAACCTTTTGTTTCGGTCGTTTGTGTCGCCTGCTGAAGTGGAAAACATGGTTACCAAATGCCTCAAGACCAAATTTGCAACGCGCATGTTGCCGACTATTGCTGCTAGATGAACTGTAGTAAAGGTTATACTGCTTTATTGTAAAGCATTACGAGTATCTAGTCGCAGGAGGAGAAACAAGGAGGCATCTATCAACATGCACGACGCCTCAGGATCGGACGGATATAATGCTGATGTTTGTATACACGATGTTGAAGTTGAGCAAGACGAGTCTCGAACTTCTCTTACGCAATATCAAGATTCTATAGGTCATAATATGACCTATGACATATTATGCACATTGTCAAACTACATGTATGCACCTAAGAATTAAATTAATATCCTTGTTCAGTGATTTTGGCAGTACTCTCTTATACGCGCTCAAGCCTGTAGTTTCTCTTCCAACGTAAAGGATCTCGTTCATCACTTCAGAACCAACACCCGCGTGGTGGCTGCTGCCAGTTATTGTGCAGTCGACAGCTTGGTCGACGTTTGTGTCGGCAGCGGGCTGGATGTTGCATCCGTTCAAGAACAGTCATGGCCGTACCAGCTGCACGACGGTCATATGGGGAACTTGTCGACTGGCAGAGCCACAGTGCTTAACAGTATTATATGTATGTACTCAAAGATACACGTGTCAGAATGGAGAGAGTAAATACCCATCTGGGCCTCCGCATACTTGCAGAGAAAGCTGGTCATCATCGCGTCCTACATGTACCTAACTCAAACCGAGTCCGTTTATCTGCCGTCTGTGCCAGAACAGCAAGCAACGTGCCAAACTCTCTTTACCTAGCTACCTACTACTGATATTGCTTATGGTCTACTCCAAGCTTTGCCAACAGGGAACGAAAGCCTCGTCGTCCGATGTTCATTTCCAAATCTCCTCAATCGAGCTCACATCAACGGCTCTTGAGTGTATTTTCAAGACGATCCAGGAGCAAGCAACCAATCCAGAGCAATGTTCAACAGCAGCAAGATCACCGCCCTGTGCCTCGCCGTCGTAGCTCTCTGCAACGGCGCGTACGCTGAGAAGGAGGTCGCTCAGACGTTCGGACTGCTTGGCGCTGGTCTGCACGGCGGTGCCGGTGTTGGAGCGGGCTGTACGGACACGGCGCCGGCTCTGGGGTGCTGGTGTTGGCGCTGGGCTATATGGCCGTGGAGCAGCCACATACGGCGGTGCTGGTGCCGGTGTTGGCGCTGGGCTATCTGGCCATGGAGCAGCCACATACGGCGGTGCTGGTGCCGGTGTTGGCGCTGGGCTATACGGACGGGGTGCCGGCTACGGCGGGGTTGGTGTTGGTGCCGGACTGTTCGGACGCGGTGCCGGTTACGGAGGTGTCGGAGCCGGCGTCGGCGCTGGTGTCGGCGGCAACGGGTACGGCGGCGCTGGTGTCGGCGGCACTGCCGGTGTTGCAGGTACTGCAGGCATCGGAGCTGGCGTGGGTGGCAATGCAGGTGCTGGTGTGGGCGGGACCGCAGGCGACGGTGCCGGTGTTGGTGGCAATGGCGGTGTTGGCGCTGGTGTGAGCGGCGCAGTTAATGGCGGGGTGAGCGGAACTGCTGGCGTCGGTGCCGGAGTGGGTGGATCTGCTGGTGTCGGTGGTGGCGTGAGCGGAACTGTCAACGGTGCAGTGAGCGGGAACGCTGGAGTTGGCGGCAAGGCTGGCGCTGGTGTGGGTGGGAATACTGCCACCGGTGCAGGAGGAATCACCACCCCACCTCCAAGGACAGCAACACTGTCACGTCTACGGCGCAGAACGGTGGTGCCAAGGCGAGTGCGAGTACCACCACCACGGGCACCGGAACCGCCGGCACGGGTGCTTCAACGCAGCAGAAGGGGTACCGCAAGCTTCGCTCGGCGTGAAGCTGAGTGATATGCATACTACCATCATGGATGGTCCGCCTGGTTACGGAGGCCAGCCCAGGTCAGGTCAGCTTGCGTGGTGCTGCCATTTCCGTATTATTGTCGATGAGTTGGTTGTCGTTGTGTAGTAAGAAAAATGAATGTGTTGCAACCTTTTGTTTCGGTCGTTTGTGTCGCCTGCTGAAGTGGAAAACATGGTTACCAAATGCCTCAAGACCAAATTTGCAACGCGCATGTTGCCGACTATTGCTGCTAGATGAACTGTAGTAAAGGTTATACTGCTTTATTGTAAAGCATTACGAGTATCTAGTCGCAGGAGGAGAAACAAGGAGGCATCTATCAACATGCACGACGCCTCAGGATCGGACGGATATAATGCTGATGTTTGTATACACGATGTTGAAGTTGAGCAAGACGAGTCTCGAACTTCTCTTACGCAATATCAAGATTCTATAGGTCATAATATGACCTATGACATATTATGCACATTGTCAAACTACATGTATGCACCTAAGAATTAAATTAATATCCTTGTTCAGTGATTTTGGCAGTACTCTCTTATACGCGCTCAAGCCTGTAGTTTCTCTTCCAACGTAAAGGATCTCGTTCATCACTTCAGAACCAACACCCGCGTGGTGGCTGCTGCCAGTTATTGTGCAGTCGACAGCTTGGTCGACGTTTGTGTCGGCAGCGGGCTGGATGTTGCATCCGTTCAAGAACAGTCATGGCCGTACCAGCTGCACGACGGTCATATGGGGAACTTGTCGACTGGCAGAGCCACAGTGCTTAACAGTATTATATGTATGTACTCAAAGATACACGTGTCAGAATGGAGAGTAAATACCCATCTGGGCCTCCGCATACTTGCAGAGAAAGCTGGTCATCATCGCGTCCTACATGTACCTAACTCAAACCGAGTCCGTTTATCTGCCGTCTGTGCCAGAACAGCAAGCAACGTGCCAAACTCTCTTTACCTAGCTACCTACTACTGATATTGCTTATGGTCTACTCCAAGCTTTGCCAACAGGGAACGAAAGCCTCGTCGTCCGATGTTCATTTCCAAATCTCCTCAATCGAGCTCACATCAACGGCTCTTGAGTGTATTTTCAAGACGATCCAGGAGCAAGCAACCAATCCAGAGCAATGTTCAACAGCAGCAAGATCACCGCCCTGTGCCTCGCCGTCGTAGCTCTCTGCAACGGCGCGTACGCTGAGAAGGAGGTCGCTCAGACGTTCGGACTGCTTGGCGCTGGTCTGCACGGCGGTGCCGGTGTTGGAGCGGGGCTGTACGGACACGGCGCCGGCTCTGGGGGTGCTGGTGTTGGCGCTGGGCTATATGGCCGTGGAGCAGCCACATACGGCGGTGCTGGTGCCGGTGTTGGCGCTGGGCTATCTGGCCATGGAGCAGCCACATACGGCGGTGCTGGTGCCGGTGTTGGCGCTGGGCTATACGGACGGGGTGCCGGCTACGGCGGGGTTGGTGTTGGTGCCGGACTGTTCGGACGCGGTGCCGGTTACGGAGGTGTCGGAGCCGGCGTCGGCGCTGGTGTCGGCGGCAACGGGTACGGCGGCGCTGGTGTCGGCGGCACTGCCGGTGTTGCAGGTACTGCAGGCATCGGAGCTGGCGTGGGTGGCAATGCAGGTGCTGGTGTGGGCGGGACCGCAGGCGACGGTGCCGGTGTTGGTGGCAATGGCGGTGTTGGCGCTGGTGTGAGCGGCGCAGTTAATGGCGGGGTGAGCGGAACTGCTGGCGTCGGTGCCGGAGTGGGTGGATCTGCTGGTGTCGGTGGTGGCGTGAGCGGAACTGTCAACGGTGCAGTGAGCGGGAACGCTGGAGTTGGCGGCAAGGCTGGCGCTGGTGTGGGTGGGAATACTGCCACCGGTGCAGGAGGAATCACCACCCCCACCTCCAAGGACAGCAACACTGTCACGTCTACGGCGCAGAACGGTGGTGCCAAGGCGAGTGCGAGTACCACCACCACGGGCACCGGAACCGCCGGCACGGGTGCTTCAACGCAGCAGAAGGGGTACCGCAAGCTTCGCTCGGCGTGAAGCTGAGTGATATGCATACTACCATCATGGATGGTCCGCCTGGTTACGGAGGCCAGCCCAGGTCAGGTCAGCTTGCGTGGTGCTGCCATTTCCGTATTATTGTCGATGAGTTGGTTGTCGTTGTGTAGTAAGAAAAATGAATGTGTTGCAACCTTTTGTTTCGGTCGTTTGTGTCGCCTGCTGAAGTGGAAAACATGGTTACCAAATGCCTCAAGACCAAATTTGCAACGCGCATGTTGCCGACTATTGCTGCTAGATGAACTGTAGTAAAGGTTATACTGCTTTATTGTAAAGCATTACGAGTATCTAGTCGCAGGAGGAGAAACAAGGAGGCATCTATCAACATGCACGACGCCTCAGGATCGGACGGATATAATGCTGATGTTTGTATACACGATGTTGAAGTTGAGCAAGACGAGTCTCGAACTTCTCTTACGCAATATCAAGATTCTATAGGTCATAATATGACCTATGACATATTATGCACATTGTCAAACTACATGTATGCACCTAAGAATTAAATTAATATCCTTGTTCAGTGATTTTGGCAGTACTCTCTTATACGCGCTCAAGCCTGTAGTTTCTCTTCCAACGTAAAGGATCTCGTTCATCACTTCAGAACCAACACCCGCGTGGTGGCTGCTGCCAGTTATTGTGCAGTCGACAGCTTGGTCGACGTTTGTGTCGGCAGCGGGCTGGATGTTGCATCCGTTCAAGAACAGTCATGGCCGTACCAGCTGCACGACGGTCATATGGGGAACTTGTCGACTGGCAGAGCCACAGTGCTTAACAGTATTATATGTATGTACTCAAAGATACACGTGTCAGAATGGAGAGAGTAAATACCCATCTGGGCCTCCGCATACTTGCAGAGAAAGCTGGTCATCATCGCGTCCTACATGTACCTAACTCAAACCGAGTCCGTTTATCTGCCGTCTGTGCCAGAACAGCAAGCAACGTGCCAAACTCTCTTTACCTAGCTACCTACTACTGATATTGCTTATGGTCTACTCCAAGCTTTGCCAACAGGGAACGAAAGCCTCGTCGTCCGATGTTCATTTCCAAATCTCCTCAATCGAGCTCACATCAACGGCTCTTGAGTGTATTTTCAAGACGATCCAGGAGCAAGCAACCAATCCAGAGCAATGTTCAACAGCAGCAAGATCACCGCCCTGTGCCTCGCCGTCGTAGCTCTCTGCAACGGCGCGTACGCTGAGAAGGAGGTCGCTCAGACGTTCGGACTGCTTGGCGCTGGTCTGCACGGCGGTGCCGGTGTTGGAGCGGGGCTGTACGGACACGGCGCCGGCTCTGGGGTGCTGGTGTTGGCGCTGGGCTATATGGCCGTGGAGCAGCCACATACGGCGGTGCTGGTGCCGGTGTTGGCGCTGGGCTATCTGGCCATGGAGCAGCCACATACGGCGGTGCTGGTGCCGGTGTTGGCGCTGGGCTATACGGACGGGGTGCCGGCTACGGCGGGGTTGGTGTTGGTGCCGGACTGTTCGGACGCGGTGCCGGTTACGGAGGTGTCGGAGCCGGCGTCGGCGCTGGTGTCGGCGGCAACGGGTACGGCGGCGCTGGTGTCGGCGGCACTGCCGGTGTTGCAGGTACTGCAGGCATCGGAGCTGGCGTGGGTGGCAATGCAGGTGCTGGTGTGGGCGGGACCGCAGGCGACGGTGCCGGTGTTGGTGGCAATGGCGGTGTTGGCGCTGGTGTGAGCGGCGCAGTTAATGGCGGGGTGAGCGGAACTGCTGGCGTCGGTGCCGGAGTGGGTGGATCTGCTGGTGTCGGTGGTGGCGTGAGCGGAACTGTCAACGGTGCAGTGAGCGGGAACGCTGGAGTTGGCGGCAAGGCTGGCGCTGGTGTGGGTGGGAATACTGCCACCGGTGCAGGAGGAATCACCACCCCACCTCCGGACAGCAACACTGTCACGTCTACGGCGCAGAACGGTGGTGCCAAGGCGAGTGCGAGTACCACCACCACGGGCACCGGAACCGCCGGCACGGGTGCTTCAACGCAGCAGAAGGGGTACCGCAAGCTTCGCTCGGCGTGAAGCTGAGTGATATGCATACTACCATCATGGATGGTCCGCCTGGTTACGGAGGCCAGCCCAGGTCAGGTCAGCTTGCGTGGTGCTGCCATTTCCGTATTATTGTCGATGAGTTGGTTGTCGTTGTGTAGTAAGAAAAATGAATGTGTTGCAACCTTTTGTTTCGGTCGTTTGTGTCGCCTGCTGAAGTGGAAAACATGGTTACCAAATGCCTCAAGACCAAATTTGCAACGCGCATGTTGCCGACTATTGCTGCTAGATGAACTGTAGTAAAGGTTATACTGCTTTATTGTAAAGCATTACGAGTATCTAGTCGCAGGAGGAGAAACAAGGAGGCATCTATCAACATGCACGACGCCTCAGGATCGGACGGATATAATGCTGATGTTTGTATACACGATGTTGAAGTTGAGCAAGACGAGTCTCGAACTTCTCTTACGCAATATCAAGATTCTATAGGTCATAATATGACCTATGACATATTATGCACATTGTCAAACTACATGTATGCACCTAAGAATTAAATTAATATCCTTGTTCAGTGATTTTGGCAGTACTCTCTTATACGCGCTCAAGCCTGTAGTTTCTCTTCCAACGTAAAGGATCTCGTTCATCACTTCAGAACCAACACCCGCGGTGGCTGCTGCCAGTTATTGTGCAGTCGACAGCTTGGTCGACGTTTGTGTCGGCAGCGGGCTGGATGTTGCATCCGTTCAAGAACAGTCATGGCCGTACCAGCTGCACGACGGTCATATGGGGAACTTGTCGACTGGCAGAGCCACAGTGCTTAACAGTATTATATGTATGTACTCAAAGATACACGTGTCAGAATGGAGAGAGTAAATACCCATCTGGGCCTCCGCATACTTGCAGAGAAAGCTGGTCATCATCGCGTCCTACATGTACCTAACTCAAACCGAGTCCGTTTATCTGCCGTCTGTGCCAGAACAGCAAGCAACGTGCCAAACTCTCTTTACCTAGCTACCTACTACTGATATTGCTTATGGTCTACTCCAAGCTTTGCCAACAGGGAACGAAAGCCCTCGTCGTCCGATGTTCATTTCCAAATCTCCTCAATCGAGCTCACATCAACGGCTCTTGAGTGTATTTTCAAGACGATCCAGGAGCAAGCAACCAATCCAGAGCAATGTTCAACAGCAGCAAGATCACCGCCCTGTGCCTCGCCGTCGTAGCTCTCTGCAACGGCGCGTACGCTGAGAAGGAGGTCGCTCAGACGTTCGGACTGCTTGGCGCTGGTCTGCACGGCGGTGCCGGTGTTGGAGCGGGCTGTACGGACACGGCGCCGGCTCTGGGGTGCTGGTGTTGGCGCTGGGCTATATGGCCGTGGAGCAGCCACATACGGCGGTGCTGGTGCCGGTGTTGGCGCTGGGCTATCTGGCCATGGAGCAGCCACATACGGCGGTGCTGGTGCCGGTGTTGGCGCTGGGCTATACGGACGGGGTGCCGGCTACGGCGGGGTTGGTGTTGGTGCCGGACTGTTCGGACGCGGTGCCGGTTACGGAGGTGTCGGAGCCGGCGTCGGCGCTGGTGTCGGCGGCAACGGGTACGGCGGCGCTGGTGTCGGCGGCACTGCCGGTGTTGCAGGTACTGCAGGCATCGGAGCTGGCGTGGGTGGCAATGCAGGTGCTGGTGTGGGCGGGACCGCAGGCGACGGTGCCGGTGTTGGTGGCAATGGCGGTGTTGGCGCTGGTGTGAGCGGCGCAGTTAATGGCGGGGTGAGCGGAACTGCTGGCGTCGGTGCCGGAGTGGGTGGATCTGCTGGTGTCGGTGGTGGCGTGAGCGGAACTGTCAACGGTGCAGTGAGCGGGAACGCTGGAGTTGGCGGCAAGGCTGGCGCTGGTGTGGGTGGGAATACTGCCACCGGTGCAGGAGGAATCACCACACCCCACCTCCGCGACAGCAACACTGTCACGTCTACGGCGCAGAACGGTGGTGCCAAGGCGAGTGCGAGTACCACCACCACGGGCACCGGAACCGCCGGCACGGGTGCTTCAACGCAGCAGAAGGGGTACCGCAAGCTTCGCTCGGCGTGAAGCTGAGTGATATGCATACTACCATCATGGATGGTCCGCCTGGTTACGGAGGCCAGCCCAGGTCAGGTCAGCTTGCGTGGTGCTGCCATTTCCGTATTATTGTCGATGAGTTGGTTGTCGTTGTGTAGTAAGAAAATGAATGTGTTGCAACCTTTGTTTCGGTCGTTTGTGTCGCCTGCTGAAGTGGAAAACATGGTTACCAAATGCCTCAAGACCAAATTTGCAACGCGCATGTTGCCGACTATTGCTGCTAGATGAACTGTAGTAAAGGTTATACTGCTTTATTGTAAAGCATTACGAGTATCTAGTCGCAGGAGGAGAAACAAGGAGGCATCTATCAACATGCACGACGCCTCAGGATCGGACGGATATAATGCTGATGTTTGTATACACGATGTTGAAGTTGAGCAAGACGAGTCTCGAACTTCTCTTACGCAATATCAAGATTCTATAGGTCATAATATGACCTATGACATATTATGCACATTGTCAAACTACATGTATGCACCTAAGAATTAAATTAATATCCTTGTTCAGTGATTTTGGCAGTACTCTCTTATACGCGCTCAAGCCTGTAGTTTCTCTTCCAACGTAAAGGATCTCGTTCATCACTTCAGAACCAACACCCGCGGTGGCTGCTGCCAGTTATTGTGCAGTCGACAGCTTGGTCGACGTTTGTGTCGGCAGCGGGCTGGATGTTGCATCCGTTCAAGAACAGTCATGGCCGTACCAGCTGCACGACGGTCATATGGGGAACTTGTCGACTGGCAGAGCCACAGTGCTTAACAGTATTATATGTATGTACTCAAAGATACACGTGTCAGAATGGAGAGAGTAAATACCCATCTGGGCCTCCGCATACTTGCAGAGAAAGCTGGTCATCATCGCGTCCTACATGTACCTAACTCAAACCGAGTCCGTTTATCTGCCGTCTGTGCCAGAACAGCAAGCAACGTGCCAAACTCTCTTTACCTAGCTACCTACTACTGATATTGCTTATGGTCTACTCCAAGCTTTGCCAACAGGGAACGAAAGCCCGTCGTCCGATGTTCATTTCCAAATCTCCTCAATCGAGCTCACATCAACGGCTCTTGAGTGTATTTTCAAGACGATCCAGGAGCAAGCAACCAATCCAGAGCAATGTTCAACAGCAGCAAGATCACCGCCCTGTGCCTCGCCGTCGTAGCTCTCTGCAACGGCGCGTACGCTGAGAAGGAGGTCGCTCAGACGTTCGGACTGCTTGGCGCTGGTCTGCACGGCGGTGCCGGTGTTGGAGCGGGCTGTACGGACACGGCGCCGGCTCTGGGGTGCTGGTGTTGGCGCTGGGCTATATGGCCGTGGAGCAGCCACATACGGCGGTGCTGGTGCCGGTGTTGGCGCTGGGCTATCTGGCCATGGAGCAGCCACATACGGCGGTGCTGGTGCCGGTGTTGGCGCTGGGCTATACGGACGGGGTGCCGGCTACGGCGGGGTTGGTGTTGGTGCCGGACTGTTCGGACGCGGTGCCGGTTACGGAGGTGTCGGAGCCGGCGTCGGCGCTGGTGTCGGCGGCAACGGGTACGGCGGCGCTGGTGTCGGCGGCACTGCCGGTGTTGCAGGTACTGCAGGCATCGGAGCTGGCGTGGGTGGCAATGCAGGTGCTGGTGTGGGCGGGACCGCAGGCGACGGTGCCGGTGTTGGTGGCAATGGCGGTGTTGGCGCTGGTGTGAGCGGCGCAGTTAATGGCGGGGTGAGCGGAACTGCTGGCGTCGGTGCCGGAGTGGGTGGATCTGCTGGTGTCGGTGGTGGCGTGAGCGGAACTGTCAACGGTGCAGTGAGCGGGAACGCTGGAGTTGGCGGCAAGGCTGGCGCTGGTGTGGGTGGGAATACTGCCACCGGTGCAGGAGGAATCACCACCCCCACCTCCGCGACAGCAACACTGTCACGTCTACGGCGCAGAACGGTGGTGCCAAGGCGAGTGCGAGTACCACCACCACGGGCACCGGAACCGCCGGCACGGGTGCTTCAACGCAGCAGAAGGGTACCGCAAGCTTCGCTCGGCGTGAAGCTGAGTGATATGCATACTACCATCATGGATGGTCCGCCTGGTTACGGAGGCCAGCCCAGGTCAGGTCAGCTTGCGTGGTGCTGCCATTTCCGTATTATTGTCGATGAGTTGGTTGTCGTTGTGTAGTAAGAAAATGAATGTGTTGCAACCTTTGTTTCGGTCGTTTGTGTCGCCTGCTGAAGTGGAAAACATGGTTACCAAATGCCTCAAGACCAAATTTGCAACGCGCATGTTGCCGACTATTGCTGCTAGATGAACTGTAGTAAAGGTTATACTGCTTTATTGTAAAGCATTACGAGTATCTAGTCGCAGGAGGAGAAACAAGGAGGCATCTATCAACATGCACGACGCCTCAGGATCGGACGGATATAATGCTGATGTTTGTATACACGATGTTGAAGTTGAGCAAGACGAGTCTCGAACTTCTCTTACGCAATATCAAGATTCTATAGGTCATAATATGACCTATGACATATTATGCACATTGTCAAACTACATGTATGCACCTAAGAATTAAATTAATATCCTTGTTCAGTGATTTTGGCAGTACTCTCTTATACGCGCTCAAGCCTGTAGTTTCTCTTCCAACGTAAAGGATCTCGTTCATCACTTCAGAACCAACACCCGCGCGGTGGCTGCTGCCAGTTATTGTGCAGTCGACAGCTTGGTCGACGTTTGTGTCGGCAGCGGGCTGGATGTTGCATCCGTTCAAGAACAGTCATGGCCGTACCAGCTGCACGACGGTCATATGGGGAACTTGTCGACTGGCAGAGCCACAGTGCTTAACAGTATTATATGTATGTACTCAAAGATACACGTGTCAGAATGGAGAGAGTAAATACCCATCTGGGCCTCCGCATACTTGCAGAGAAAGCTGGTCATCATCGCGTCCTACATGTACCTAACTCAAACCGAGTCCGTTTATCTGCCGTCTGTGCCAGAACAGCAAGCAACGTGCCAAACTCTCTTTACCTAGCTACCTACTACTGATATTGCTTATGGTCTACTCCAAGCTTTGCCAACAGGGAACGAAAGCCTCGTCGTCCGATGTTCATTTCCAAATCTCCTCAATCGAGCTCACATCAACGGCTCTTGAGTGTATTTTCAAGACGATCCAGGAGCAAGCAACCAATCCAGAGCAATGTTCAACAGCAGCAAGATCACCGCCCTGTGCCTCGCCGTCGTAGCTCTCTGCAACGGCGCGTACGCTGAGAAGGAGGTCGCTCAGACGTTCGGACTGCTTGGCGCTGGTCTGCACGGCGGTGCCGGTGTTGGAGCGGGGCTGTACGGACACGGCGCCGGCTCTGGGGGTGCTGGTGTTGGCGCTGGGCTATATGGCCGTGGAGCAGCCACATACGGCGGTGCTGGTGCCGGTGTTGGCGCTGGGCTATCTGGCCATGGAGCAGCCACATACGGCGGTGCTGGTGCCGGTGTTGGCGCTGGGCTATACGGACGGGGTGCCGGCTACGGCGGGGTTGGTGTTGGTGCCGGACTGTTCGGACGCGGTGCCGGTTACGGAGGTGTCGGAGCCGGCGTCGGCGCTGGTGTCGGCGGCACTGCCGGTGTTGCAGGTACTGCAGGCATCGGAGCTGGCGTGGGTGGCAATGCAGGTGCTGGTGTGGGCGGGACCGCAGGCGACGGTGCCGGTGTTGGTGGCAATGGCGGTGTTGGCGCTGGTGTGAGCGGCGCAGTTAATGGCGGGGTGAGCGGAACTGCTGGCGTCGGTGCCGGAGTGGGTGGATCTGCTGGTGTCGGTGGTGGCGTGAGCGGAACTGTCAACGGTGCAGTGAGCGGGAACGCTGGAGTTGGCGGCAAGGCTGGCGCTGGTGTGGGTGGGAATACTGCCACCGGTGCAGGAGGAATCACCACCCCCACCTCCAAGGACAGCAACACTGTCACGTCTACGGCGCAGAACGGTGGTGCCAAGGCGAGTGCGAGTACCACCACCACGGGCACCGGAACCGCCGGCACGGGTGCTTCAACGCAGCAGAAGGGTACCGCAAGCTTCGCTCGGCGTGAAGCTGAGTGATATGCATACTACCATCATGGATGGTCCGCCTGGTTACGGAGGCCAGCCCAGGTCAGGTCAGCTTGCGTGGTGCTGCCATTTCCGTATTATTGTCGATGAGTTGGTTGTCGTTGTGTAGTAAGAAAATGAATGTGTTGCAACCTTTGTTTCGGTCGTTTGTGTCGCCTGCTGAAGTGGAAAACATGGTTACCAAATGCCTCAAGACCAAATTTGCAACGCGCATGTTGCCGACTATTGCTGCTAGATGAACTGTAGTAAAGGTTATACTGCTTTATTGTAAAGCATTACGAGTATCTAGTCGCAGGAGGAGAAACAAGGAGGCATCTATCAACATGCACGACGCCTCAGGATCGGACGGATATAATGCTGATGTTTGTATACACGATGTTGAAGTTGAGCAAGACGAGTCTCGAACTTCTCTTACGCAATATCAAGATTCTATAGGTCATAATATGACCTATGACATATTATGCACATTGTCAAACTACATGTATGCACCTAAGAATTAAATTAATATCCTTGTTCAGTGATTTTGGCAGTACTCTCTTATACGCGCTCAAGCCTGTAGTTTCTCTTCCAACGTAAAGGATCTCGTTCATCACTTCAGAACCAACACCCGCGCGGTGGCTGCTGCCAGTTATTGTGCAGTCGACAGCTTGGTCGACGTTTGTGTCGGCAGCGGGCTGGATGTTGCATCCGTTCAAGAACAGTCATGGCCGTACCAGCTGCACGACGGTCATATGGGGAACTTGTCGACTGGCAGAGCCACAGTGCTTAACAGTATTATATGTATGTACTCAAAGATACACGTGTCAGAATGGAGAGAGTAAATACCCATCTGGGCCTCCGCATACTTGCAGAGAAAGCTGGTCATCATCGCGTCCTACATGTACCTAACTCAAACCGAGTCCGTTTATCTGCCGTCTGTGCCAGAACAGCAAGCAACGTGCCAAACTCTCTTTACCTAGCTACCTACTACTGATATTGCTTATGGTCTACTCCAAGCTTTGCCAACAGGGAACGAAAGCCTCGTCGTCCGATGTTCATTTCCAAATCTCCTCAATCGAGCTCACATCAACGGCTCTTGAGTGTATTTTCAAGACGATCCAGGAGCAAGCAACCAATCCAGAGCAATGTTCAACAGCAGCAAGATCACCGCCCTGTGCCTCGCCGTCGTAGCTCTCTGCAACGGCGCGTACGCTGAGAAGGAGGTCGCTCAGACGTTCGGACTGCTTGGCGCTGGTCTGCACGGCGGTGCCGGTGTTGGAGCGGGCTGTACGGACACGGCGCCGGCTCTGGGGTGCTGGTGTTGGCGCTGGGCTATATGGCCGTGGAGCAGCCACATACGGCGGTGCTGGTGCCGGTGTTGGCGCTGGGCTATCTGGCCATGGAGCAGCCACATACGGCGGTGCTGGTGCCGGTGTTGGCGCTGGGCTATACGGACGGGGTGCCGGCTACGGCGGGGTTGGTGTTGGTGCCGGACTGTTCGGACGCGGTGCCGGTTACGGAGGTGTCGGAGCCGGCGTCGGCGCTGGTGTCGGCGGCAACGGGTACGGCGGCGCTGGTGTCGGCGGCACTGCCGGTGTTGCAGGTACTGCAGGCATCGGAGCTGGCGTGGGTGGCAATGCAGGTGCTGGTGTGGGCGGGACCGCAGGCGACGGTGCCGGTGTTGGTGGCAATGGCGGTGTTGGCGCTGGTGTGAGCGGCGCAGTTAATGGCGGGGTGAGCGGAACTGCTGGCGTCGGTGCCGGAGTGGGTGGATCTGCTGGTGTCGGTGGTGGCGTGAGCGGAACTGTCAACGGTGCAGTGAGCGGGAACGCTGGAGTTGGCGGCAAGGCTGGCGCTGGTGTGGGTGGGAATACTGCCACCGGTGCAGGAGGAATCACCACCCCCACCTCCGCGACAGCAACACTGTCACGTCTACGGCGCAGAACGGTGGTGCCAAGGCGAGTGCGAGTACCACCACCACGGGCACCGGAACCGCCGGCACGGGTGCTTCAACGCAGCAGAAGGGTACCGCAAGCTTCGCTCGGCGTGAAGCTGAGTGATATGCATACTACCATCATGGATGGTCCGCCTGGTTACGGAGGCCAGCCCAGGTCAGGTCAGCTTGCGTGGTGCTGCCATTTCCGTATTATTGTCGATGAGTTGGTTGTCGTTGTGTAGTAAGAAAATGAATGTGTTGCAACCTTTGTTTCGGTCGTTTGTGTCGCCTGCTGAAGTGGAAAACACGGTTACCAAATGCCTCAAGACCAAATTTGCAACGCGCATGTTGCCGACTATTGCTGCTAGATGAACTGTAGTAAAGGTTATACTGCTTTATTGTAAAGCATTACGAGTATCTAGTCGCAGGAGGAGAAACAAGGAGGCATCTATCAACATGCACGACGCCTCAGGATCGGACGGATATAATGCTGATGTTTGTATACACGATGTTGAAGTTGAGCAAGACGAGTCTCGAACTTCTCTTACGCAATATCAAGATTCTATAGGTCATAATATGACCTATGACATATTATGCACATTGTCAAACTACATGTATGCACCTAAGAATTAAATTAATATCCTTGTTCAGTGATTTTGGCAGTACTCTCTTATACGCGCTCAAGCCTGTAGTTTCTCTTCCAACGTAAAGGATCTCGTTCATCACTTCAGAACCAACACCCGCGTGGTGGCTGCTGCCAGTTATTGTGCAGTCGACAGCTTGGTCGACGTTTGTGTCGGCAGCGGGCTGGATGTTGCATCCGTTCAAGAACAGTCATGGCCGTACCAGCTGCACGACGGTCATATGGGGAACTTGTCGACTGGCAGAGCCACAGTGCTTAACAGTATTATATGTATGTACTCAAAGATACACGTGTCAGAATGGAGAGAGTAAATACCCATCTGGGCCTCCGCATACTTGCAGAGAAAGCTGGTCATCATCGCGTCCTACATGTACCTAACTCAAACCGAGTCCGTTTATCTGCCGTCTGTGCCAGAACAGCAAGCAACGTGCCAAACTCTCTTTACCTAGCTACCTACTACTGATATTGCTTATGGTCTACTCCAAGCTTTGCCAACAGGGAACGAAAGCCTCGTCGTCCGATGTTCATTTCCAAATCTCCTCAATCGAGCTCACATCAACGGCTCTTGAGTGTATTTTCAAGACGATCCAGGAGCAAGCAACCAATCCAGAGCAATGTTCAACAGCAGCAAGATCACCGCCCTGTGCCTCGCCGTCGTAGCTCTCTGCAACGGCGCGTACGCTGAGAAGGAGGTCGCTCAGACGTTCGGACTGCTTGGCGCTGGTCTGCACGGCGGTGCCGGTGTTGGAGCGGGGCTGTACGGACACGGCGCCGGCTCTGGGGTGCTGGTGTTGGCGCTGGGCTATATGGCCGTGGAGCAGCCACATACGGCGGTGCTGGTGCCGGTGTTGGCGCTGGGCTATCTGGCCATGGAGCAGCCACATACGGCGGTGCTGGTGCCGGTGTTGGCGCTGGGCTATACGGACGGGGTGCCGGCTACGGCGGGGTTGGTGTTGGTGCCGGACTGTTCGGACGCGGTGCCGGTTACGGAGGTGTCGGAGCCGGCGTCGGCGCTGGTGTCGGCGGCAACGGGTACGGCGGCGCTGGTGTCGGCGGCACTGCCGGTGTTGCAGGTACTGCAGGCATCGGAGCTGGCGTGGGTGGCAATGCAGGTGCTGGTGTGGGCGGGACCGCAGGCGACGGTGCCGGTGTTGGTGGCAATGGCGGTGTTGGCGCTGGTGTGAGCGGCGCAGTTAATGGCGGGGTGAGCGGAACTGCTGGCGTCGGTGCCGGAGTGGGTGGATCTGCTGGTGTCGGTGGTGGCGTGAGCGGAACTGTCAACGGTGCAGTGAGCGGGAACGCTGGAGTTGGCGGCAAGGCTGGCGCTGGTGTGGGTGGGAATACTGCCACCGGTGCAGGAGGAATCACCACCCCACCTCCAAGGACAGCAACACTGTCACGTCTACGGCGCAGAACGGTGGTGCCAAGGCGAGTGCGAGTACCACCACCACGGGCACCGGAACCGCCGGCACGGGTGCTTCAACGCAGCAGAAGGGGTACCGCAAGCTTCGCTCGGCGTGAAGCTGAGTGATATGCATACTACCATCATGGATGGTCCGCCTGGTTACGGAGGCCAGCCCAGGTCAGGTCAGCTTGCGTGGTGCTGCCATTTCCGTATTATTGTCGATGAGTTGGTTGTCGTTGTGTAGTAAGAAAAATGAATGTGTTGCAACCTTTTGTTTCGGTCGTTTGTGTCGCCTGCTGAAGTGGAAAACACGGTTACCAAATGCCTCAAGACCAAATTTGCAACGCGCATGTTGCCGACTATTGCTGCTAGATGAACTGTAGTAAAGGTTATACTGCTTTATTGTAAAGCATTACGAGTATCTAGTCGCAGGAGGAGAAACAAGGAGGCATCTATCAACATGCACGACGCCTCAGGATCGGACGGATATAATGCTGATGTTTGTATACACGATGTTGAAGTTGAGCAAGACGAGTCTCGAACTTCTCTTACGCAATATCAAGATTCTATAGGTCATAATATGACCTATGACATATTATGCACATTGTCAAACTACATGTATGCACCTAAGAATTAAATTAATATCCTTGTTCAGTGATTTTGGCAGTACTCTCTTATACGCGCTCAAGCCTGTAGTTTCTCTTCCAACGTAAAGGATCTCGTTCATCACTTCAGAACCAACACCCGCGTGGTGGCTGCTGCCAGTTATTGTGCAGTCGACAGCTTGGTCGACGTTTGTGTCGGCAGCGGGCTGGATGTTGCATCCGTTCAAGAACAGTCATGGCCGTACCAGCTGCACGACGGTCATATGGGGAACTTGTCGACTGGCAGAGCCACAGTGCTTAACAGTATTATATGTATGTACTCAAAGATACACGTGTCAGAATGGAGAGAGTAAATACCCATCTGGGCCTCCGCATACTTGCAGAGAAAGCTGGTCATCATCGCGTCCTACATGTACCTAACTCAAACCGAGTCCGTTTATCTGCCGTCTGTGCCAGAACAGCAAGCAACGTGCCAAACTCTCTTTACCTAGCTACCTACTACTGATATTGCTTATGGTCTACTCCAAGCTTTGCCAACAGGGAACGAAAGCCTCGTCGTCCGATGTTCATTTCCAAATCTCCTCAATCGAGCTCACATCAACGGCTCTTGAGTGTATTTTCAAGACGATCCAGGAGCAAGCAACCAATCCAGAGCAATGTTCAACAGCAGCAAGATCACCGCCCTGTGCCTCGCCGTCGTAGCTCTCTGCAACGGCGCGTACGCTGAGAAGGAGGTCGCTCAGACGTTCGGACTGCTTGGCGCTGGTCTGCACGGCGGTGCCGGTGTTGGAGCGGGCTGTACGGACACGGCGCCGGCTCTGGGGTGCTGGTGTTGGCGCTGGGCTATATGGCCGTGGAGCAGCCACATACGGCGGTGCTGGTGCCGGTGTTGGCGCTGGGCTATCTGGCCATGGAGCAGCCACATACGGCGGTGCTGGTGCCGGTGTTGGCGCTGGGCTATACGGACGGGGTGCCGGCTACGGCGGGGTTGGTGTTGGTGCCGGACTGTTCGGACGCGGTGCCGGTTACGGAGGTGTCGGAGCCGGCGTCGGCGCTGGTGTCGGCGGCAACGGGTACGGCGGCGCTGGTGTCGGCGGCACTGCCGGTGTTGCAGGTACTGCAGGCATCGGAGCTGGCGTGGGTGGCAATGCAGGTGCTGGTGTGGGCGGGACCGCAGGCGACGGTGCCGGTGTTGGTGGCAATGGCGGTGTTGGCGCTGGTGTGAGCGGCGCAGTTAATGGCGGGGTGAGCGGAACTGCTGGCGTCGGTGCCGGAGTGGGTGGATCTGCTGGTGTCGGTGGTGGCGTGAGCGGAACTGTCAACGGTGCAGTGAGCGGGAACGCTGGAGTTGGCGGCAAGGCTGGCGCTGGTGTGGGTGGGAATACTGCCACCGGTGCAGGAGGAATCACCACCCCACCTCCAAGGACAGCAACACTGTCACGTCTACGGCGCAGAACGGTGGTGCCAAGGCGAGTGCGAGTACCACCACCACGGGCACCGGAACCGCCGGCACGGGTGCTTCAACGCAGCAGAAGGGTACCGCAAGCTTCGCTCGGCGTGAAGCTGAGTGATATGCATACTACCATCATGGATGGTCCGCCTGGTTACGGAGGCCAGCCCAGGTCAGGTCAGCTTGCGTGGTGCTGCCATTTCCGTATTATTGTCGATGAGTTGGTTGTCGTTGTGTAGTAAGAAAAATGAATGTGTTGCAACCTTTTGTTTCGGTCGTTTGTGTCGCCTGCTGAAGTGGAAAACATGGTTACCAAATGCCTCAAGACCAAATTTGCAACGCGCATGTTGCCGACTATTGCTGCTAGATGAACTGTAGTAAAGGTTATACTGCTTTATTGTAAAGCATTACGAGTATCTAGTCGCAGGAGGAGAAACAAGGAGGCATCTATCAACATGCACGACGCCTCAGGATCGGACGGATATAATGCTGATGTTTGTATACACGATGTTGAAGTTGAGCAAGACGAGTCTCGAACTTCTCTTACGCAATATCAAGATTCTATCGAATTGGTTGCGCACGGATCGAAAATTATCGGAATGGATAGATCGGAATCAGACAGTCCATCTTGCAAGCTCAATTTTGCTGTTATGCACTGGTTCGATAACTCGCGTCAAGAACGTCTAAGTCACAGTGATTAATGCGGACTGAGTAAGCACCGGAATCAGCTCGACAGACGCTGTTGATATGAACATGAAGTGTTTTAGCAGTCGGAAAGAAGACACCACACCTATCGCAATCTCGAAGCGAGGCAGCTTGTCCGCGTCACTAACACGTTCTCCGGGAGCTTTGATCACGTTGCGAGGCTACTAAACGCTCATGGCGTTGCTCACTCTGCAATTTGCACTCTCGCACACAAGTAACAACTTCCCGTTAACACCTCGAAGAAATGGCTTCCACCGCCGATTTCAAGCTTTTCACGCCCTTCAAGCTCGGCGACAACCTCGAACTCAAGAACCGCATCGTGTTCGGCCAGCTCACCCGAGGTCGTTCCAGCGCTGATGGTGTCCCCACGGCGAACAATGAGATCTACTACGAGCAACGAACTGGAGCTGGATTGATCATTTCCGAGGGCACCGCTATTTCTGAACAAGGCTACGGCTGGTGCCATGTCGCGGCGTGCTACACGGACGCACACGTGGAAGGCTGGAAGCGCGTGGTCGACCGCGTCCACAAGAAAGGAGGCAAGATCTTCATGCAGTTGTAGCATGCTGGTCGCCAGGGACATCCGAGCTTCAACCCGAAAGGAGGCGTTGTGTCTGCATCCGCTCTGCGCTGCGGAAGTCGTCACGGGCGCGACGTCAACTACAACGTTGCTGAGTTTGTCATCCCCCGGACTCTGGAGACGGAGGAGATTGCCGGGGTTGTCGACGACTATCGTCACTCGGCGGCCTTGGCGAAGCAAGTGGGCTTTGATGGTGTCGAGATCCACACCGCTAACGGCTACCTGATCGACCAATTCCTGCAGTCGGTAAGTAACAAGCGGACGGACAATTATGGCGGCTCGTTTGAGAACCGTGCGCGTTTCCTTTTTGAAATCGTGGAGGCCATCAAGACCATCTTCCCTTCGTATCGCATCGGCGGCGTACGTCTCGCTCCTAACGGAGAGTTTGGCGGTATGGGAAGCGAAGACGACTTCGAGATGTCCACGTACGTTGTGGAGCAACTTGCCAAGCATAAGCTTGGCTGTTTGGTCATCCTCGACGGCGACAGCAACATCCTGCGCTACTCGATCAAGAGCCGCATCTTCACCGCATTTGCTGCTAAAACAATCTTCAAAGGCACTGTCATGGCCAACAACAACTACACTCGCGACATTGCTGAAGGAGCCGTACGCAGTGGGTCAGCTAATCTCGTCGACTTTGGTCGTCTGTACATTACGAACCCGGACTTGGCGGAGCGGTTCCTGAACGACTGGCCCATTGAGCCGATGGCTGGACACGAGGTGTACTACAACCCAGAGCTCGAAGGTAAGTTCTACAACGACTACCCCGCCTACCAGGTCAACAACGAGCTCGGCAAGTAGGAAAGATGTGCGTGTCGCCAACAGACAGTACTGGAATGGATGAGTTGATGCACAACTGCTTCAAGTGCTAGCGTAGATAAAAATACAGCGCCAAAATTCTCGTTGAAAATGTTGCTCGATGAATTGAGGCGCATTCGCGTGCACAGATGCAGACTTTCTTGTAGGTGGTGCGTTACGAGCAACAATTGGCGTGCAGCACGCAGATGTGAGCTTGGGGTCCAAGATCGTTCGGCTGAGCGTTATCAGGCAGAATAACCTTTAGCAGCTACGACCCACAGAATTTGGAGACCATGGCATCCGTCCTAATGATGTCAGCGATGATTGCTTTTTGTTGAGTTTATGGAGAACACCTATCCATACGACCCCAAGATTACTCGACATGCTTGTTGACATGAACAGGAACTCGCCTGTTCGACCTGTCTATGGAGGCGAAAGCACATTCCACCAATCGCAGTGGAGGAACTTATGTCGTGAACTTGGGGCTCACGTCACATGAAAAAGGCAACAACAAAAAACTTGAGTTGGATCGTTAATTCTACAATTTACCTCTTCGCAGCCAAGCACCAAAATCTACAGCTGCAGTTCTACCACAAAAAAATCAATACCAATGGTTTCCACTGCCAGCTACAAGCTTTTCATGCCAATCAAGCTCGGTGACAACCTCGAGCTCAAGAACCGCATCGTGTTCGGCCCGCTTAGTCGTGGACGTGCCAATGCTGATCGCGTACCATCAGAAAACAACGAAATCTACTACGAACAGCGAGCGGGTGCTGGTCTCATCATTTCTGAAGGCACTGCTGTTTCTGAGCAGGGGCTGGTACCATGCTGCGGCCTGCTACACGGACGCTCATGTCAAGGGCTGGAAGCGCGTGACCGATCGTGTCCACAAGAAAGGAGGCAAGATCTTCACGCAGATGTGGCACATGGGTCGTCAGAGTCATTCGAGCTTCAACAAGAAGGGAGAAATCGTATCTGCGTCGGCGTTGCGCTGTGAAAGCGGCCACACTCGTGACGCTAACTACAACATTTCCAGCTTTGAAACTCCGCGTGCGCTGGAAACGGAGGAGATTGCTGGTGTCGTAGAGGATTACCGTGAGTCGGCTGTGTTGGCTAAAAAAGCTGGATTTGACGGTGGTGCCAATGGATATTCGATCGACCAGTTCCTTCAGTCCGCCACTAACAAGCGCACGGACAAGTACGGCGGTTCGTTCGAGAACCGCGCGCGTTTTCTCCTTGAGCTTGTCGAAGCCTTGAAAACGTTTTTCCCGTCGTACCGCATCGGTGTTCGTCCTTCACCCAACGGTGGCTTTGGTGGAATGGGCAGTGAGGACAACTTCGAGATGTTCACATACACCATGGAGCAGCTGCTCCGCAAGCATAACATCGGGTATCTCGCGGTGCTTGATGGCGACTGCTCTCACGTGCAGTACTCGAACAAGAGCCGCACGCTTACGGCATTCGACGCGAAGACTGCGTTCAAGGGGATCGTCATTGCCAACAACAACTACACCCGCGACATCGCAGAGGGGGTTGTGCGCAGCGGTGCGGCCGATTTTGTTGGCTTTGGTCGACTGTACATCACTAATCCGGACTTGGCGGAGAGATTCCAGAACGACTGGCCCATTGAACCGATGGCTGGACATGAAGTGTACTACAACTCGGCACTTGGAGGTAAGTTTTACAACGACTATCCCGCGTATCAGACCGAGAAGGAGCTAGACAACTAAGTCGAGATATTAGGGGGGGTTCAGTTATAAGGAATTAGCCGAAAAATCGGCTCATCGTTTGAAGGAATGAGCCTCCGGAGGCTTACTCCTTAACATTCCTTGATTGGGCTCATTTCTTTCCAGCCCTCCCAAAATACATCACAACCGGATGTATTAGGGTATTAGTTATTACAAAATTGTTAATTTTTTAATTCACTGACTTTACGTAAATGTGTTGAGGCAATATCATATATTGAAGGTCGTACTTAAGGAATTTCATCGACGGATTTTGCACCACATGAAATTCGAGTTTTGAAAAGATGAGGCTCATTGCTTGCGCCAATGAACTCACGATTAACTGAAACCCCCTATTGTCTGCTCACTATTCGGAGCCTCGTCCATCATTCCTACTACTCCAGTTTGGAAACTGCTTCGATGTCGACCGTCACGGCAGACACGTCTGTGCTATTATAGCTCGATCGGCCAGGGAATCGATAGGCCTGCTGCGATCGCCACTTCAGCGTTTGCATCTGGTAGGTCGTCGCTTAAAACCTTAACTCATTTTAATGATTTTAAAAAGCGACGACCTTACCCCAAACCCCGTGACTCATTCGAGCGATTGCCCGACGGGTGATTACGAATCCGTAGATGCTGGTAAACATTTGCAGACTGTCTCAGTTCGGCAGGCTCCTGCTTCTGTCAGCAGTTGACAATCTTCCCCGCCCCACATAGACCATGGCAGCCAAGACGGTTCTTATCACAGGCAGCACACGCGGCATCGGCCTCGAGTTCGCTAAGCATTTCACCAACTCTGGGTGGAAAGTTAACAACGTGCGCGTGTCATAATCGTAGACACCAGATCCCTTTCTAATCTTTTCTTCTACATGTATCAGTTGAAGGCACTGTCGCCGTTCAAGATCGTAAGCTCTGACTACACCGACGAGGCGTCGATCGTCCAGGCGGCTCTGAAGCTGAAGGACGTTCCCATCGACCTGCTCATCAACAATGCAGGCATCTACATGGACGGCGGCCTGGAGACGACCACCAAGGACATGCTCATGCGCCAATTCGAGGTGAACACGGTGGGTCGGTTCCTCGTGACGCGTGCATTGCTGCCGAATCTGAAGCTTGCAGCGGCAAAGAACGACAAGGAGGGAGCGTTGGTGGTCACAGTGTCATCACAGATGGGCAGTATTGCCGGCAACACGTATGGCGGTAACTACAGCTACGGAGCGTCCAAGGCGGCTGTGAACATGGTGAACTCCATTCTGGCGATCGACGTCAAGAAGGACAATATCGCGGCGATCGTGGTGCACCCGGGATACGTGGTGACAGACCTTACGGGCGGATTTGGTGACGTTCACACGGACGAGAGCGTGCGTGGAATGACGAATGTCATTGAGAAGGTGACGATGGCAGACAGGGGCAAGTTCTTCCACTTGCACACGGATGAGAGCGTGCGTGGAATGACGAATGTCATTGAGAAGGTGACGATGGCAGACAGGGGCAAGTTCTTCCACTTCCAAGGCCACGAGATCACATGGTGAACTAAAGAGGAGAAATAACACGAAATAAAGCACCGTACGCTTTGTTCTACGAGCTTTGAACCTCAGTTTGTACGAGACAAGACTGTTGATTATGCAGATCAACTGATGATGGAGATCATGTGCATGAACACGCGCAGTGATTATGAGGACACTTTGATTGTGCTGACTTGGTTCCATTGAGCTGGCAACGAAAGGAACCTGATACTACTAAATCTTTGTGAGCTTGGAGTCATTCTTAAAGAAGTTTCTTCCTGCGCAAGTTCCTGTAGCATCGTTAGTTATGGCAAGTAAGACCGTCTTGATCACTGGCAGCAACCGCGGCTTGGGTCTTTCGTTCGCGAAATACTACATCAAGGCTGGATGGAACGTCATTGCTACTGCTCGTAAAGGAGCCGACATCGACGAGGTAAATTCTGAAAACTATTTGACCATTGTGGCGTTGGTTAACATTTACTGTGTGTAGTTGAACGCTCTGTCGCCTCTCGAAATCATCTCCATGGATGTCCGAGACGAGTCGTCCGTGCTTCAAATGGCGCAAGAGCTGGAGGGAATGCCCATTGACTTGGTAATCAACAATGCTGGCACCTTCACAGGCAGTGCCAACATGTCCACGACCACAAAGGACGACCTTATGACGGAGTTTGAGGTTCGTGCAGTCGGTCCATTCTTGGTGACACGGTCGTTGCTACCCAATTTAAAGCTAGCTGCTAAGAACAGCGGCAAGTACGGAGCTCGAGTAGCCCATTTGTCGTCTGTCTGGGCTAGTATTGAGACCGGCAGCGGACCGTACGCTTACGCAGCTTCGAAGGCAGCTCTGCACATGCTCAACCACCGCATGGCCGATGAAATGAAGCGCCATCATATCGCTACAATTCTGCTGGACCCAGGATACGTCGCCACGAATTTGCCTCGCAGAAGCTACGAAACTGAAGCGGATCGCGTTGTCAGTGCGATGGTAAGTATCATCGACAAGTCCAAGCTGAGAGACACTGGCAAATTCTTTCACTTTGAAGGTCACGAGATCCCTTGGTGAGCGTGGTGGTGAGTCACCCTTGGTAGATAAGTGAACCTTGTTCAATACTTCAACAAGGCTTTTTAGTTTGGAGTTGAATGCTTATTGACATTGTGCATATACTACCGTTTGCCAAGTACTACTACACAACCGCCGGCTGGAACGTCATTGTCACCACGCGCAAAGGCAACAACTACCAAAATGTACGCATGTTCGTAAATAACGTTCTTCAGCGTGGATAATTGTCCTAACGTGAACTAACTTTCTTGCTGCTGGAGCAGTTGGAGGCTCTTTCGCCGTTCAAGATGTTGACGACTGATGTTCAGGACGAATCGACAGTGCGTCAGGCGGTCAAGGAGCTGAAAGGCATCCCGATCGACCTGCTGATCAACACAACGCAGGCATTTTTACGGGCGGAGAAAATATGGCGTCAATGACGAAGGACAGCATGATGGAGGAGTTCGAGGTACATGTGGTGGGGCCGCTTTTGGTCACGTGTGCACTGCTGCCAAACCTAAAGCTGGCGGCAAAAGAGAGCAAAAAATGTGCCCACGTTGTTTCAGATGTCGACCATCTATGAAAGCGGTGGCAGTCCACCGGCCTATTGCACGTAGAAGACGGCGCTTCACATGGTAGACCACAACATGGCCAACGAGTTGAAGCGTGATAACATTGCGGCAATTTTACTGGTGGTGTACACGATCATACCACTTAGCAATTACAAGAGTGAAGCAGCGAAGGTGGTGGCTGGAATGGCGAATGTGATCGAGAAATCGACGATGAAAGCCACTGGTAAGCTCATCGACTACAACGGAACGATGCTTCTTTGGTAGGTAGGGTGCTCGTGTCCATGTAGGAAAGGTTAGCACGGCAAGTACCGTACTGTAAGTTCGATTGATTTCTTCGTGATGACGAAGAAGTTTCCATAGTCGAGGATAGCGTAAAGTCTCTGGAATTTAGACAAAGAGTTTCTACAACATGTACACTCAAACGTAGAAGCTTAAGTTTTGAAGTTTTGCAAAATGCTCTTTTGTGGATGTTTTCCTTCGCAGGCCGGACATGCGTCACGTACTATGAAAGTGATTCTGTCCAGGTAAATGTATAATCTGGAGTCGAAAATTCCGGATCCAATGCAAGTCCTTTCCAGAAAAAGTCGAACCACGATGGCCGTTTGTTAGGATAGATGTACATGTACTGCGGTGTAGACTGCTTCGAGAACTATTGTCTGGGAAATTGATAAGCGAAGAACCACATAAAAGTCGAGTACATTCCGACAGGACAATTAAGCAAAGGGTTGCCACGCACCTTGCTTTGACGCGCGCTTGAGACAGGAGTTGTTTGCTGTTTCCTGTCGCTGAAGTTCCAGATCCAACATTCGAGCGGTAGCTGTCGTATTGGTACAGCACCGTACGAGTGGTAAGCGGCCACGTACGCAAATACTTTGACAAGAACGAATGCTCGAACTACGACGGCAGATCATGCTGTTGTTATTTGACCACGTCGCAGCCGTACTGCGCATACAAAAACTGCCTCTTGTTTACAGAAAATCGAAGGTACGGGCTATCCAGATAGATAAAGGAATGCACAGTAAACGTTATGGCCTCTTCAAGTTGAAAGTGCCGTGGTTCGTGCTCACTTTCCAGTGACTTTGGCTGCTTTGACGTGCACACGCTAAGCGGAGTCCCTTACCGTAATCTACCGTGTACGTAAATACACCAAGATACGGATTGCTACAAACAGACCTTGCAACACATCCGCGCAGTTATGGTTTTCACTCATCTGGCCTGCGTAAGTTGAAGAGGTCCAAGTGATCCAGCATTTTTGAAGTTACAACGTACGAGTGCGTCCGTCTTCACATGTACCGATCCGACCGAATCCAAAGCGATAACTCAAAACGGACAAAACCGAGCCAAGCTCGACATGGATCCCATTTTCCAGCCGCGATATAACATTCCAGACAGACCATGTATTTAGGGTCCGTAGCGTCGTACGTATTCGGGCAAACCAAGTTTGTTCTGTCGTTTGGGGATGCGCTGCCGCTCGTGATGCGCTGTGTGTCAATATACGCCGGCTCTTCAAATATTCCCGCGCCCGATTTGCTGCTTGATTGTTGCTATCGCAGCAAATGTGCCCATTTCTCGGTAGCGAAGGTAAATAATGACCGCGAGTTCCGTTCCATTGTCATGGACACCAAAGCGAACGCCAAGAACGTTTAGGAAGTCCTGTGATCAGCATTTCGACGCACGAATGCCATCTTTGTGCTTGAACACGGGGCTGCCGAGTTCTGACGAAGAGATCGTCGATCGAGCCGGAGACTCGATCAAATCCCGACAACGTGCAAAAAAGCGCTTGGGGACAGTGTTGGGGACTGAATTTTCTCGTGGAATGAGGTCTTCCTACGAGCGGAGCGTAGTCCGAGTGTCCCCAGAATCCTAAAAATGACCAGATTATGGGTAAACGCTGCGGCTGTGTACGTCGCAAGCGACTCTGTCTCGCTTTAACTCGGCTGTTTCTCCACAAGGATGGGATGCTAAGCCGTTGTGAAGATGTGACACCAGCTTTGACTGATGGACACAGTGCACGAAATCATTCCCAGTTGGAAGTTTGGGCTCATCCTTCAGCTTTGACTAAAGTGGAGAGCATCCCGTTGTAATATGTGATGAGGCACCGGCCGAAGCATCCTGAAGTCATCGAGCTCCAAATGATAACTTGCAGACCAACTAAGTTATTGTACACGTTGGAGATAGGTACATGCACCTTCAAGGGAACTCATTGCGAAGAACACGGCGACAGGAAGCAGTGTAAAGCTATACAGTTCGAGCATTTCCTCATCTAATCGGGCTGTTTATGCAGGAGCTCTAATAAAAAGTCCACCGTCATCCATTCAAGCGAGACTCGCTCATGAAACCCAAGCGACTCCATCTCCAAGCTTTGCCAGCTTCAAGTAAAGCAGGAAAAGAACACAACAACCAAGTACCGAACTTGACAAACCTTTAGCAACTCGACGGCTACAAGCTGCGGTTTAACTTCGACACAACAGTATCAGAACCGGATCTCGTTGATGAAATTAAAGGATGGTGAGCGGCTGGGGACGTTTGTACAAACTTTGTAGCCCGGAATACTATTTCTCGAAGAGCACAGACGGAACAACATGATCCTCGTAGCCAACGGATGCATACATTTGCCTCGAAAACCCTCACGAAAATGGCGATGGGCACAACGTGTCTTTGAGCTGTACATGTTGCTCCCGGTGCATGAGCCAAGACACCGACAGGATCGTTTTGTCTTCCGGTGCAAACGCTCATTAGCCATTTTGCCTTGTCGGTGAACAATCAACCATCATGGCTCCTCAAGCTTCGTCTGCTCTCTTCACGTTCGAAGATGCCAAGGCTGCCTTCAACATCTTCTGCTGCGTGTGCGGTATCGGTTCACTCGGTATGCCGTCCAACTACGCCCGTGCCGGTTCGGTCTTCGCTACGATCGCGTTGCTGTTCATGGCGTTCGCCAACATCTACTCGTCGGTGGTGCTGTCCAAGGTGCTTTTCGTAGCTCCTCCTACTGTCAAGACGTACGGTGACCTTGGTCAGTGGGTTGCTGGCAGATGGGGTCGTCTACTGGTGACAATCTCCCAAATGGGTGTGTGTCTGCTGCTACCTTGTGCCTTCCTAGTGCTTGGTGGCACTTTGCTCGACGTGCTGTTCCCGGATTGCTTCAGTCAGTCAGTGTGGATCATCTTCATGGCGCTTATGGTTGTGCCGGTTGCACTGATCCCGACCATGAAGGAGAGTACCGGTATGGCTGTGGCCGGTTGCCTCGGTACGATCGTCGCCGACTTCATTGGCATTGCTATCCTCATGCACGAGGAGCGTGGACACCCGTCCCCGCCCACCGCCAATGTGACGCTCCACCAGGTCCTCACCACTTTCGGTAACCTCTCGCTCGCGTACGCTGCTGCTACCGTGATTCCGGACCTTCAACGTCAACACTCGCAGCCTGAGCGTATGCCCCGTGTCATCATGGTCAGTCTCGGTATCGCTTCGGCTTTCTTCATCGCTGTTGCAGTTTCTGGCTATGCTGTCGGTGGTTGCCAAATGTCGGGTAACCTGCTTTTCTCCGTCGCGAACACTTCGGACCCGTACACGACCACGACTTTGGGCTTTATCGCCAACCGTGGCTCAGTCGTCATGGCTTATCTGTTCATGCAGATGCATTTGTCGATCGCCTTCTCAACTTTCCTGCACCCGGCCTTCTACATGTTCGAGCGTATGATCCTTGGAATGCACAAGGTGGAGCCGGTTGACTTCGAGGCTGAGGAGAAAATGTCGTACCTGGATGCGTCCACGCCTGCCGACCTTGAGAACAACAACGCACGTCGTGTGTCCCGTCCTCAAGTGTCGAGCCGTCAGTCCACGACCAACACGATGATCGCTGACGAGGACCTGTCCGAGTACAAGGGTGGCGCTAACGTCCTGCGCTACATTACGATGCGTATCACGTTGATCACCATTCTGGTCATCCTCTCTATCTTGCTGCGTGACCATTTCCTCGCTCTCGTCGACTTCACGGGTGCTACTTTCATCACGTTGTCGAGTCTCATCGTGCCTTTGGTGTTCTACATCAAGGTCTTCTGGACCAAGATCCCGGCGTGGGAGAAGCTTCTGTGTGTCGCGATTGCTATCATCTGCACGTTTGCTGGTATCTATGTCATGATTGACTCTGGCAAGGAACTCTTCAACCCGGACGACGACGACACCACCTTCCCGTACTGCTCGGCCGAGTTCGCGGACGAGCCGTACTACATTAGGAACAGCACAGCGTAAAGCTGAGTTGAGTAGCTATGACTTGTAAATGTCCTTTTGTACTCTTCATAATAGAGATTATGTTGAAATCTCTACGTCTTGTTCTAGGAAGCATCTCTCCGTCGTAGTAGTAGATGAGCTTGCCAGTGTCTTTCATCATCGCCTTCTCTCACATTCGCTATTCCAGCCATCACCTTCGCTACTTAACTCCCATACTACTACGTAGTAGTACTACGTAGTCACTGCTAAGCAGGGGTTGATAGTAGCACCAAATATATCACTTTACTTTACTATCTCAATAATGCTATTAGCATATTATTATTATATCGTCGTCAATATTACTTGAATACAACGGTAATTGCAAATTATTTACGATAGTAATCCTATTTTAAAATTATATTTTCGAAATGCACTGTTGGATATAGATAATGTGCGGAGAGGGAGTGGTCGTCGCTGTGGAAATTCGTGCAGATTCTTACGAGAGTTTTTGCCGACAGATTTCAGAGATGAATCTATACGCTTCGGTTGACTCGAATTTTAGGATTTACTCATATTTCATGTCCGAAACACACTCAGAACTTCAAGAAACAAGACAAAGTCGATGGTCTGGGCATCGGCTAGCGTAGATTTTATGATCATTTGTGTGTATCACTGGAAATAATGTGCTGTGCGTAGATTGTATCCTAGAAACAATCCGCTGGTAGCAAACCTGTAAACGTACCAAAGACGTAAAACCCATGTTGGAGAAGCATGCAACGATAGGAACTCACAATTGTCAAAGGATTACACATAGAAGTTTTAATTGTTCTTGTAACGGGCTCGCACGAACCCGTTACATTAGCTTACACTAGCACTGGGAAGTAACTGGCAAATAAGACTCTGAGTTGTATTGCAGTGTTAAGTGCCGCGACGATCTCGACACTCGAGACCGTCCCCAACCAGTGGACTAACTCTGGGCTCTGATTGGCCACCGTGCTAGCACGGTGGCGACCGTGTGAGAGAGGCCTGTCACACCACACCCTTACTCAGGCAAGAGACACACGTATCTCCGAAAGAATCTTGGCAACTGACCGAGGTCGCATCATTCGGCATTTGGAGTTGGCGTGGAGAAGTGAGCAGCAGCAAGCAGCGAGGAGCACCATGGACGCGGGAGCGCCCGCGCCGGACGAAGGGAAGGCAGCACATACGAGGATACACTGGAATGGTGGGCGCTGTATGACTGCAGCGCCGTCGTTAACCATTGAGCGATGATGAGATGCGCCGACTGTTCGACCGTTGGCGCACGACACGTAGCAAGCCCATCGCGGTGACGAACACGTGAGAATGAGGTCGCTTGACCGTTCGTGGACTTCATTCGTGGAGCACTGGAACACGGAGACCGGTCCCGTGTTTATTCGCAGGATCGAGGCTCGTGAAGGAACGCACAAGCGGTTGTCGGTCGGCAAGCTGTCTGCTAGAATCTGCAACATGTCGTGAGAAGCTGGTCGTCCGTGTTGTTTCGTGCACTACGAAGAGGGGTGCTTGAGATGTCGCGGGTATGGAAACCCGCGACCCAGTCACGCCGAATGGGATCGCATCACCATGAGACGCCCATCTCTGAAGCTGCGCGACGCTGGATCTGGTGTTACCCGGTAAGGCCGCCCGCCGCGCCGTCAGGATCCACGTCGCGACGAGCCACATCGCGTCGAAGTCTTGCCGTTGTTGCGAGGCTTGCCTCGTACGATGCCACACAGTTCGGAATGTCGGTCACAAGTACCGCTCGCGACTCCCAACTGTCCGACATTGGGCTCAGCCAACGCACGAGATATTGCCGATGCTGGAAAACGTCGCCGCCACGGTGATGAGCACTGCGACCCGTACGCGCACGCTGGGGAGCGGCACAAGAATCGTCGTGCTGTAGGATCGCCTCCATGACGTGGCGAACATTTCGGCGCTATCCACAAGAGGTGTAGGGTCGTCGCGCTGGAATGGAAGAGCATGACCGCTGGGAGGACGCTGCGAACGCGCAGCGTTTTGATCGCCCGACTCGCCGGATGGATCAACTGGAGCGCGAGAATCGGTAACTTCGTCATCGCTGTCGCGGGGACGCTGATGCGTGGGATCAGCGCCGCTGGGGATAGTCGCAGGATGGCATCGGCGTAGGCGGCCAACGTAGCAGTTAGGATGTAGGCGGATAGCTGTAGGTAGTTGCAGCGTATAAGCATCACCTAATACCTTCGTCACTTTAAATGGTCCAATGAATCTTGGTGCAAGCTTGTTCGCGCCCATATTCGTCACAGAAGCATATTGCCGGCCGTGGGCAACAAGACACGGTCGTCCACGGCGAACTTCTCAAAAATTTTGCGACCTCGCCGATCAGCATACTCCTTCGAACGGTCAACTGCCGCTGCAATTGCGTCGCGCACATAGCGAACAACGGACTCTCGTTGTTGGACAAACTCACGAACGGCCGTAACGTCACATAAATGCGACTCTGGAATCGGGTCGAAGTTGGTTGGAGTTGGTGCGGCATGATCGGCCGCGCCCGACGCGTCTTGATAATCGATTGCACGATGACATTGCAGAGGATTGCGTCTATCGGCGATATCGAACTGATCCTTCGATGCACGCGTCTCGAAATAATTTTGAATACAGTAAGCACTTATCGAAACGATCTGTGCCCATATCCTGTAAAATTTCTTTCAGGTCGCGCAAAGTGTCTTTGCTTCGTGATACTTTTGACTTGGCGTTTTGGGCTTTGCCTTTTTTGTCGACTTCATGTATTGGACGGGGTTTGAGGTGTGTTCTCTGCGCTGCTGATGTCATTCAACTCCTGCTTAATACACCATCTTTTGTTAATGCACCGGAAAGGAATAATAGTCTCAAATCTTGATCCCTTCAATGCTAGATATGATCGTCGATAAAAAAAAGCGTGGCAACACGGTAGAAGTCTTGTTTGCGAAAAAGTGCATGTGCAAGTGAAGTCTTGATTATTCATAATGAAAGAAGCGAGTTTAGTTCCTATGTGATGAGGTTGTACAGTTTACCTCGAGCGACAGGTTGTACTTGCGGTTTTCATCTTCGTTCAACAGCTCGACCGTCGAATAGGGTCTAAGACCTATCCTGTAAGTCGTAGATGCCCTTGAAATTCGGACTATACACGAGACCAGGTGTGTAGAATATAGTATAGATGTGTTGGAAGTCGTGTACTTACGTTTATAAGGTCGAGTGCGTGTTCGCTTACCCAAATTCGTGAGTTGTCTGAGCTCAGATATCGTAGTATCACCAATGCTTTCATATTCATTGTCTTTGGGCAATGAAAACGTACCAATATTGTTTAACTCGACCTCGTACTCGTTTTCACATATTCCTTGCAAACCGAGCAAAGTTGATAAACATTCATCAACACTAGCTGTAGGTCGAATTAGATCTTTAAGCTTCGATTATTTGGCTTCCATACTGAAATCATAGTACACAGGTAAATCAATTAGTAGCATTTGAATAAGCGATCCATGGTTTCGCCCTTACTGTTGTTGCCCAGATGAGGAACGTTTGATCGTTGGTACGAAACCCACTCCTCTGTTATCCCATCCCAGTTTTTTATTAAGTACTTGTACAGAGGATTTTTCTTGCGATTTCCCAGCTGGTGCAAGAGCATAGGCTTACACCGTTGGTACTGCTGCGCACTATTCGAGTACACAATGGACATTTGATGTCTTTCAATGTTTCCTTTGCTCTCCAGAACCTACGTATAGGGAGACCACCTGCACAAATGTTAGACACTACTATCGAAAACAATAATGAACGCGACACCTTTTTCTCGAGGTAAGAAATTGCATGAAATTGGCACAGCAGTATCCGAGCTTGTGGAAATGCAGCTGACAGCACTCGGTGTTCCTTCTTGCCCTTGTCTATCACGATAACCTTGCCTGATCGCCAACCTGGATTGCACTTCTTAAAACTCTACACAGCATCCCTCATATTGGCTTTGGATTCATAAGTCATAAGAGCTTGTTGAAGTATTGGCCCTGTCGATTTCAAACACAATGAATAAATAGTTAACATCTTTTTCAATCTAGCACTGTAAAATGAATGTGGGTATTATCTTCCCGTTGACGTCGTGGACCACAAAGCTAAACAATTTGTGCCGGTTCAGATTGGTACCGAATGTCGTGTCCACCAACAAAATCTCAGGGAATGCAGCAAATGGGCGCCTTATTTTGCACGATTGGAAAGAAGTCGTTTGCAGAACTCGACTTTCATCTACAAACCAATTGCCACTGCTCCTTTGTCGTTTTGACATATATTTCTTAGCACGGCTTCGGCACACTCGGCATCGGTCTCACCAGGTTTGCTCGCCGCTTTTTAATCGAACCATGAACTTGTGGATATCCTTCAGTGTTGTCGATTTACCATCTACAAATCATAATGAAGACAAAATTATTAAACTATCAGATAATTGTTGATCAATAGATAGATCACTTACCACATTTCTCTCGCAGGTGCATTAAGATATGGCACGATGGGATCCTGGAGTTTTCGTATGGATGGGTCAACGCTGTGATTGGCTGACTGTATAACGCCGGTTTGGGACAAGTGGAATCTGGACGTGTGATTTTTTGTGCTGACAGTGGTTGGTGGAGCTTGCGCTTAGCCGTGCATGGACATGGTATCCCCGGATGGAGATACCCCGGATGTAACTATGAACCCGACGAGAGGCAATTGCCCTAGGGTGCGACAAAGAGCTTCTATGGTGAGAGCCGCCTTCTCTTGGGGGCGTAAAGCGCGTAAGAAGCCCGACCGGCCTACCCAAGAACCCAAGAACACCCCAGATGTACCAAGAATCCTGAATGGAGATATTCCAGAAATCCTGAATCCTGAACGGAGACCCCCAAGAATTCCTGGATCCTGATTGGAGATATACCCAACAACCCTGGACGTCAAAGATCCAGTATACTAAACCCAAGTGACTAACGACCGACCAAGCCGACCGGTCTAGGATCTGCAGATATGAGTGGTACCTTGAACATCAGTCAGGTATCCGAAGTATCCTACACTATGCATTTGTATGGAGTGCAGATCCTGGCCGTCGTTGACGTCAACAAGACCATAGTGAAATAAAGTCAAGACCAGAGAGCATGTGAGACCTAGCCGTAGATAACCAGATAGCAGACAGAAAAAGATAACAGACAAACAGAATCCGTTTTACCGAGTCGGTGTCAAGTCACCTGAGTCTTCCAAAAGCACACCCTGGAGGATCCAGGAACCCAAGCCTAAACGTCGATGACAAGTTACCTCGGAGTTGCCTGACGGAAGAAGTATGCCCGGATGGACCAAGGGACGACATCTCCGGTCAGGTGGCCAGTTGCGACGGAGTTGTTTCCAGAAGACAAGATACCTGGATTACGATGGGACGAAAGCGGCCTGTCGGTGTGTGTCAGTGCGAGTGGCCATGGAGTTGTTTCCCGAAGATGGATCACCATGGGACTAGTGCTGCGTCTAAACGCACTGGATGATACGATTCTCACCTGCATGTAGCAAAAAATAAGGCTAAAGAAGTACTTAATAAAGAATCCGATTTACCGACAAGCCCGCAAGCCGTTGGACAAGCCTGACAGGAAGAGACATACCCGGGGTCCGACTAAGAAGCTACGGTGTGAAGGCCACTCAGAAGCAGGACGACTGGGTGTGGGATTCCAATACTAAGTCCAAACCAAATTGAGGTGAGTACCAAGTGTGGAGCCCAGGGTTGATCCATTTCATGTCATATCCCCATTGTGACCGATACCCGAGAGGGGTCTCGCATTTCATATTACCGTTTACTGCTCTTCAGGACGGAGTTGCCTCCGGTTGAGTACTGATTTAAGATCTCTGTGGTTCATCTGTACTGATTTGTGTTACTTATCCTCACTACATCTGAGGTGGTGCGCGATTGTAAGGCCGCCCGGGATTTACCAGTATCCAGGGGTAAGGCTAACTGGAGTTAGTGACCGACTCTTCCACGGTCCAAAAGAATAAGGAAGTGCTGCATATTGTGTGGATTCTGTATTTGTGTGTTATCTGGTTATCGAAAGCTGTTAAAGGCAAACGTCCCGAAGGTTACGTTCTGCCTCACGCTTCAAGACCGAATAGTACAAAACAACTCATCCACGGTTGGCGATCCGAGGTTCGAAGGTAAACGAACCCAAGAGGACAGTCCACAAGGACACACGCCACCCCGGACGGAGATATTTATATCACCGGCCAGGGTTGTTCTTTCCAAGGGCCCAAAGCTATACTACCTGGGCGATAAAGGCGTTCACCCGCCTCGCGTCAGATACCCCTCGCCTTGGCACCACTCTTCCGCATCGCGTCAACTCTAGCTAACATTTCTGGGTCAGTGATAGCTCGATTTGCAGGATTGCTGCCGAATGGCCCCTTGTCCAATCTGTGGTTGTGTTCACCACCCTTGAAATTAACAACTAATTCGTATCCGGTTTCAGTAGCCTCAAGTGTGTATGAAAAGTGAGCCGTACAGCCCGTATCTCTTTTATGCCGATGCGTCCGCTTGCCTGTGCTCTCACTCGTGCGCTTGAATCCCTGGTTGCACGAGAACGAGACACTGTAATCCAATTTTTCCTCCTCCATCCAACGAGGGAAAAGTTGAATACGCCGGCCACGATCACTCTTTGCATTAGCAAGTCTCTTACTAATTTGTTTGTTTCGAAACTGGACGAATTTCGAAGATTGTTGCGAAAATACCTGGCACGTGGACATGCAATAAACTGCGAAGGCTTCCTCAAATTCTTTCCAAGACTCAAATTCACTTTGCAGCCCACTCAGACTCCCCCCCCCCCCACACACACACTCAATTAACGACGAAGTAGCATTTTCGGTCGATATTTGAAAGTCACCCGCACCCTCCGCTCCTTTTCCTTCGACTTGCGTATATTCTGTCGTCGGTGTGTGGGCTCTATTATCATCAGAGCTGCTGGAAGTATAGATTTCGCCGCTGTCTTCTCCTGAACTTCGATAATCGCTTGACGACAAACTACTCGCTGCTCGCATCCGCATGGAAGCCGAATGCTCCATTTCCTCGGAGTTATTCTTGTGCCCACTACTTGGAGTATCGTGGAATTCGCGAATCAGGCGCGCAGGGGAGATCGTCGTCCAGCGGGACGACGATGCGTGGTGGATCCGTGCGGTCGACTCAGTATATCAGCGACATTGGTGGCGCAGCCATCCCTACGTCAGTGATGAGCCATCGGAACATTCGATGTGCCGTAAGTAGGTGCGCTGGGATCGGTCGGTTGGGACTCGCCTTTTATGTGAGGACTCACTCACGTTGATGGTATGATGGGGTCTGGACCGGACACCTCGGCGTCAAGATGTGGAGACGCAGGTTTCTCCGCACCAGGTGCTGGAGCTTCGGATGGTGACGTTGCAACAGCTGGTAATGCTGGGGGTGTTGGAGCAGGGGTCGGATCAGTCGTGGCGGGGCCAGGTTGCGGGGACGTAAACGGAGTTGTCGTCATTGTGCGAAGAAGTCGTTGGTGTTGCAAGTTGTTACTTTGTGCTGCTGCTGGCGGAACTTAAAGCTAGCTACTCGGGAGTGCTCGCATCATCTAACTCTACAGACAGACGTTGGTTTCCGATCATGTGTTTCAAAGCGGACGCGCTCACCCGTCCTTGCTTTTCTTGTCGCTGGCTCCAAAACGGAAACACTCGTTTCTCTACTGCGCTCCATACCACTTACCGAACACAACTGTTTTTGTACATCCGGTGGCTGGTGGTATTCGGAATGTCGTTAAAAATGTGTCGCACACAAGCTTATAATCAAAGCTAATCCTTCCTTAACTAATAAAAAAGAAAATCGATTTTGACGAGATAAAGAAGCCATAAATTATAGTTCGTAGCCTACATGTACTTCTACTACTAGTTCTAAGTACATTGTAACCGAACATAATATTTTCTGTACATCCGGCGCCAGAACTAGCTGATTGCCGCCGCAAACACGATTTCTGAATAAGCGCACCATTGGGGATAATCTTCATTGAAGGCTTCAGAGCCTAGCACACATATTATGCTATCTTCACTATTCGCCGCCAGACGAGCTGCCATCACAGCAAGCCCGCCGCTACCGATTGTCACTGTCCTCCCAGCATCAGCATCGCACCTAGTTACAATATATCTGCTAGCGCGTCGAATTGAGAGTGAGGAATCTTTGTGGTACTAAAGTAGAGAAGGAGAGCAAGTTGTGGTCATCCATCATGTAAAAGAGTTGCTGTAAGCACGGCTCGTTTTAACCGGTTATCTTGATTGCCTTCTGGTGTAGATATTTATTCGATAATTGAATGTACTTAGACGTATTATATTTTTCTGGGGACCTTCAATAATACATTATTTACACGTAAAAATGTCATAGTTATCGTCAGGGGCGGATGCATGCGCCCCCATTTTGACTGATATAAAGGCAATGAATATGCATATTCAGACTCTCACGCTTTATCCTGCTCCTCGCTGTCATCTATCATCTTTCAACAGCGCTCCGGAAGTGCACGCAAATTGGGGCCAAAGGCAGTCGATCTGATTATTGAAGGCAGCCCTTATTAAAGGGGGTGGAGTGTCCAAAACTCGCTAGCGCCGGCGGGTGGCTTGGCCTTGGAGCTGAGTGTGTCCGGCGAGGCATGTTGGCGACTGAGCTGCCAAGTCCCTGAGCGACGGCCGATGAGACTCGATGAACGGTTGGCAACGAACGGGTGCTGTTGTTGATTCTTGTCTTGGCTATACTTTACACAGCTGCGACACAGCTGGGACCCTAAGAGCTGTCGTCTGGAAGCGCCGCTGTTTGATGCGGTGCGCCTTCCTACTCTCTCGTAACAAAACCTATGTTTCGGCTGTGTTCTCTGAAATTTATTTCAGAGTTAAGGAGCGATCCGAGCGAGGTCTGATTTCCCGTAAAATCATAACCTGACACTACTTCGTTCCAGAACGTTGGACAGGGTTAACCTTTTTCCGTGTTCCAAACAGTAGACAGGTTTTACTCTGAGTTTCAATATGGTCGAAAGCTGCAGATCGCTGGTGAGCGGGCAGAAAAGACGCCCTGGTAGCACATCAATAGGTGCTCGGGGGAAGTCGTCCCTCCCGTACCCGGCATTGGAATGATGGAATGTTAGTGTGGTGGGATTTGGGGGGGGGGGGCACCTCCACTGGGTGAAGGCCCAATCTACGCTAAATGAAGCCTGGTGGTGCCATTTTCCCGATCTGTGTGGGGCTATGCACACCAGTCAAACCGTCGGGACTAGGGGAATATATTGGCGCCAGTTATGTGCGCTAATTGTCCTTTTTAAGGAAATCGCGACTCTAAAAATAGCAAACCTATCAATTGATCCGGAACGGACTGGTAATTTAGATCCGGCTGTCGGAAACAGGTTTAGCGGGGAAACGTACACATTTCAAGCGAAACGTTTTACAGTACTTACTGTAGCAATTTATACCTGTTTCGATTGGATTAAGCACGAAAATGTTGAGTGTGTCGTCTCCCTCAGCGGAACTCCCAACCATTGGCCACATGCTGTAGTCACGGACCCCGACTCCGTGACCACTGCTGCGTCCGAAGTGTGCGATGGCCCTTCGTGTGCGGCATGTGAGCGCACAACTTGTGCCGGTCCTGAGCAGGGGTCTTAGGACGGGTCCGACACGATCGAGCAGGGGTTCCCGCGTCCTGACGAGCAGTGGCTCTCAAGTGAAGATGTACACGATGAGGTTGAACGTGGTCTCCCACGCACGGTCGAGTATGGGCTCCAGCGTGCGGTCGAGCAGGAGCTCCCTGAAGACGAGGAAGAAGATGTGGCAGAGCGTGGTCTCTCACACGCGGTCGAACATGAGCTCCCGCGGGAGGTCGAGCGGTAGCTCCCTATTGAAGCAGACGTGGTCGAATCGTGCGACCCTCGTCCTGGCATCGATGCTGTGTTCCGGTGCCCGATCTCAGTAGACATGATCGAGCGTGGCCTCTCATCGTCTGCTGTGGATGTCACGCCACGGCCAGTCCGTCGTAGCGGTCGCCGCAAACCTCGGCGACCTCGCGAGTCATCGAAAGAATCAGCCGAGACTGAGTCTGAGGTCATTCGGTTCTGACGGCGGATGAAGCGGATGAGTCGCCGCAGAAATCACCAAACTGCCTGGTCTGTCGTAGAAACACTTCCTCCACGACTTAAAGGTCGGCGAGATCAAGCAAGTGTGCATGATCGTTGCTGACGACGCTGTGTCCGAGGTCGATGCCAGGGAATCAGCGTCCGACGCTCGGACGCGCTCTAATGGAGCTGATCCAAAGAGCGTCCGTGAAGCTCGACACGCTGCTCAGTCGTTGCCGGCGCTGGAAGCCTCCTTCAACCCAGTCGCTCCACGTGTCCGCGATTTCATCGACATCTTCCCAGACAAGGTCCCAGCCGTTCTTCCTCCTGATCGTGGAGTTCGGCACGTGACCAACCTCGTGTCCGGTGCGAAGGACTGTGCAACGTGGTGATGACCGCTTCCCCGTGATCAAGTCAAAGCAATCGACGCCTTCTTAAAAGGTCGCCGGCAAGCCGGCCACGTCCGTGAAAGGCTGTCCCCACATTCCAGTCCGACGTTCTGCGTAAAGAAGCCAACGGCAGGTGGCTCATTGTCCACGCGCTCAATAAGCTGGATGACGACACCATCCCGGCGCAGACGCCGATTCCACAGAAGACATGGTCCTCAACATCATGTCGGGCAGCACCCAGTTCAGATCCATCGACTTGGTGGACGGCTTCAATCAAATTCTGATACGTGAGGACAACGTGTCGTTGCCTGCTGTCAGCAACACCTAGTGGAATGCTTTGGGAATGGCTTGATGCCGCAGGGACTCCAAAACGCCCCCCCGTCATCTTCAACCGCACCGTACCGAGCCTGTTACGACCATTTCAAGACTTCGCGCCCAGCAACTTCGACTACATCTTCATCCATAGTCGTGCCGACGGCGACATGGCCGGCGTGGAAGTGCATCTGACGCACCCCCGCCAAGTGTTCCAAGTCATGCGAGAGAACAAGCTGTACGCCAACCTGAAAATTGTATCTTCTGTGCTCCCGAGATTCCGGTACTCGGGAGCTACGTCAGCAAGGAAGGCGTCCGTGGTGACCCTGAGAAGGTCGAGGCCATTTGTTCTTCGCCGACGCCTCAGGAACCAGAAGCAGCTACGGCAGTGGCTGGGTCTTGCGATCTATTTCCACCACTACTCGAAGAACTTTGCGTTGACTGTGCGTCCGCTGTCACAGCTCCTGAAGGCAGACGCCACATGGTCCTGGCGTCCGGAACACCAGCTTGCATTTGACGCGGTGAAAACAAGCTTATCCACCGCACCCGTGCTGATGCTGACTGATCACTCGAAGCCACTCCACGCTGTGTGAGACGCAAGCGACTTCGCAATTGGCTGTGCGCTGATGCAGTTGAACGACGAAGGACGCGAACGAGTCGAAAGTTACCAGTCGCGTCAGCTGAAGTCGGTGGAGCGGAACTACCCCGTCCACGACAAGGAGCATCTCGCCATGCGTTACGCGCTCATCAAGTTCCGCGTGCATCAATTGGGTGAACAGACCTTCGGTGTTTACATGGATCATGCGTCGATGCGGACAGCGACGAAGAGTTCCCACTTGTCCCAGCACATGGCACGCTGGATCTCCTCGCTGTTCTCCGAGTACAACTTCGTCGTGCACTACAAGCCCGGCAAGACCAACAACCTCGCCGACGCTCTCTCGCGTCGCCCAGACTACGTGTAGTCGGGTCGCCATGCAGTTGGCGACGATGACGATAACGATTGTGTTGGGTGTACAACCGAAGCTTCGCTGCTGTCGAAGTCACGACGACCAGCCCATTGCGCGACTTGATAGCATCCGCATAGGAGTCGGATGCGGCGTGCTCTTGAGATGATCATGTATCTGAGGGATCCATCAGATACGGCACGGCGCCGCTTGTCGCCGTGTAGCCGTGCCCGTGTCGACCGATATGCACTGGACGGAACCTCCGTGTGCATGTGCTTATCTCGCGATTACGCCAGTTCGTGGTGGATAACTATGCGGTCGACAAGGATAACACACCACCACGAGTGACAAGTACGCTGCTCTTCACGAATCGCTTTCTCAACACAGGCACTTGGCCATCTTATGGACGACTCGCCATATTGGTGGAGGAACTACCACTGACCCTACAGGCGACCACGTTCAACTCCATCGAGTGGTCAATGGCCCTAAACACCCTAGCCCTAGAATCGCCCCGTCCGGAACGCAACCCAACGCCATCTCCCAGCCACCGCGCCTGTAATCACCGCCGTCATCACGGTCCCGCAACGTCGCGACCGGCGGCCGGCACCCCCAAATGCCACAAGCCATATGTCAACTCATTCCAAAGAATGATCGCGGGCAGGAACCCTGTCTTCGGTTCATGTCAGTGTCCTGTCAGGCGGGATGTGCTTTGGCGGGACAGCCGACCGATGCGGCAACGAGCAGGATATTTATCACGAGGGTACCACAACGAACGGTCCATTTATCAAGAGGGGCCACAAATAGTCTGATTGGATAAAAATATACCGATTGAATCCTCTTCAAGATGCCAACTAACGATAGAAGGTAGAGGCGAAACGAGCACCTTGATGGGAGTCATTTTAAGAATTAGCAGCTCACGAAGAGTTTCCTCAGGGTAGAGCGCACAAGTTTGATCTGGAGTCACGCTTCGGTCATGCAGCGCCTGAGTTACTGATACACTTTTCGAATCTAGAAGTTGCAGGTTCTTTTTTCAGACACTATGCTTTCAACACGAACAAAAGTATAAAACGTAACAAGGGAGGTGGAAATCCCAATAAGTGGTTGTGTTCTGAGTATGAAGCTGACTGTAAGTGTCCGTGGTTTGTTGCATTTTCTCGCAAAAGTGAATCAACAATTTGTCAAGGAAAGGAGAAGTGCAAGAGCCCTAAATCAAAAATATCCCATATTCCGGCCAAGTCGTGGTGTATTTCCAAGATGAATCTTCAACACACACAGCTCTGTAGCAGCGTAGCACATATGAAAATTGAGTATTTAATGGAGCATCCCGTTTCAGCGGAACCATTGTCGAGGATCACAGCGCTTCGATGGCGCGTGTTGTGAAAAACATGAGTGATATGCACGGCGTTGATATCACGAATCCGCCTGCACTCGTTTACCGCACAATTCAGCGTGCAAAAGACAAGAAGAAAGTTGATCCTGCAGCTGAGTACAGTCGTCTCCGCTGTTTCTTGCAAGAATTTTCAAGAAAAATTCGGATTCACGGGTGTGCTGCCAACTAGATTCACAAGGGCGATTCTTCAGAGCTTTATTTTAGCTATTGGAAGTATTGCCCAAGTGCAGGGCATGCTTTTACCTGTTTGGGAGTGCGACGGTACTCACGTGAAGGATACAATGTACAATGGCATTTGCTTGATCATCACTGGCAAAGATGGAAACAAACAAAATGTTCCAGTTGCAGTAGCCCACGTACACAAGGAGACTGTCGATAACTTCGCTTGGTTTTTTCTGCAACTGCATCGTTGCTGGTCTGAAGCTGCACAACCTACCTATGATTTGCGACAGAGGGAAGCAATTACGTGTACAGGCGTTGTTGAAGTGGCTAGGCCTTAAAGTTAAGTTAAGGTCTGTACCGTACATATCTGGTTCAACACCATGGGCAAGTTCGAGTCTCTGAAGCTGAACTTGCAGTCGGTGAAGGACGATATCTTGGCTTTGCAAAAGGCTTCAACCTCTATCGGATATGACCGCACGGTATCTCAGATGGCAAATAAATACACCGCTGGAATTCCAAGGTTGGTTGGCGAGAAGGTAGTTGAGGAGCATGTGCGGAGTTATCTTCGCAGCATTCCCCCTACTGATTGGTGTGGCGTCGGCTGCATGTTGCCGACGCCTGACGAAACCAAATGGCTGACGGATTCCTGGGACACCATTCCTAAGCACGGAAACCCTTTGCCTTTTTTTGGTGTTCGCACTACAAGTGCCATCGAGGGAGACAACAATGGTTTGCTGTGGAGTCGCGTGCGATACAAGCTAGTTCTTGGCTCAATAATGACGTATTGTTCACGCATCCTCACCGTAATCCAGAAACGTAAAAAAAAGCTCGTCAACGAGTAGAAAGGTGCTGGATGTGATGTTACTCCCCATGCGTTGAAGGTGTTCAATGGAAAAAAGTTGCGTGTGGCTCAACAAACCGTCGTATCCGGAGATTCTCCACTGTTCCACGTATTAGACGCATTTGCCTCCCGCAGTGTAGATGGGGATGCGCACCTCTACGAGGTTAACATAGACTGCGGGTTATGTGCACGATGCACAGTTGCCATGCCGACACATTCAAGCAGTTGCGTTCTGACGATCGAAGCAGAAGAACAGCGACCTTCCGCACTATGGTGAGAAACGCTTCTTTCACGATGCGTACACTGTAATGAAGATGCGCGAAGCCTTCGAGGCAATCTCGATTCGCCTTCCGCTCTATGATTCACTTGAGCGCACAGACAAAGTGAAGCCACCTCCTTTGTATCAGCAAGCGGGACGCTCATTGCAGCGAGCCAAAGAAAATGCTGACGTCTACAGAGGAAAGAAAAGAAAACAAAATCGGGGTGAGTGTGCCGGGTGGTCAAGTAAACGTATCGGCTGCAGTCACCACCTTCATCCGTGGTTGATGAAGATGGCGAGAGTAAAGAAATTGCAGCTTACTTTGACGACCGGGTCACGGGCGCTAGCACTGTGAAGCGAGAGGTGTATATCTGCAGTCGTTGTGGGCAGCCAGGTTACAACACGTGAAGCCGTTCCACGCCGCTTGGTGAGATAGAAGAAAAAGAGTGAAAACATTATCAGTGAAGGTAGCGCGAGAGCTAACACGATACATAGCTGCATGACAATCCGACAAGTTAGGAATTGATGTCATCAGTATGGGAATATCTTCTTTGATATCCTGAAGGAACGTTTAAAAACACGGAGTAATGTCAGATGATGGCAATCAGTGTGAACCAAGACGATCGATCACCTTATGTACTGGTTAGTATAATTGAAAAATCAATGAAGGAGCTCCTCGCATGACAGATCATACAAGGTTGTTAAACAGAGCACCAAGCATTTTACACCTGCTATGTACATACCAGTAATTGCAATATATGTAGCTTCACCCCCAGTTCCCGCTTATCTTATATCCCTCCCTCGTCTTCACAGGACTGCGCTTTATTACCACACCTCTCACTGCTACTAGCTCGGTGGTAGCGATGCATGGATTAGCGCGCAGCTGGAGAATATTTGAATGAGAACGAAGTGCTGAGAAAGTTTTGATTTGAGAACGGTAACACCTCTCTCATATTGATGAGAGAGGTGCAACTATTCTCGTTTGGAAGTATTTAGACTTAGGTCGACTGTGCTTACTAAGCTAAAGCGATAAGCCTCAGTGCCTGTAAACCATCCGCCATGCCGCAGCTTCATCGCAGCACTCTGAGCAGCTCATCGCTCACGGGGTGATCCAGTGTAAAGACGTAGAGCCTGAACACTGACTGAATCGTCATGGAGCAAGGCAGGACACGAACAAACAAGGTAGTCTTTGATAGTTGGCTCTGGAAGATCGGTCCACATGCACACACAAGCAAGCATAAACAATTAGATCTATAAACAAGTAGAGAATGATTCTGCTCAACAGCCATTGTTGTACCTTCGAATAAATACTGCGTGTGGCGTGGCGAAAGCTTGTGCGACTTGCTACTGCCGAACGTCGGCGACTGTCGGTGCAGGTAGATGCCTGTTCATACAGCAACGCAGTTAGTACAGCTTACATTGGTTTCATACATACACCACTCTTACCTGAACGAGGGCACAAGCTGGGGGCACGAAGAGAAATCGACGCCCCCCCTTGTCTCCAAACTCATGGCTGCTTGGCACAAATGCAGCGTGTCCACCGGACACTATCCGGGAAGAATCCAAGCTGCGAATGCCATCGTCTGGCCTTGATGCGCGTACTTCATTGTTAAGCGACGCCACCTGCATGTTATCGTACATGGGCATCAGTGCCCTCGCTTCGTCTCGACTCAGCATTCGACGACGGTCGTGTTTTCGATACGTCCACTAACAGACAAAGCAACACACAGACATACTCAATCACAAGACCCCCCCCTTCTCAAACAGATGGAAAGTGTGGTTTTCTCACCGTCCAAGAGAATACCTAACTGCTTCGTTTTGGGCTGCGCAACTCCTGCTCGGCGAGCACCTTAATGCTGGTCATCGTCAGCTTTGTCGTGTTCTATCTTCTCCGTCCTTGAACAGTGGGCGGCTCGAGTTTGACAAACATTGCGGTGCTATTTTGTCCAATCAGACTATTTGTGGCCCCACTTGATAAATGGACCGTTCGTTGTGGTGCCCTCGCGATAAATATCCCAACTGGCATGGCACACAAACATGGGACGAGCCGCTTCCGCAACAACTTCAACAGTTCACTAACGAACATACGCCCCCCCCCCCCCCCCCGGAGCAGCAACAACGGCTCGGGGCGCAATTGAGGGGACCGAGAGCATTGCCGTCCACAATGCTTTCGGACGCTACTAACAACATCAACAATACACACTGAACCCATTCAAACGATGTTCACCAATGGACGCCCCATTACCATTACCAACCCAATATCTACTACTTTACATTCACGACAACCTCTCTTATTGGTCGAAAGGCTACCAACTAATAGCACACCACCGACCCCATCGGACCGTAGCCCACACGATGATCACTCACTGAGGAATCAAATTCCCATGCATTATCAAGAATCGTCAGCCACAAATAGGCACGCCGACATAGTGTCGGGTATACAAACTTCCGGCTCCTCATCAAACAGCATGCATCCAATAACTATGCAACCTCCTGCAACACGCGCTTGGCCTCACCATGTGCGCCTACCAGCCCCTACGTCGGCTGACCTACGCAGACTCACAAACTCACAACAACTTCAAGCTGAAGAGTGGGAGAAAACTCGTGTGGATCACATCACCGCTGCGTTATCCACCGTAGGATTGCACTTACCGATCACAACGTTCCTGTTTTGTTGTCAACCGCACATACCACAACTTATTTACTTAACAAACCCTGACAGCAGGTCCTGTCAGAATATATCCGACGCACACGCATTCCGCTGCAGCTGGTTGTCGAACTCATACGCATTCAAACCGGACAGGACTACCGCCCAAAACAAGGCAATAGATCCACAGCGCATTATCGCTTTATGTAAAGACTACGAACACGTAGACGAACTTATGCAAATATCCACAGAAGGGTTTCGAGTACGCCTTACCAAACCACTGCCACTTCAAAATTCCACACCTAAATACCACAAATCCGCTACAGAACAGATAAACATATTACGTAACAACCTACGAAAAGAACAAGACCAATGACGATGCATTGTAGTGGACACAGACGTTCGCTACATTTGGCCAGAAGTTTTTATTAATCCCTACGGTGTGGTAAACCAGGGCAGTCAACACCCTTCTACCGCAGGGCGCACAATCCATGATCTATCCTTTCCAACGAGGCATCGGCCAACGAGCTAACAGACACATCCTCGATCACTAGACCATCATACGAACATTACGATGCTATTTCCAGTGAGATCCTTACACAACAGGCTAATCATTCCAATACAGAGGTTAAACTCCAAACAGGCGGCGTGGCGTCCGCCTTTCGCAATATTGGCGTCCATAGCGATTCCGCCCACATCTTTGGCGGCCGCATCGAGGAAGAGAATGCTCTTGTCATTGCCCTACGTGCGGCATTCGTGTGGACTGGCTCCTCAAGAACTTACGGAGTATTTGGCGACGCTATTTCCCACATTCACGGTTATACCTATAATGCTATGCCTTCTTCAGGGTTCTTCAATTATCACTGGGTAGACGATCATGTAAACGTTGCCCTAGACATTGATAACATGTGTGAGGAAATTGACAGTTCTCTGCGCCACGCCATGTGCTCAGTGCTATGCGCAGCGGCCAACAACAAAGAAAAAATCACTACTTGGAATTGTCAACAAAACGTTCTAGGCCTGATTTTCAACACGGAAACCAAAAAAGTTTCCATGCCAGCCGATAAAATTCAGAAGGCACGTCAAATATGTTTCACGCTTCCTCCCCATCACGAAGCGAATATCGTTCACTGATGAGGGGCCTACGCCATGCGGCCACATGTGTTCGGCCCGCTCGTGCTTTTCTTCAGCGGCTACGCCGGCGCGAATCGTCACTCCACCGGCACTCCAGAGTCATAGTGACAGATGACATGCGCCAGGACTTACTATGGTGGTGGCTCATTCTAAATACCGGTGCACCGAATGGCGCCCCAATGGCCTTTTTCAACGCGCTACCTGCAGCGGATGTAACTATCGAAACAGATGCATCTGACACAGGAATATGCGCCGCCAACCGAAAGGGCAAAATCGCATTAGTGTATCAGTTCACACAAATGGAACAATCTCTTATCAATGACTTCAACGTCTCCAACGCCAACGGCTTCGACATCAATGCGCGAGAGCTTATGGCCTGTGCATATGCTGTATACCAATGGGGTCAATCTTGGTCGAAGCAATGTCAACACGAACGCGAACCAGTCCACACACACTTCTGAATCGACACCACTTCAGCCATTCCGTGGCAATCCAAAATGACCTCGAACAACTCTCGCACACAGACAATTATTCGACTCCAAAGCTGCTGCGAGTGGTCTTCGGGCCTCCGCTTCTCCGCTTCACACATCGCTGGAGCTAAAAATATCTTGGCTGACGCAGGCTCGCGTCGCTGGGCTTCTAATACTCATTCTCAGTTGTTCTCTTCACTAACAACCGGATGGTTACGGGAAACACCGTCAATGATAGCAACAGGGTTCGAGATGCTATCGTCGAATATCTGCGCCAACACCCCAACACGCCAACACTCCGTTGCTCAATCCACATATGCGAAGTACATAAAGGCGCTAACATCACGGCAAAGCTGGGCTCAAATCAACGGTGTTGATGTGTGGCTCTGCGGGATGAACGACGAACAACACGTTCAACACATCTCTTCATTCGCAGTCCATGACCTATTCCGAGGCTTTGGCTCGGGCCGCCCAGTCCGGAGCTCCACTATCGCTGCCACGCCTCATGGAATTAGCCACTTCTTCTGGGCGTCGGGCTTATCTTTTCCACAGGGACATCCTCACGTGCGCATGCTCCTCAAATGCATCAGCTATCACGACGGTCCCTCGCGCTAAAATGCACCGGTCAAGCAAGGTCGGTTCACATCCGCCTACGAGGCTCCAAAACAAATCAACAGGGCACTGCAGTAGAACGAGCTCTCAGCCGCTCACGTCACAGCTACGTTTGCCCAGTGCTCGGCACCTTGATACTTCTGCAAGCGCGGGCAAGCCTCCCCCTCGATATTCCGCCGACTCCATAAACACTAGCGGGAAGCCAAGCCTTATAACAGCAACTCGCGTCTCAGCAGCTATCAAGGCGGAAATAGATGAACTTTGGTACACACTCACTACTGTAACGGGGCAAGTATTACCGTTACTAGCGTAGCATTAAAAGTTAGAGGAAGCTCACAATAGTGAACACAAGTCTTGGCTTTAGCGTAAATTCAACTCTGTTATGGATTAGGGCCAGGGCGTAGAGCCCTGACCACACAAATACATGTCGAACCCTGATTGGCTGAAATGCATCATCATTTCAACCAATCAGGGAGTGACAGCACAGCATGCGCTACTCGCATGCTGGGGCACTTACTGTCTGTGTCAAATTATGAAACTCTAACTACAAATGCAACTTGGGTGTGGCCCGTCACATCACCCCCCTCTCTAAGTTGCGCTTACCGCACCGTAAGCGCACGCGCAGAAATCTCCGAAGAACACACGAGCCACGAGACTTGAGTCGAAGCCGCCAGGCAGTTCACATCCGAGCGGGCACACACCAAGCAGCATGGCGCAGGCGAACGATACACGCGACGGAGATGACGACTTTCCGACGCTGAACGCGGCACCGCGCCTCGTCGCGGCGCCCTACACGATGGACCCTGAGCTCAAGCCGTGGGACTTGTACAGCTTGGACGGAGCCGAGGAACCCGAGTCGCTCGAGACGATGAAGCAGTACTTCACGCGATTCCGCGCTACGAGGGGCAAGTCGACAAACGACGCGTACACGCACGACGCTCTGCAGCGCTCGTGGCGCGCATTCATCCGGCGTTGGAACGCGGCGCGGCGCGACGGGGAGTCCTTCACGTCATGGCTCGAGGAACGGGAGGAGCGACGTGGAGAACAGTCTATTGGCGAGTTGCGAACCCGCATCTGCAACATGGCGACGGAGGCGTGGCGCATGTGCTACGTGCACATGCGTGAAGGCTGCACGACATGCGCGACGAACTGCGAGCGGCCCACTCGTGCTGCGTGTGACGAAGAGGTTCAGCGGTGGCCTCTTGCCGAGAATGAACGTCGCTGGATCGGGCGATACGAGCGTACACTCTCGGAGCTTGAGCGGGCTCAGCGTAATCACGAGCGTGGGAGTAATCATGATCGTAGTCGAAGCCGGAGCCGCGGCGAAGGTCACCGTGGCCGTTCGCGGCGTTCTCGTAAGCGCCAGCGTCGGTGTAGCCCTCCGCATGTTCGGGGACATCAGCGTTCTCGAAGCCGGAGTCGTTCGCGGAGCCGTCGTCGAGATGACAGTCGACACCACGAGCTCCCACGCTCGTGGGAGCGGGGACAGCAGCGTAATCCTTGCTCGTTGTCGCCAGCGCGAGCGAGGCCTCGTAGTCCCTCACCACGTCGGGGATATCTTCCATCAAGCGGCTACGGGGCTCCCACGTATCTTCCGCTGGCGATTATCCTCGCCAGCGGATCCGATAGTGCTTCTCAGCAACGCGCACCCGCGTATTCTTCGACTGAGGGCCAGGCACACGGCGCGCACGCGTATCATGATTCACGATACGCTCGGTGACCCAGCGCCGAACGCCCGACGCGTCAACAAGTGGGGGCGGACCATCGCGGTGAAAGGTCGGGCCATGGGATCGAAGCAACGCTTCAGAGCCGACGCTCTGGAGGGGCGCCGGTTTCGTCGGTTTCGCAGATTGTCGAGGCGCCTCGTGGATCGCTGCCGGTGGATCACTCGGAGCGGCTGACGATCGCGCAGGATAACTTGATGGTGGCTGAGGCGCAGCAGGCGAGGGACGACGCGTTGGACGCGCATCGTCTTGCGAAAGGCGCTCGCGAGGACGCGAACGTGGCAACGGTGATCGCTCAGCAGGCACAGCATGAGCGCTCTCGGCTGGTTGAGAGGCTACGTCAACTTGAGACTGCAACGCTCGGCGCGCCGCAGAGGAGCTTGTCTGCACGCGAGCGGCAGGGACTTGGGCCGAGTCATCGATAACGTCGTCGGCGTGGGACCTCGGATTACGAGCCCGCCCGCGATCCCGCTGGTGGAGATCGGAGATCTCCGCCGGGGGTATTGCTTGAGGCGTCCGACGTAGAATGTCGGGTGGAGACGCATCGATGTTGGTATGTCTAGCGTGTAGGCATCTCCGTGAACTTGCGTAACCTTGAAGGGACCAATAAATCTTGGTGCCAATTTGCTTGAGCCTAAGTTCGCCACAGCCGTCAGCTGAATTCCATTTTTCGGCAACAGTACTCGATCGCCTCGTCGGAAGCGTGCTGTATTCTTCCGACCCCGCCTGTCTGCGTTCTCCTTTTGTTTGTCCACGGCTTCTTGCAGCTCGTCACGCACGAATCGCGTGATGGCTTGACGATGTAACCTGAATTCGGACACAGCCGTCGAGCTGACCGGGGACGCGACTTCCTTTAGAGCGAAGTTAGCAATGGGAGGCGCGACGTCACCAGTCGCGCCATGAACATTGTGGGATGGCGTCGCGGCGCTCACAGTCTGCGCGCGCGTCCTCGAAGAGATACCGTACACCGATGTATGGGTGTACCGGTATCACACACCGGTACTGGCGGAGCAACCGGTAGCGAATTCGGTTCGGCGCCGCTAGTGGCAACGCCGCAGAAGGCACAAACTCGTTCACTTCACTCGACAACAGCGCCGAGTGTCTCGGTGCTTCACTAGATCCTCTCCCACCAAGAGGCGAGCCCATGTTCCTCGGTGACGCGCCCAAGCCAATCTGCGTTGGAACGCGCGGGTGCCGCGCGTTGTTCACGAAGAATGGCGTCAGCCCAGTTGATGCATGGGCCGCGTTGTTGATGGCGAACTCAGCGAGCGACAGGAACTCGCTCCACGAAGCGAAGGACGCGGCGTAGCTGCGCAGGACATCCTCAAGAACACGATTAACGCGCTCCATTTGCCCATCCGTCTCTGGATGGGCTGCCGTCGACATCAGCAGTCGCGTACCGAGACGTTCGAAGAGGCGGTCCCAGAACGCTGCCGTGAAGCGTGGATCGCGATCAGAGACGATGGATTCCGGCAGCCCGTGATGCCGGAATATCATGTCGATGTACAGGCTCGCCGTTTCGTCCGCCGTCACTTCAACTGCAACTGGAGAAAAATGCACAATTTTGCTAAACCGATCGACGATGACCAGGACACCAGTACGGCCCTGCTCGTCCGGGGGCAACTTGAAGACGAAGTCCATACTGACGGATCGCCACGCCTCTGTGGCGATGGGCAGCGGTCGCAGTAGGGCCGTGTTGAAGGCAAAGGCTTCACGCGTTGACAGGTTTCACAGGAGCGAACCCACTTTCGAACCCACGTGTACATCCGAGGCCAGAAGAAGTCCCGAGAGAGAGCAGCGAACGTCTTCTGCGACCGAGATAACCGCCGAGGGGTATGTCGTGGTATTCGTGGACCAAACGAGCGCGAAGGTCGTCATCGGTTGGAATGACGACGCGCGGCGCATCAAACGCGTCCATCGTGTACGTGAGCAGCTCACCATCAAGACGATAACGCGAGAAGTGATCTTGCGTTGGCCGCGTCATCTTCTTCAGAGAATCAAGGCTGGGATGTAGAAGATGCGCGATGATATTCGCGTAGAAGGCATCATCTTCGTATGCCTCAGCGATCTGCTGACGCAGCGACGGCACCGGAGCTGAAAGCGTTGCGTTGATGCCAAGCGTGACACAGCAAACGCACTCGTCGTCGTCCCCGTCATCAATCGTCTGATGACCGATGTCTCGTCGCGGGTCGTAGTCTGGACGGCGTGACAGCGCATCGGCAAGAATGTTGTTCTTGCCGGGCTTGTAGTGTACGACGAAGTTATACTCGGCGAAGAACGACAACCAACGCGCCATCCGCTGCGACAGATGCGGGCTCTTCGTAGCGGTTCGCAGCGAAGCGTGATCAGTGTAGATTGCGAACGTCTGTTCTCCGAGGAGGTACACTCTGAATTTAATCAGAGCGTAGCGCATCGCGAGGAGCTCCTTGTTGTGGACGGGATAGTTCTTCTCGGCCGGCTTCATCTGTCGTGACTGGTAGCTCACGACGCGCTCGCGGCCCTTATCATCAAATTGCATGAGTGCGCAGCCGATGGCGAAGTCACTCGCATCACACACGACGTGGAATGGTTTCGTGTCGTCCGGAAGCATCAAAATTGGAGCCTTGGCCAAGCTTTTCTTCACAGAGTCAAAAGCAACTTGATGCTCTGGGCGCCACAACCACGTGACGTCCTTCTTCAGCAGTGATGACAGCGGTTGAATCAGGCCTGTGTAATCCTTCGTATACTTGTGGAGGTGATTCGCGAGACCCTGTCATTGGCGCAGCTCCGTTGGGTTCTTGGGTGTTAGCCAAGAACAGATCGATGTGACCTTCTCGGGATCGGCACGGACACCGTCCTTGCTCACGTAGCACCCAAGGACCGGTATCTTCGGCGAACAGAAGACACACTTCTTCAGATTCGCGTACAGCTTGTTCTCTCGCATCACTTGAAAGACTTGCCTCAAGTGCCGCAGATGTACATCTACGGCGCTGAGTTCTCCCTCAGCGCGACTATGGACGAAGATGTCATCGAAGTAGCTCGGCGCAAACTCGCGGAGCGGGCGCAGCACGTGGAACACCATCCGGTTGAACGTGGCAGGCGCGTTCTTCAGACCCTGGGGCATCACGAGCCACTCCCAGAGCATGTCGCTCGGGGTGCTGACGGCCGTGAGAGGGATGTCGCTCTCTCGCATGAGGATCGGATAGAAGCCATTTGTCAGATCGATCGCACTGAAGATCACGCTGCCCGACATGGTGTCCAATACCATGTCCTTGCGAGTGATCGGCGTCTGCGCTGGGATGGTCCCGTCGTTCAGCTTGTTGAAAGCGTGGACGATGCGCCACCCGCCGGTGGCCTACTTCGCGCAGAATGTCGGACTCGAGTGTGGAGAGACGCTTTCACGCACGTGGCCAGCTTTGCGTCGGCCCTCAAATAACTCATCAATGACCTTAACTTGGTCCCGCGGCAGTGGCCACTGCCGTGTCACGCAGTACTTCGTTCCGGCGTGAGGTCAATCTCATGGCGTATACCACGTTCGGCGGGCAGCTCAGCAGGAATCGTCTCCGGGAAGACGTCCGCGTACTCGCGGGCGGTGTCTTACGCCGGATTTCTTGACTCGCGGAGTGATTCCCACGACTGAGTCACGAAGCGTTCTTCACGTGCCGACTTCGGCTCGGCGTCCGCAGGACGTGATTACTCATCGACTTTGTTGACCGCGCTGAGGACGTGCGATACCGACCCAGCCTCGGTGATCAAACACACCTCGATGTCGCCGGCCTTGAGGTCGCGCAGGAAGTTCTTCCAGGATAAGCCTAGGAGCCGCGTTATCGCAGCCGCGTCGCCTGGAGGACTCGCGACTTCGATGGTTCGGCTTCGATGTGGAGCACCTTCGATGTATTCCAGCGCACACACGGATTCCATCTCAGGAACTTCGGTCCCTGATGCGACGCGGCTTCAGGCGCCGGCGCTCCGACTTCTTCTTGCGCTTCGATCCGCTGCTCGATGCCGATGCGACACTTCACTGGAAGACGTATCACCCTCCTCTAGGCGCGGGAGCTCATTCTCGACCGCACCGGTCTTGTGTGGAAACAGCTCCTGTTCCACCACGTCGTCGTCTTGCGGGAACCGCCTTCGCTCGGCCGCCTCGTTCACATCCTCGCGACGGCGCGAGGATGCACCGCCATCAAACTCTTCCCCTTCCAGCAACACGGCACATGCCAAACATAGAGGGCCACCGCTCTCTCTGTGCAGGGTGTGTGCCGTGGCAGATCTGTCCACGACTCGGACGTTCGGCCAATCGGACGAAGCGACAAGCAGATGAGTGAGCACCTCGCTCACGTCGAAGCCACTTCGACGTCGGACCGATCGATCCAGCCAGTCGATCTCCGGCTGGTACTGTGCGAGCCACGGTATCCCCAAGATGCAGTCGAATGCGTAGTTCATCTCGATCACCAAGAATTCATTATTGCTTTGGAAGCCATCGAACGTGTACGGCAGCGCGATATCGTGCCACGGTAGGCGGTGTGGCTTACCGTCGGCCGACTTGATGAGAACCTCGCCGGGACCTTCGCGCACCTTGATATCATCGGGGAGCAGCGACAAGCACGACTCACGAAAGAAGTTGTTCGATGCTCCGGAATCGAGGAGCGCGCGGTGTGGACGCCGCGCGCCGGCGACGTGAAGACTGACGATGATCAGCCTCGTGTCGTCGCTGCTGGTGGTGGTGTATTAAATTGTGCATGAAGCACGGAAGGGCTAGAAGATCGGGTTGCCACCGGGGAACCCGGACCTCCGTGCCAGCCAGTAGGGCGCCCCGCACCTACTGGCCCCGGTCGTGTTTTGCTTGAACGACTGGGAGTACGTCGTCACCTTCGTGAACGACTGAGTTCGCGAGAACTGGAGTGGGCACAGGGCACACCGCCGCCCGATGTCGATCAGACTCGTGATGATGCACGAGACCAGGTGCCGCGTCTTCTGGACGTAGTCGCGCATTGATGTCTTCCCTTGCTTGAGGGCGAAGAACTCGGCTCTTGAGCGCGCCTCGTCTTGTGGAGGCTCGAAGGCTAGACGGAGATCACTCTGGAGACTCTCCAGCGTTGGAAACGCGTCTCGGTTGACGACGAGCTTGCCGAGGGCCCATTCCTTGGCCTTGCCAGTCAAGCGAGACAGAAGGAAGTTGGTCTTCGCAGTCGGCGCTTCGATCAGCCTCGAAGCGATAGCGATGTCGATCTCGCGGAACCAACGGTTCAGCGGCAACCGGTCTAGACCGGTGCCAGAGTACGTCGACGTCTCCATCTCAACGGCGTCGTTCCGCGAGGAATTCCAGGGAGTTGACACTCGCCGCTTGACATCGGCGAGCTCGCGTTCCATGAACTCTTGGGCAGCTTGGCGCTGTTGGTCGGCCGTCGCTGAACTCAGCAACGACGTAACGACAGACTCGCCGGACACAGCGGCCAAACGGTGCAGCGCCTCCCACTCGATTCGCGTGAGGTGTGGGAAGCTCTCGTGTTCCAGGGTCATGCCGGACCCTCCAGACATCAGGACTTGGCTCATAGTAGACTTGGTCGTTGGAAGGACTACTAAGTGCTACCAGGTTTAACGGGGCAAGTGTTACCATTACTAGCGTACACTATAAGTTAGAAGAAGCTCACAATAGTGAACAAAAGTCTTGGCTTTAGCGTAAATTCAACTCTGTTATGGATTAGGGCCAGGGCGTAGAGCCCTGACCACACAAATACATGTCGAACCCTGATTGGCTGAAATGCATCATCATTTCAACCAATCAGGGAGTGACAACACAGCATGCGCTACTCGCATGCTGGGGCACTTACTGTCTGTGTCAAATTATGTAACTCTAACTACAAATGCAACTTGGATGTGGCCCGTCACAGCTGCGATCGGGTGGAACTACGCTCATGTATCGAGCGGGTGTCGATGACCTAACTATCCGATTCCACGGGCGCTGGGCGTCTGATGTCTTCAAGCTTTACACGCGACTATGCCCCCAAGAAACAGCTGCCTCTATCGCGCCAAAGATCGTATGCGGAACCAAGCGATCCACGACACTTGAGAATAGGCACTCAGAGCGCCGCACCATTCACAGGGGCTCAGCTCTAAGAGCTGCAGCATCGCCCAGAGTGTCTATTCTCAATACAGCAAAATGTTCACCCTTATCCAGCTGAGTGGCGTAGTAGAGCGGAAATAGCCAGAATCGGTTAACTATGGGCTCAAGCGACATTTGTCAATTAAACCCGATTGCTGCCAGCTTTATACTTAGAATTTGTATACTTCAATTTCCATGGTAAAATGTAAAACATGCATAGATGATTGGTTTTACTCCGCATCCCGCAGCACAATATAGCATAGTGCAAGGGTTTACCAATAATTATTGCAATTATTGTGGTAAAACCAAGCATGTTGCATGGTTTACCGCGAGTGGCATGATTGGTCCAAAATGAATTTGGGGTACTTTGATTGGATTAAATTAGTAAAACCAAGCATGTTGCAGGGTTTTGGGGAAATCGGGTTAACGCTAGGGACTGAGGCGGGTGGGGGGGCTGTAATTTCACGCTATTGTGGTAGACCCTTGTAAAACCAAGCAAAATGCTTGGTTTTGCAAATTTTACCCAATCAAATATTATAGTTTTGGTTTTTAACCAATAATATGAATTGCGGCAATTTGTGTTAAACATGCATAATGCTTGGTTAAAGGAATTATGACAATACAGTATCACCTTAAACATACATATTTGCAATACTTAGGTTGTGGGTAGCTAGATAAAACCAAGCATTTATGCTCAATGCTTTTGCCAGGATTACCAAGGCTGTCAACATGGTCAAGAATGCTAACGGAGATGAGACGGCTGTCCGAAACGCGATCAACCTCGCTGCTGGTGCGAAGGAGGCGGCCAAACTAAGTGATGATAGCATTGCCAAGCTGTCGGCGATGATGGCCCAATCGGTGAAGACGAACCCGAAGTCGTGGCCTCGTCTCCGCAAGTATGCCAAAATCATGCTGGGTGTTAACGTTGGTGGATTGGCCATCTACGGTGCGTACAAGCTTCTGTTTGACAGGGGGTCATCCACGTCTGCCCCAGCGACGACGACGACGACCAGATCGGCATAAACCTCGGATACGGTGTCCACCAAATTCCGATAGTACCCAATGTTAGTGTGTTTTTTACATGTTGGAAAGCTTGAATATCTTCATTCTTTCCAGGGTTGTCCGGGCTATCTATTCTATTCTCCACATAGGTGTTAGATTTTCAGCTCGTCGTCTGTTACGAAGGAATACTGTACCGTGCGACTACGTATTCTTTTTAACGTAACAATTCACAGCAATAAGTGTGCACATACTTTGAGTTCTTGGTCATTGTGATTTTTATCGATGCCATCCTGAATACTCTGCTACCAGAATCACTGCTATTGTGTGGGATTTCGTTCATGTCTGCAAGTTTCTAGCTTGGTACATGCACATTCTTGTGCTCCTCGATCATCTCTATTGATGGTCGCGAACAAGTCGCCGTAGAATTATCTCGGCAAATATCAGGATCAGTCGACGCATAGGTTGGTCTTCGGTTTGTTTTATCATCATTTCAAAAGGCAAACGACGGAGTGCCCGCATCTCACGCCGCATATTGTTCCTCTTCAGTGCCGTAGCATATCACTACTTGTCCACAACATACCGGTCATCGTTTGGTAACATGACGTTGAAATCTGTACTTGATATAGTCATGAGGAGACTCGGAGGATCTCGTTGGCTTAAAGCAGTATGTTGCAGCTCTATGACCTTGCGCGTATCACCACGGAAATACCGCCAACTACTTCGACAGCACCATAGATGTCCATAAATTCTCAGCATGTCGGAGTCCAGCAGCTAATTTTACGGCACGAGCGTGTCACAATTAGCTTCTGGACTGAAGTAGTGTTGTAGTGTCGAATGTGTTGAGAGTGTTGAGCGTACGTTTCATCCCATAATATGCAACCCTGTCGGTCTCGGTCCCTTGCAGGCTCCAGCTTCTCCTTGTTCGTGCTTGCCTTCTACCTCCCATTCAGCTACTGGAACGGCTTCGACAACGCAAACGCATTGCACGACCTTCGTCATCGTCGGAAAATGCTTGACAAACAAAAACCGGCTAGACGCGATGTCTACGGCACCTTCGACTCGACTGTACCCGTGCATTCCGCCCGATCGAGCAGCAATGGCTCGGTTGCTATGAAACAATCGACTGGTGTCGCTACACTATTTTTCTTCGCAGTCGCGGGGTATTCAGGAGTCTACAGCAACCACCAAACCGTGGACGTGTCCAATTCATTACACGACAATACTAAGGTGAATACTGTCCTGGCTTCCGACACAGCAATGTCACTGCAGGGTATCGAGGCTGCTTTCGTGGAGGGCGTTGACGGTGATCACATACGTAAATTCCAGCACAAGTTTTCGAGGTAAGTTTGTATCAGTAAGATGTTCTTGATAGTATGCTAACAATTATGAATGCTCGGACGATAGTGTGTCGCACGTTGCAGGCAGTCAACAAGACTACGAGACGGCATTGTACACAGCGGAGAAGTTCGAGTCGTACGGATTCAAGACCGAGATCAAGACGTACTATACGTTACTTTCGACGCCAGTACGTCGTCATCTTGCTATCATAGAACCTGCTAAAGTTGGGAGAGAACTCAACCTGACGGAGCCTTCGATACCTGGAGACACGTGCACAAGTGACGAAAATGCCTTGCCTCCATTCCTTGCGTACGCTGCCACAGGTAACGTTACTGCTTCTGTGGTGTACGCTAACTTTGGTAAACCGGAAGACTTTGAGTGGCTTGTTGCCAACAACGTGACATTGAAGGACAAGATTGCGCTTGTTCGGTATGGTGGAAACTATCGTGGACTTAAAGTCATGTCTGCTGAAGCGCATGGTATGGCTGGGGTACTTATTTATTCGGACCCAAACGAAGACGGATTTGTTCAGGGACCCGTTTACCCGGATGGACCTTGGCGTCCTGAAAATTCTTTCCAACGTGGAGCAATCATTTTCCTCTCACTAGCTGCTGGAGACCCCTTGACACCAGGTTTCGCATCGGTTCCTGGTGCGCCGTACCTTGACTACGAAGACGCTAAGACTATTCCTCATATTCCTGCTCTCCCGTTGTCGTACGGCCAGGCAAAGTATATTTTAGCATCGTTAGGAGGTAAGAAAGCTCCGACTTCGTGGCAAGGAGGGCTTGAATTCCCTGATGGCTATCACATAGGCGACGATGAGGTCACTGTTGCTAATCTCGACATCGAAATGGACAACAAGATTAGTCCTATCTGGGATGTCATCGGAACAATTGAAGGCTCCGAGGAACCAGACCAGCAAGTTATCTTGGGGAACCATCGCGACGCCTGGGTTTGTGGAGTTATTGATCCCAGCAGCGGATCTTCAGTTCTACTGGAAATTGCACGAGGTATGGGTGAGTTGCTCAAACAAGGCTGGAGACCACGTCGTACACTGGTCCTTGGCTCTTGGGATGGAGAAGAACCTGGTTTACTGGGAAGTACGGAATATGCTGAAGACAATGCTGAAATTTTAACGAAACAGGCTGTTGCGTACTTGAACGTTGACTCGACTATTGGTTCTTTAGTGTACGCTGCATCAAGTCCATCGATTGCTGCGTTCCTCTTCAACACTGCGAAAGTTATTCCAGCTAACCAATTCTACGGCAATGAAACGGAATCAACGTTGTACGAGCAGTGGGTGAAGCAAACGGAGGTGAAGCAAGCAGAACTTGACGGTGCGGACGATGGCACATTGGGACCTGATCATCTGATCAAATTGCTGGGCTCAGGCTCCGACTATTCGGCTTTTTACCAGCATCTCGGTATCATTTCCGTCGATATGGGCTTTTCGATTTCCAATCACGCGCAGTATGGAGTTTACCACAGCTCAATGGACAGTTTGATGTATGCTGAGCTGTATGGAGACCCAAAGTACTCCACTCACATCTCAACTGCGCGTTGGTGGGGTCTTCTGGGACTTCGTTTGGCCGATAACCTGGTTCTACCTTTCGACTACACGACTTATGCTATTGTAATGAAGGAAGACCTTACTCGACTGGAAGAGAAGATTACTGGTGTGGACTTTTCAGAGCTTCATGAGGCTATCGAGCACTTCAGTGTCAGTGCCAACAATTTCCACTCGAAACTTGCCGCTTTTGAAGCAAATGTGGCTGCTAAAAGTGATAAAAATGCTCTCCGTGTGTGGAACGAGAAGCTTGTGCTGCTGGAGCGCCACTTGATCTCCGAAGCTGGACTTCCTCACCGACCCTGGTACAGACACGTGATCTTCGGTCCTGGATTCTATGAAGGGTACACTGGAGCAGCATTCTCCGGTATCTCGGACTGTGTTGCTTTCAAAGACAACTCGACTACAATTCAAACACACGTGGATGAAGTCGCTCGTATCGTCAATGGAGCCGCTGAGTTTCTGCTAGCCGTACCTCAATGAACTTCTTAACTACAGTCTCTGATCGTGTTGATTAGGATTAACTCCGTAACCAGAACCTGTTGTGGATCGTTTAACTCTCGTACATGGCCTTGAAGGGCACGTTGTCAGTAATTTGCAGCCAGTTGTCCGCCGGGTACGCCACTTTGTGGCTTTCCACGACGTGGATCGAGTACGCATGACGTGAGTTGGTTGATCGGTTGGCTTCACTGTAGTGCACGAAGGAACTGTGCAAAAGCACCAAGTCTCCTTTCTTCGTAAGCAACGGTTGACTCTTGCTGATATCGAATGGCTCGACTTTCTCAGGCACATTCTCCAGCAACAAGCCACCGTTCTTGTCCTGTTGCTCCTTAGTGGTGCGTCGCAATCTCTGACGAACAGGCACTGTCAAGTGAGACCCTGCAACTCCATGGAGACATCCGTTCTCGAGCGTACAGTCCTCTAGAGCCCACCAGAAACCAACTACAGATTGTGGATCCGTGTACAAGTAGCTGCCATCCTGATGAGGCTTGACTTCTCCTCCAATACTTGGTTGTTTGAAGATGTACATTGACTGCACAGCCATAGGTCGGGTATAATTCAAAGACTTGAGGATGTCCTTGACTTCTGAAGCGTAGCTCACCTTCTCGAACACCGGATCGAGGTTGTGCAGGTTGTGGCCAATCTTGTTAATGGCTACATCCAGTGGCACCGCCAGTGTCTTGTGATCTTCTTCAAAGGCGTGTTCCTCGAAGAAGTAGCGGATCTTGTCGCCTGATTCGAGAAAGTATTCGTCATTCATGCGGCGAGTTTGTTCGTTGGTTGTGAAGATGGAGCGATGCTCATTCACGTCGCATTGCGCTACGTATTCACCAGCTTTGGCTCGTAGTTCATCACACGTAGAGGGGGAAAGCGCCCTTGGGATGACGAGGAAGCCGTCGCGGTTGAAGGCGGCGAGCTGCTCGGGGGTGAGGCCTGGCATGATGAAGAAGGTGTTTGGTCTCTTGTGATCGTTATCAGATGTGTGTACCACCGAAACCTCTATGATTATATATAGGTACAGTTGTTTTCATTTTGCTGTCCTGTGAATAGTTCAATGTGACCTGTAATAATTTGTTTGACAAGTGAAGATGATATTTAGGAAATAATTCTCTAAATCGGATTAAACGGGGAAGCGTTGCTGGCCACACGTTTTGAAACTGCTCGACATCATGTTGAAGTTAGGTGTAGTGTGGCAAAATGTAGCCATCTCGTCACTACACAGCGTAACGGCGCTGCTGCTCTGGTAGCGCAGCGTGCAGCTCCTTCGTCGTTGACTCCAGACGAACGAGCACTCTTAAGTCAGTTGGAGCTTGATCGCGCCTTTTTGTAGTGTTGGCGTTGTCCTTGCCAGTGAACGAACTGGTGAGTGGCGACGGTTTTCAGGCCCTCAGCGGCACCATCAGCGGCTTCAAGGCGGCACCGGACACATTGGTAACTGCCTAAAGGGCGGACTGTGCGTCCAATGACTTAATACTTTCAACGCCTGTGAGCCAGGTTGAGGTCAACTTTGATCAACGGCGCATGCGATCTTCTTATCCCTTCACCTAGGGACCAGCAGCAAAGTGCCGTTTGCAGCTATCACGCAAAAGACCAATACAACGTCAACTTCGTTAGTGGCGTGTTTGGGAAGCCACGGAATTCAACGTTGGGGAGACCGGGAAAGTGGACAGAATGCTCGGAAATCACACCAGTTTTCCAGTTGCAATGGCCTGAATAGCACCAGTGAGCTTCTCAACGGATGCACTGGAAAAGTCTCATGTCGACGTAACGAACTGAAGCAGCGAAACGGATCGGCCACATATGGCTTCAATGCAGCTCGCCTTCGTGCAATTGTGCGTGTGGAGTACTTGCATTGTTTCCATTGAGTCGTTTCAACTTTCGTTCACCTGCTTGAAACGAGGCCTGCGCTCATGGTCATTGCATCCTCGGTTGGGACGGCACACGCGAAACTTCCCATTGGAATCCTCAAGCAAGGCCACGCCAGCGGCGCAGATTGTCTGGCTTGAGTCTCACATCCGAACTCATCGTCTATCTGCCGCACTGAGCCGCACCGAAAGAGGCCTCACAGCGACGAGTGAAGAAACAGAAGCTTGATAACAGAAAGACGATGGTCTCCGCTGCGCCGAGTGCCAAGAAGAGTACTCCAAGTGCTCGTGGAGCAACGGTCCCTGCACCGATTCTCCTGTCCCCGATTTCCGTCGCTCACCGGGTGAGTTTACAACTTGCTCTTCTTGGTTGCAGCTTGTGTAGATCAATAGCTCACAATTTCGTGGTGAATTGCAGAGTCAGCTGATGGAGGCTGAATCAGGAAAACCCTCGACAGGAAATGCGGTTCGGGATCAGTGGGTCGCCAACCTCCAAAAGAAGCGGATGGCTGCTGCTGCAGGGACTGGCGCTCCAATTGGCAACGGTAATCCATTGCCACCGTCAGCATCAGGTACCGCAACCACCACGGCGTCTACAAGCAGGTCGAATAGCAACAGCAGGAGCAGCTCGGCGAAGAGGAGCAGTCGTAGTCGAAGTGCCGCATCTCGAGCAGCCGCCAAAAGCAGGAATGGAGTGCAGCTCAGCGCCGCCGCACTTGAAAAGAGCTTGAACTCTCACCAACGGAATGCGCACCGACACAGCCAGTTTGCCACGATGTCTTCAGGATTGATCGTGGACAGCCAGATTGCAATGAGCGATGCCGACGCGATGGCACTTGCGCAATCATCAATGTTCTTCAGTGGTCTTGGCTGCTTCGAGCTCGAGTCGCCATCGTTCTCGCGGCTAATTTCATCTTCACTTGATGGAGAATTTCCGTTAGCTTCGCCCAGTCCAGTTGCAACCACAAAGAAAGCCAAGAGCAGGTTGAAGAGGACCAAAGGAGGAAAGAAGCGCCCGACTCACTGCTTGGCACTTGATATAGATCAGCCAAAGCCACGCACACCGCGTCGCAAACTGAATTGTGGTTCTGCAACGTTCGACGACTTTGACCTTGACTACAGTGTGAGCCCAGGCTCTTCGGGGTTTCCAGGTGTAGGAACGCCATCAAATTTCCGCGTGGATGCTTCCTGCACGAGTGCTCGGCATATGTGGGGCCAGGAACTTGACTTGACCGGCGCAGGCGGATACGCTGACACGTTCTTGGACTTGCCTACGCCTCGACTTGCTGAAATTCCCCTCATGTCGAGTTCACAGCAGTCAAACACGACCAGTAACAGCAGTAGGCAATCCAACAACGAACAGGAAAAGCTCGACCACCCTCGACTCATTCGCACGAGCAGCATCGAGCAGGAAGGCTTGAGCCACTTCTTAGAGCAAACCAACCTGGACAGTAGCGATGGCGGCCACGGCGACGAGCTCTACCAACTTGCGGCGGCACCTCTTGGTAGCGCCAGGAAGTCTCCCTTCTCAGACGGCTCTTTCTTCACGAGCAACGTTACGCCACGGTCTGCTGCTGCTGCGGCAGCAGCTGTAGACGAGTGTTTCGGCGGCAAAGGAACACAGTTCTCTTCGACATGGCCACTCCCGTCGCCATCCCCGCTCGGCTCTTCTTCATCTCGGCCCGGTGCATCTACGGGGAGGCGTCGCATGACACCTCGCGGCCAGAAGCACCCACCCGAGTTCGAAACCTTGATGGACGAGTACAAGTTAACCGACATCGACCACGAGCTCGATAGCTTTTACCTGGACACAATGGAAGCCATCGGCAACGACCTCGACCTCATGTCCAACTGAGCGTCGAGGTCCTGCCATGCTTAGCTTGGAGTCCGCCGTAAATTAGAGCCGTATAAAACACGCATAAGCTTATGATAATAGACAACTAGCAACACACAACAGAAGCAGCAAAGTCACACAGCCATTAAACCACCGACCGAAAAGTATCCGGTCTCTGCAGCATCTCGTCCAGCTATAGTAGACAGCATCTCTCTATGAAATAACACGCTTGTGCAGCGCCTTCCCGCGGTGGTTGAACACGTGGAAGTCCGGGCTTGAGATGACGGTGGCCAACGACCTGCATCAACAGCACCAAAATACCCCCCCAAAAAAAAACAAAAAAAATGAGTCAAACTTCCCCCTTTTTCAATAGCAAGTAGCTACGGCACCTCGAGTGCAGTGCGTCGTTGGATCGGATAGGCAGAATCTCCCCAGACGTGAGCAGGACGCCCACCAGCGAGATGAGGAAGGACGCCACGAGCTCCACCACGACCTAATGGATATTTATAGCCAATAAGATATTATTATTCCTCAACCCCCTCACGGATTGGGCAATATTGCACCTCAAAGGGCGGCATCTGTGCATCCGCGGTCTCGGTCAGCTTGACATAGGACTCGTCTGTAGAAGACGATTACAGCATCAATACAGCGTTAAAATACATGGGAAAGGCTGCGTTAGAGAGAGGAAACACAGGAGTTTACATTGCACCGAGTAGTATCCGGCGTGGAACAGCAGGAGCGTGCCCACAGCGATCAGAAGTTTGCCGAAAAACGCCATTGTCCGATGTATCTGGTTTCAAAATGGCAAAATACGTAATCTGAAAATAAGTAAAACCCTGTCATAAATAATAACTTTAATAACACCTATGCTATATCATAACTGATTCTGTTCTGAGATATCCCCTGTTAAAGTCGATCATTGTGTATCCTGCTTGCAAACGTTACGACGATGTTCTGGGGTCGAAGTGGCGGTGGTAAATCCTCCACAACATCCGCCCCAAGCCACGCTGGAAGTTCTCGCAGGTCGTCACAAAATGCAGAGATCGCGGCGGTCCCAACCGTACCGGTTGCACCTTCGTACATGCTCTCGGAGCAACGTCGTAGCGAATTGTTGCTGGCTGCTCGCACTAATCGCGTGTCTTGGGTCGATGGTGTCGATGAACACAATGTTAAGATGCTTCTAATGGGTTCTAATGCATTCACAGGGACATTAGCAGCTTCGTCTATCCCTATTCATTGTCGTGACGCTCTGGAAAGCGTCAATGGCGAGTTTTCCAAGTTTTTCACGAGTCTGGACGAGCTCAAGCACAAAATCTTAGCAAACGGCATGCAGCTGACAGAGGAGGAGCCAGAAGTTGCTGAAGACATTCACAGCTCTACCAGAAGATATCGTACATTGTTCCAGGAGTTGAGGGAGCAGGAGACGCTGCTGGATCAATGGAAACGCTCCCACAGTCCAAGGACAAAGAAGATGACGGGACACGATCGAGAGATGGCGTTCCTGGTCGGGTTTCGAGAACTTGTGACACTACTGAAGAACGCACAAGCGGCGGAACTGGTGTACCGGATTCAGTCTTTTGTTAAGCGAGCGGACCTTTGGGATCTGCCTCTCATGTTGAGGGCGGTTGCGACCAAAAACCGACCGGGAGGAAAGGTGCAGGATTTTGTCAAGAAGTTAGTGGAACAGATCAAGCACAGCAAGAAATTGACAAATTTGTTGCAAGGAGATGGAACTGATGGCAAGTTTCTGCATGTAAGGGATGTCTATGGAGAGGACTTGCTTCATGAAGTCCTGGAGGCGTTCTTGACTGAGAAATTATATACCAAGACGCTGACTCCATCGAGAGAAGTGGCGACTCAAGATGAAGCCTTCCACGATCGTATTAGTCTGTTGGGCTTTATTACATTCAAACACCTAGACTTGCCAGTACCGAAGACTGAAGAGCAGGAGCGAACGTGGCTTCGTTTGGCCAAGCAGCTTGAAGCTATGACCCTGTGTCCGAGTCCTCGTCGTAAAATGGATGCTGTACTACGCGTATGCCAAGATCTGACGACGTTCTTAAAGGCACAAAATGGCGGCAGATTCCCATCTGCAGACGAATTTTTACCAGCGCTGATCTATGTGGTGTTGCGTGCCAACTCGAACGAGCTCAAACGCAACGTGGCGTTCATCTTCGAGTACCGAAATCCTACGAAGTTGGTGTCGGAGCCAGGCTACTTCTTCACGCACCTGGTCTCAAGCGTGGCATTCCTCGAGGAGGTCAATGGGTCGAGTCTCACCATTTCCTCTGAAGAGTTTGACGAAGGGCTGCGTCGAAGCAAGGAAAATCTCCGAATGAGAGGAGTCCGTCGCGAGATCGATCATGAAGTCGCGAGCAATGCGAGCAGCAGCAGTACGTGTGAGACCATGAACTGCTCAGCAAATGCGAAAGAGCGTGAAAAGCAAATGCTTTCTCACCACACTGGTGGAATCAGTAAAGAGGAAGAATCATTGCGCACTCCGACTGTGCTAGAAGTTCGTGCAAAGCGCCTAGCATTACTCGCGAACGACTAGAGTGAAAAACAACATGAATTGCTCAAGAGGTAAATCCACTACTCCTCCAAGTCCTCACTAGACCTCATTAATTGTGGGCAGCCGATTCAATTCTTTATCTGGATTCTTCAGTTTCTTCACCATGCGTCGGTAGTGCTCGAAGTATTTGCAATTGGCGTGATTCATAAGCTCTGTTCCTGTCAAATTATCCAGCCCAAGAACCTGTTTGGCGTAAATGTCACCTCCTTTATTCACGGCCAAAACGTCCATCCTCGCTGTCATCTCCAGAGGCGACTTTCCAGCGGTAAGAGGCACGGGGATATTGAAACCCGACAATGCAATTGCTTGATCATCGTACGCTTTAACAAAACGTATGTACGTCGTAAACGCGTCAGTCTTCATGGCCACGCCATAATCATCCATATTTTCCAGACCCAACTTGACCCAGGCATCGTACGTAGAGACGTCGCCTATCAGCCAGTCATTCACCTTTTTCGTTTCCGCTTTCTCCACAAATTGCTGGTAGTATTTGAAGTTCTTGTGCGACTTGAGAGCATTCTCGGGCACATTATCCAGTTTCAACGCCTTCCTGACGAAATCGTCCGACATGTCGGCTTCAACCCACGACTGCACCCGAGCTGTTTTGGAGAATTTAGTCGAGATTTTATCCAGTAGCGATGGGGAAAAACCACCTCTCTCATCGGAATCGTTGTCACCATTGGCCGTTTTGTCAACGCGCAACAATTTTCCAGTGCTGGCGGCGTTGGTGATTGAGTCGGAGGTCTGAGCCGAAGCTTCTACGATCACCGCAAGAGTGTCGAATGTCGTTAGGAAAGCGACAACGGCCACCAATATAACGTAGTCCACATGTCGAAGATCCGCGAAACTCGAACCCCGGCGGTGAAATGACGCTCAGGCTTAGACAGTTCTACTGTTAAATTATACAGATCATCCTCGCCATCGGTCCCATCAGGTATAGGAGGATCATCAGGTTTTAGAATTACCTTGGAGTTCCGCCCGTGCACGACTGCAGCGGAAAGCATGTACGCCGCCCGAACGCACAGCTCCATCATGAAGGCGTGTACGCCGCCCGAACGTACAGATCCACCATGTGGCTAGCTCATGTGAGCATCTCCGTTACGCGCATCTCCTCTATCCACCCCTCCGGGTTGTGCTCGAACTCGTGTTGGCTCTTGACGGGGCTACGTCGTGCGACAGCGAATTGCGTTATGCGATGCTTCTCAATTCGCTATGGTAATGATTTTGTGTTTCAAAATAGTGTTTTCTGTGCGGCTGACGCCAACAAATTCGTAAGCACTTGGATATTCCCCAATAGAACAGTGGTTTGTATGGAAGCGTCACCGGGGGTAAAACAAATCTGTGGGCGCACAACGCGAAGGAAAACGCATAAGTTTTCATACAAAATGGGCGTCAGACGCCAACAAATTCAGGAGAATCTTTTTGTTGTTGATATGTTCACAGAATGCCACCAAACCCACCCAGGATGAATCTTTGTCCTCATCAGAGGCTATGATGATTGTGTTAGTCTAACAGAAACTTTACCAGGACGATGTCGATCGTGAATATTACTGTAATACCTCAGACGTTCTTTTGACCGACAAACAGCGGAAACCTCTCCTACATCTTGACAATATCACGATTCTTACTACTACAACAGTACATACAGTATAAAGCATGCGATTAGTGAAACCAACTTCAACATCTTCACCAGCGAGTTCGCTGCAATAGTCAGGGTTGCTATAGTTTACATGCTGGGATAGATCTTCACTAGATCCTCGCTTTGGCGGGCTTCAAGGCTAAACTCGCGGCTGTGCTGGGTGCCTAAAGCACCAGTTCTCGCGTTGGGATCTCGGATCACACCCACTCGTTGCGCAGGACGCGTACGCGGCCGTCAATCACGGTCGATCGGAATGGGAGGGGGGGTGAGATTGAAGAGCAGTCTCCTTCGCCGTCGTCGCTGTCGTTGAGTGACAGCGCGTTGACGAGCAGCAGACGCTCGTGTCCACCATTGATCGTCTCGGCAAAGCCGCACGTACTGGTTTTCATCTCGAGTGAGCTACTACGCTGGACATGAAGAGAAAAGTTAGAGCGAAAAAGCTCCTTGTAACGTTCCTCTTCCAACTCAATCGTCGACGACAATGAACTCACTATGCTGGCACTGGAAGCTGTTGAGATGAGAGAGTTGGTACGTGGACGCTTGAGACTCTTTCGAATGCTTGATACACGAGGACGAGAACTAGTCTTGGTCTCATTCGTTTGGTTATCAGTTGCTACCTTTGAGCGACTTCTCCATGCCGTCACCTCCTGTCGGGCAAGCGCGTAGCATCCTCGTAGTGCCTTCACTGCATTGCTGGCGGCCTGGCCTTTCCACAACATTAACTGGTGTCGACGATGAGCAAACGCACGCCGGTCTCCTCCAAAGCGCAGCATTACACGCTTCTTGATTGGTCCCATCGGCTGGTGATCTCTGGCTTCATCATGGTATTGTTCTGCAAAGTTGTCGTCTAGAATGCGGATCTCGTTGTTATCGGTCCGTACTGGCGAAAGAGCAGCTTCGGACATTTCCTCGTTGCTCGTCTGGCTTACAACACTCTTGGCTCTTCGCTTTGATCTTCCCAAGCGAACGACGACATCAAGCGCTTGTCGAGGCATAGAGGGCTGCATGTTGTTAGTGAGCCTACACGTTCACAGACTTGGCCTGGAGTTGCTGCTGCCTGTCGACTTGAAGTGTGAAGATGGATTGAATACCAGGGCGAAGATGGTCGACAGCTTGAAGAAAGGACGTGAAAAAAATAAGACTTCCGACTTTTTCGAGACATTGCATGTGACTGGTCCTCTCTGCAGACAACAGGCAAGAAGAGGTAAGATAATGTCATGAAAGGCGACCGACGTGGCAACATGGTGATATTTAAAGCTCCACGAACCCTCCAAAATTGATGAATCACCCGTGGTTACCTGCGCATGTCCGTATCCAGCTCTGGTTCTCTTTTCAGGAAACTGGAAATGGCCCCATCGCAATGTGTGCCCTCTGCGAATGTATCACTTCTTTTGCAATGCCTTGCAAAACGTTTTGCTTGTGACAGTGGCCACGAACCTCGCACCTTTGCCAAAGCAGATGCAACTGACTCAAATAGGAAAGCCAACTGACCATCGCGAGGTCATTGACAATTCTTCAGATGACTGGGACAACTACAGAGAAGATCGATCGATGTAAACAGGATCAGAGACTGCACTTACTGTCTTCTTTGAAGTACTCTTCTAGTAAAATCTCAGCGGCTCCGTTGACGATACAAGAAACTTCATCATTCACGTGCGTTCGAATTGTACTGGAATTGTCTTCGAAGACAACACAGATCGAGATGCTGGGGAACACTGCTCTTCCATCGGTCTGTTGTGCGTATCAACCCATTCTTCACCTATGCCGTTCGTCTACTTCGATAGCAGGAATGCAGCAGCTCCGTCCAGCACCTTCACCACTTCGTCGACGTGTGCTTGAATGGCTTCAGCGCTGTCGTGGAAGGCGATGCCGTCGGCCAGACCGGGGAACGCTGTGCCGCCGTAGCCGTCGTAGAAACCTGGACCAAACACGACGTGTTTGTACCAGCCACGATGAGGTAGGCCGGATTCCAGAGTGAGGTGGCGCTCCAAGTACATGAGTTTGTCGTTCCAGTAGCTGATTTGTGGACACATGTGAAACATAGTCCGGATCTGTGAATAACTCCGAGTACATGATGCTGTCCATGGTGCTGTGATAGGTGCCGTAGCTTCCCGACAGTGAGAAGCCCACATTGGCCGATACAACACCCAAATGGTGGCAGAAGCCTCCAAAGTCACTTCCAGTTCCCAGTACAGTAAGGAGATGGTCAGGACCGATAGTGCCACTAGTGACGTTGCTGTTTCGATACGTCTCCGTTTGTGCAAGCCACTGCTGGTAAAGCGTCTTTTGAGCGACCTCAACGCCACCAAAGTTGTTGGATGGAATAGCATTTGCCGTCTGGAAGATCAACTTGGCAACTGATGGCGATCCGCCAACAGCAGCTAACGGGAGCCAAGAGAAGCTGCTCAAGAGCTGAATCTCACTGAAGCGTCAGTCTCTGGAGACGCATGTACGTCGGATCCAAGTGCGGAGCCTCCGTTCTTGGCGTACTCTCCATCGGGTAATGTTACGGCGCCGGTGGTGTATGCTAACCACGGGTCACAAGAGGATTTCCAATGGCTGGTGGATCAAGGCATCGACCTGAAGGGGAAGATCGCTCTGGTGCGTTATGGTACTAATTATCGTGGATTGAAGGTGCTTGCAGCTTTGGAACACGGTATGGCTGGTGTGCTTATCTACTCGGATCCGCAAGACGATGGCTTTGGCAAGGGGCCAGTGTATCCAGAAGGACCATGGAGACCTGAGAACTTGTTCCAGCGTGGCTCTATTTACAACGAGTGTGGTGATCCATTGACTCCTGGCTGGGCGTCAGTTCTCGGTGCAAAGTACTTGAAGTATGAAGATGTTAAGACGATCCCGCACTTGCCGTCACTGCCGCTTTCGTACGGCCAAGCCAAGCATATCCTGAAGGCACTACGTGGAAGACAAACACCAGCTAGCTGGCAGGGTGGTTTGTCATTCCCTGATGGTGGCTATCACATCGGAGACGACGGTTCAACTGTGGTGAATCTAGACTTGGAAATGGATAACTCTATCGGTCCTATTTGGGACGTTATTGGCATCATTGAGGGCTCCGAGGTGCCGGACAAGCAGGTTATCCTGGGAAACCACCGTGATGCGTGGGTATGTGGCGCCATTGACCCTAACAGCGGAACTTCGGTTCTTATTGAGTTAGGACGCGTGTTTGGAAACATGCTCAAGTCTGGATGGAAGCCCAAACTCACGATTGTTCTTGCGTCTTGGGATGCTGAAGAGCAGGGGTTGTTGGGCACAGAATTTGTTGAGGACAATGCTCAGCAGTTAAAGGAACAAGCCATCGCGTACCTTAATGTCGATGGTACACTTGGTTAGGATCGCAAGACGACGACGCACCGGCGTGGACAGCAGTGTATAGTACTCCTTGATCTCCGTCTTGATACCGAAAGACTCGAACTGCTCCACAGTGTACAACGCCGTCTCGTAGTCCGCCTTGGACCCAGCAATGTGAGGTTTCTTCGAGTACTCATGCAGATACTCTCGGATGCATTTAGCATCCACACCATCGACAAGTTGCTGCTCGACAGTGTTCAGCTCCGTTTCGAGTGCCACATTATGGTACAACGGACTGTAACCACTAGTCACCCCGTCTTTTTCATGGAATTCTACGACGGAAGTGGCGCTTTGCAGCGACTGAAAGCCACTGGAAGTCGCATACCCAGCCACCAGAAGAATTCCAGCGAAACCAGCAACACGAAGCACCGACGACTTATGACTAGATGAAGTTCTGGGAATTGATGTTAATGCTTCACCCTTGTCTTGACGACCATCGAAGGTGCCGTAAATGTCGCTGGAATGCTCCGAGTCGTTGTCCATGGCGAAGGTAGTGGAGACTGTGCGCAAATCCGTGGCTAAAAACCAAGTGGATCGAATTCGGCGTCACTATATTGATGACTGCAGGAAGGAAGAACACTATCAGCTGCGTGCTCACTGGAAACTCTCTGTCGATTCGGGGTATGCGTTGAGTAAGTTGGGGAGGATTGTTGGCATGGACGAGCAGCTAAAGGTTTACACGTATGCAAAATCTATTGGTGCCGGCTTCCATGGCGTCGCATACGAACTATTGCTTCACAGTGCAGTTCAACAACGTAAACCGGTTGTGTTGAAGATGCGGGAAGGGTCAGAATACGAAAAGATCGAAATACGGGTGCCCCACGTTATTTGCAGGGGCGAAGCTGAGAAATCGTGCTACGATTGCTTGACCACATTTGGAAATGACACTTACTGGCATCCCGACTACCCGTTCTTTCCTTTCATTGACGCAGTGACCACGTGTGAAGCGTTCCCAAGTGGAAGTAAAGATTCCGAGACAATCGTGGCTTACATTCAGGTGACGATTGCAAGCGAGAAAAAGTTCAAGAAAGAGAGATTACGCCTGCTGAACGCTGAGATGGATAAAAACCCATCGCTGAAGGACATGAAGCGCGCGTTTGTGGTAGTAGGTCCTGACGCCAGTGTCTGCGAGAGATTTAAACTCCACGATGCGCCAGACCTCAACACGTTTCTAACGATGGTAAGCTGCTTTGACCCGGAACAGCTGAAGCCTAAGCAAGATGTGATGCATGTCGGAGCAGCTAGAGCCTAAACAAGCTTGAGATGGGCTTTACCTGCTTGTGAATGTTCCGATATTTTAGGTGTTGGTGCTCAAATCGTGAGGTGAAGTACCCAAGTGCGAAGATCTGTTGAGTTAATTCAGCTGCTTCTTGCTTCGGCATGCTGCATTAATAAATTGTTTTTTTTTCATTCTGAGTTAGTAATATAGTAAGATGGCTTACTCACCTGAACATTACCAAGCTAACTTTCATGGACGAAACCCCTGGGGTCTCTTCATTGCCAACAACTTGAGACGGTCGAACAGGATGAAGAAGTTGGTCCCCGTTCACGATCACTTGCAAGCAAAGATGGAGGCCGATGCTTCTGCTCGTCGACTTCAAGTCCCTATGCAGGATGCGTATGACTCACTGTGTCACGACCGCAAGATCGCCCGAGCTGTGTGGCACATTCCCATGCCGGTGTTTTACTTCTGCGCGTTCGTGTCGATGCTGTTCGCACACATCCCAGCGACCAACATGTACGAACAAGGCTACGCTGTGTCCTCGACACTTGCAACTTCAGGAAGCGACACAAGTCACGACAGACTCGACGATGAAATTCTACAACATCGGCCAAATCTCCGACGTCTTCGTCTGGCTGACGGACACATTCGTGCCTTCCGTATTCATAACGGAAGCAACACCCTCACAAAGGACCGATGGGGGCGTGTCGCCTCGTTTAACAAGGTTTTGGGTGCCGTCAACTTCCATGTATCCCAATTGCTACGACGCCTCGGATACATCAACTGAGCAGCGATTGATCAGCTTTGACACGAATGCGACTGATGCTGTTGGCAAAATCTCAGCATTAAAAGCTGGAGGCAATTGGCTCGACTTCTCCACTGAAGAACTTTTGGTCACCATCGTCACGTACAACGGGGAGCTGCAAGGCTACGCGGTCACGGAGATGCAGCTCACTTTCTTGGAAGGAGGCTCGGTCCAGACGCTTTCGTCGACTACACCCGCACTCTCAAGTCCATACAGTGCATCAGTCACTATAGCTGCTGATATCGTCGTCTTGGTCTTCTTCCTGCTAGCGTTAGCCACGCAACTACGCAGACTTTATCGACACCGTCGCACCGGCATTAGAAACTTGATCTGCGGCGACGTCTGGGTCGTTATCGAGCATTCTTCCACTGTGGTTGTTGTCGCTTTCTACTTTGTGTGGATTTCCATCGTTCTACTCATGTACCAGAAGGAATTCCGTGACAATTTAGCATCTCTCGTAGTCGGTGGGAAGGACTGGGCATTCGACGCTGAGGCCCGAGCACGTTTGTACGCTGTAATTGATAGGCTCAAATCTGTGGCAAAACTCACTGTGGCGTTGCGTTTGATCGCCACCCTCGCGGTTTTCGTGCTGAGTCTTCGGATCCTGAAAAGATTCCGCTTTCACCCGCGACTGAGTATTCTCACACGAACTGTGGCGAGTGCGTTGCATCAATTCGGCGCGTTCTTCATCGTATTCATCGTCATCTTCGTGACTTTTGCTGTCTCCGGCACGGTTCTCTTCGGTGATCTAGTTCAAGAGTTTTCATTTTTACAAACTGCGATGGAGACTTGCATCGACATGCTCTTTGGAAACGTCGACTACTCTATTCAGGGGTTGTATGCTCCTGTTTGTATGTTTTACTACTGGGGTTACATGATCGTTGTAAGTCTCGTGCTGCTGAACATGATGCTCGCCATTGTGTTGGACGCTTATGCAGAAGTGAGCAGCGAGAGTTACAAGTCTCAGAACATGTTGGCAGTCTCTCGAATCGCTGACAACATAATGTGGAAGTAGTACCGGTATATATACCGGTACCATTACTCCAGCAGTTACTTGTATTTTTCTTAACATTATTATACAAGGAGAATAGGTTTCGAGCATTTCTAAGCGAGAGGAGCTACATGTATTTCTAACGACGCGACCGCTCGACCAGCTGAGAGCGTGAGGAGGCATCTGTTGCAGCTCAAGCGTCCGCACAACCTCTCGCTAATCGGTATGGAACATCTCGCAGCGCTTTTTTCTTCGCGTAATTTACGGTCGACGGTAGGGCCTCTTGGAGCCATTACCATTGGTCAGAATCTGTCGTGACTTTTGACCAATAGCGACTCGCTACAGAAACAGAAAGTTCTTTTTCTCTCATTCGAGAATCTGCTGCATCGAGGGAAGATGGTAAAGCTCTTCTGTGCGATCGTTGGTGTGGCGGGAAGCGCGTTCTCGGTGCGAGTGGAAGAAAGCGACTCGGTGGATGACGTGAAGAAGGCGATCAAGGCGGAGAAGTCAAACACGATCCAGTGCGACGCAGATGAACTGCAGCTCTTCCTGGCAAAGAAAGACGGCGCGTGGCTGTCAGACGAAAGTGAAGCTGCGCTGGAGCTGGAGAAAAAATATTTACCCAGACATTCAAACGTTGATCGATGGAGAGCAGATGAAGGCCACAAAGACTTTGCGGTGGGTGTTTGGCAAGAACAAGATGCCGCCGCCATCCACCGATCAAATCCACGTGCTGGTGGTGGTTCCGGAGGTCGAATCAAAGCGTCCAGCAAGTAATGATGAAGTTTTGCTGAGTTCTTGAAAAATTGAGAACCACCGAACCCGAGACGAAGACGCTGACCGATCTCACCGACCTGTCTGTGAATGAAGACGAGTTTCAACTCAACAGTCTGTCAACGAAGCAAAAGGTAGTAGTCCGATTGTTATGACACCTGACTTGCACGAGTTTTGGAAGGATTTTGGTGAATTCCCTCCGTATTATTTCGTTCGGAAGGAAGAAGTGGTGTTCTGGGAGGTGATCAAGAAACTCCTGTTAAACAATGACAAGGACCGCGTTGTGATAGTAGGTTCACCGGGTGTCGGAAAGTCCTGCTTTCTTATGCTTATTGCGTTCTACCTGGCGTGTATCCAGAAGAAGAATGTGCTTGTCATACGTCGATTGAAAGAGAGCAAACTTGCGAACGCGGTGGTGTATTTTGATGGCAAAGGAAAATACGCACGCCTAACGAATCTCCGATCGAAGGATTTGTACGCCATCCGCTCCCAAGCTAAGGATGCAACCGTTCTTGTTGATGGTTTCGGGAAACAGAAATGGATGTATCAAACCAACTTCTTCCTTTTCATTTTCTTGCAACGTCGTGCCAGTTCGATGCGAAACAAGATGACAATTCACATGTTGTGGTTTTGCCGGCGTGGCGTGATGCTGACCTGCTGCAGTACGCGAAGTTAACTGACTGGGTGATCGAGACTGGTTTAGCCGTGTACAAGGACCGGTTGAAGGATTCAACTTGGCCAAAACTCGTTGGGGAGCAGTACTTCTACAGTGGTGGGAGTCTACGCGAGTTTTGTAGGACGCGTGATAAGCTTAAAGCCAGAGTTGTGGCCGATTGTGCGGCAGTGGAAGATACCCAAGCTTTCCAATTGGTGTATTCGTATGGTGGTGGTAAAGGTAAAAACCAAGTGGATCGAATTCGGCGTCACTATATTGATGACTGCAGGAAGGAAGAACACTATCAGCTGCGTGCTCACTGGAAACTCTCTGTCGATTCGGGGTATGCGTTGAGTAAGTTGGGGAGGATTGTTGGCATGGACGAGCAGCTAAAGGTTTACACGTATGCAAAATCTATTGGTGCCGGCTTCCATGGCGTCGCATACGAACTATTGCTTCACAGTGCAGTTCAACAACGTAAACCGGTTGTGTTGAAGATGCGGGAAGGGTCAGAATACGAAAAGATCGAAATACGGGTGCCCCACGTTATTTGCAGGGCGAAGCTGAGAAATCGTGCTACGATTGCTTGACCACATTTGGAAATGACACTTACTGGCATCCCGACTACCCGTTCTTTCCTTTCATTGACGCAGTGACCACGTGTGAAGCGTTCCCAAGTGGAAGTAAAGATTCCGAGACAATCGTGGCTTACATTCAGGTGACGATTGCAAGCGAGAAAAGTTCAAGAAGAGAGATTACGCCTGCTGAACGCTGAGATGGATAAAAACCCATCGCTGAAGGACATGAAGCGCGCGTTTGTGGTAGTAGGTCCTGACGCCAGTGTCTGCGAGAGATTTAAACTCCACGATGCGCCAGACCTCAACACGTTTCTAACGATGGTAAGCTGCTTTGACCCGGAACAGCTGAAGCCTAAGCAAGATGTGATGCATGTCGGAGCAGCTAGAGCCTAAACAAGCTTGAGATGGGCTTTACCTGCTTGTGAATGTTCCGATATTTTAGGTGTTGGTGCTCAAATCGTGAGGTGAAGTACCCAAGTGCGAAGATCTGTTGAGTTAATTCAGCTGCTTCTTGCTTCGGCATGCTGCATTAATAAATTGTTTTTTTTTCATTCTGAGTTAGTAATATAGTAAGATGGCTTACTCACCTGAACATTACCAAGCTAACTTTCATGGACGAAACCCCTGGGGTCTCTTCATTGCCAACAACTTGAGACGGTCGAACAGGATGAAGAAGTTGGTCCCCGTTCACGATCACTTGCAAGCAAAGATGGAGGCCGATGCTTCTGCTCGTCGACTTCAAGTCCCTATGCAGGATGCGTATGACTCACTGTGTCACGACCGCAAGATCGCCCGAGCTGTGTGGCACATTCCCATGCCGGTGTTTTACTTCTGCGCGTTCGTGTCGATGCTGTTCGCACACATCCCGATCCGAAGACTCAGCACGAAAACCGCGAGGGTGGCGATCAAACGCAACGCCACAGTGAGTTTTGCCACAGATTTGAGCCTATCAATTACAGCGTACAAACGTGCTCGGGCCTCAGCGTCGAATGCCCAGTCCTTCCCACCGACTACGAGAGATGCTAAATTGTCACGGAATTCCTTCTGGTACATGAGTAGAACGATGGAAATCCACACAAAGTAGAAAGCGACAACAACCACAGTGGAAGAATGCTCGATAACGACCCAGACGTCGCCGCAGATCAAGTTTCTAATGCCGGTGCGACGGTGTCGATAAAGTCTGCGTAGTTGCGTGGCTAACGCTAGCAGGAAGAAGACCAAGACGACGATATCAGCAGCTATAGTGACTGATGCACTGTATGGACTTGAGAGTGCGGGTGTAGTCGACGAAAGCGTCTGGACCGAGCCTCCTTCCAAGAAAGTGAGCTGCATCTCCGTGACCGCGTAGCCTTGCAGCTCCCCGTTGTACGTGACGATGGTGACCAAAAGTTCTTCAGTGGAGAAGTCGAGCCAATTGCCTCCAGCTTTTAATGCTGAGATTTTGCCAACAGCATCAGTCGCATTCGTGTCAAAGCTGATCAATCGCTGCTCAGTTGATGTATCCGAGGCGTCGTAGCAATTGGGATACATGGAAGTTGACGGCACCCAAAACCTTGTTAAACGAGGCGACACGCCCCCATCGGTCCTTTGTGAGGGTGTTGCTTCCGTTATGAATACGGAAGGCACGAATGTGTCCGTCAGCCAGACGAAGACGTCGGAGATTTGGCCGATGTTGTAGAATTTCATCGTCGAGTCTGTCGTGACTTGTGTCGCTTCCTGAAGTTGCAAGTGTCGAGGACACAGCGTAGCCTTGTTCGTACATGTTGGTCGCTGGGATGTGTGCGAACAGCATCGACACGAACGCGCAGAAGTAAAACACCGGCATGGGAATGTGCCACACAGCTCGGGCGATCTTGCGGTCGTGACACAGTGAGTCATACGCATCCTGCATAGGGACTTGAAGTCGACGAGCAGAAGCATCGGCCTCCATCTTTGCTTGCAAGTGATCGTGAACGGGGACCAACTTCTTCATCCTGTTCGACCGTCTCAAGTTGTTGGCAATGAAGAGACCCCAGGGGTTTCGTCCATGAAAGTTAGCTTGGTAATGTTCAGGTGAGTAAGCCATCTTACTATATTACTAACTCAGAATGAAAAAAAAACAATTTATTAATGCAGCATGCCGAAGCAAGAAGCAGCTGAATTAACTCAACAGATCTTCGCACTTGGGTACTTCACCTCACGATTTGAGCACCAACACCTAAAATATCGGAACATTCACAAGCAGGTAAAGCCCATCTCAAGCTTGTTTAGGCTCTAGCTGCTCCGACATGCATCACATCTTGCTTAGGCTTCAGCTGTTCCGGGTCAAAGCAGCTTACCATCGTTAGAAACGTGTTGAGGTCTGGCGCATCGTGGAGTTTAAATCTCTCGCAGACACTGGCGTCAGGACCTACTACCACAAACGCGCGCTTCATGTCCTTCAGCGATGGGTTTTATCCATCTCAGCGTTCAGCAGGCGTAATCTCTCTTTCTTGAACTTTTCTCGCTTGCAATCGTCACCTGAATGTAAGCCACGATTGTCTCGGAATCTTTACTTCCACTTGGGAACGCTTCACACGTGGTCACTGCGTCAATGAAAGGAAAGAACGGGTAGTCGGGATGCCAGTAAGTGTCATTTCCAAATGTGGTCAAGCAATCGTAGCACGATTTCTCAGCTTCGCCCCTGCAAATAACGTGGGGCACCCGTATTTCGATCTTTTCGTATTCTGACCCTTCCCGCATCTTCAACACAACCGGTTTACGTTGTTGAACTGCACTGTGAAGCAATAGTTCGTATGCGACGCCATGGAAGCCGGCACCAATAGATTTTGCATACGTGTAAACCTTTAGCTGCTCGTCCATGCCAACAATCCTCCCCAACTTACTCAACGCATACCCCGAATCGACAGAGAGTTTCCAGTGAGCACGCAGCTGATAGTGTTCTTCCTTCCTGCAGTCATCAATATAGTGACGCCGAATTCGATCCACTTGGTTTTTACCTTTACCACCACCATACGAATACACCAATTGGAAAGCTTGGGTATCTTCCACTGCCGCACAATCGGCCACAACTCTGGCTTTAAGCTTATCACGCGTCCTACAAAACTCGCGTAGACTCCCACCACTGTAGAAGTACTGCTCCCCAACGAGTTTTGGCCAAGTTGAATCCTTCAACCGGTCCTTGTACACGGCTAAACCAGTCTCGATCACCCAGTCAGTTAACTTCGCGTACTGCAGCAGGTCAGCATCACGCCACGCCGGCAAAACCACAACATGTGAATTGTCATCTTGTTTCGCATCGAACTGGCACGACGTTGCAAGAAAATGAAAAGGAAGAAGTTGGTTTGATACATCCATTTCTGTTTCCCGAAAACCATCAACAAGAACGGTTGCATCCTTAGCTTGGGAGCGGATGGCGTACAAATCCTTCGATCGGAGATTCGTTAGGCGTGCGTATTTTCCTTTGCCATCAAAATACACCACCGCGTTCGCAAGTTTGCTCTCTTTCAATCGACGTATGACAAGCACATTCTTCTTCTGGATACACGCCAGGTAGAACGCAATAAGCATAAGAAAGCAGGACTTTCCGACACCCGGTGAACCTACTATCACAACGCGGTCCTTGTCATTGTTTAACAGGAGTTTCTTGATCACCTCCCAGAACACCACTTCTTCCTTCCGAACGAAATAATACGGAGGGAATTCACCAAAATCCTTCCAAAACTCGTGCAAGTCAGGTGTCATAACAATCGGACTACTACCTTTTTGCTTCGTTGACAGACTGTTGAGTTGAAACTCGTCTTCATTCACAGACAGGTCGGTGAGATCGGTCAGCGTCTTCGTCTCGGGTTCGGTGGTTCTCAATTTTTTCAAGAACTCAGCAAAAACTTCATCATTACTTGCTGGACGCTTTGATTCGACCTCCGGAACCACCACCAGCACGTGGATTTGATCGGTGGATGGCGGCGGCATCTTGTTCTTGCCAAACACCCACCGCAAAGTCTTTGTGGCCTTCATCTGCTCTCCATCGATCAACGTTTGAATGTCTGGGTAAATATTTCTTTTCTCCAGCTCCAGCGCAGCTTCACTTTCGTCTGACAGCCACGCGCCGTCTTTCTTTGCCAGGAAGAGCTGCAGTTCATCTGCGTCGCACTGGATCGTGTTTGACTTCTCCGCCTTGATCGCCTTCTTCACGTCATCCACCGAGTCGCTTTCTTCCACTCGCACCGAGAACGCGCTTCCCGCCACACCAACGATCGCACAGAAGAGCTTTACCATCTTCCCTCGATGCAGCAGATTCTCGAATGAGAGAAAAAGAACTTTCTGTTTCTGTAGCGAGTCGCTATTGGTCAAAAGTCACGACAGATTCTGACCAATGGTAATGGCTCCAAGAGGCCCTACCGTCGACCGTAAATTACGCGAAGAAAAAAGCGCTGCGAGATGTTCCATACCGATTAGCGAGAGGTTGTGCGGACGCTTGAGCTGCAACAGATGCCTCCTCACGCTCTCAGCTGGTCGAGCGGTCGCGTCGTTAGAAATACATGTAGCTCCTCTCGCTTAGAAATGCTCGAAACCTATTCTCCTTGTATAATAATGTTAAGAAAAATACAAGTAACTGCTGGAGTAATGGTACCGGTATATATACCGGTACTACTTCCACATTATGTTGTCAGCGATTCGAGAGACTGCCAACATGTTCTGAGACTTGTAACTCTCGCTGCTCACTTCTGCATAAGCGTCCAACACAATGGCGAGCATCATGTTCAGCAGCACGAGACTTACAACGATCATGTAACCCCAGTAGTAAAACATACAAACAGGAGCATACAACCCCTGAATAGAGTAGTCGACGTTTCCAAAGAGCATGTCGATGCAAGTCTCCATCGCAGTTTGTAAAATGAAAACTCTTGAACTAGATCACCGAAGAGAACCGTGCCGGAGACAGCAAAAGTCACGAAGATGACGATGAATACGATGAAGAACGCGCCGAATTGATGCAACGCACTCGCCACAGTTCGTGTGAGAATACTCAGTCGCGGGTGAAAGCGGAATCTTTTCAGGATCCGAAGACTCAGCACGAAAACCGCGAGGGTGGCGATCAAACGCAACGCCACAGTGAGTTTTGCCACAGATTTGAGCCTATCAATTACAGCGTACAAACGTGCTCGGGCCTCAGCGTCGAATGCCCAGTCCTTCCCACCGACTACGAGAGATGCTAAATTGTCACGGAATTCCTTCTGGTACATGAGTAGAACGATGGAAATCCACACAAAGTAGAAAGCGACAACAACCACAGTGGAAGAATGCTCGATAACGACCCAGACGTCGCCGCAGATCAAGTTTCTAATGCCGGTGCGACGGTGTCGATAAAGTCTGCGTAGTTGCGTGGCTAACGCTAGCAGGAAGAAGACCAAGACGACGATATCAGCAGCTATAGTGACTGATGCACTGTATGGACTTGAGAGTGCGGGTGTAGTCGACGAAAGCGTCTGGACCGAGCCTCCTTCCAAGAAAGTGAGCTGCATCTCCGTGACCGCGTAGCCTTGCAGCTCCCCGTTGTACGTGACGATGGTGACCAAAAGTTCTTCAGTGGAGAAGTCGAGCCAATTGCCTCCAGCTTTTAATGCTGAGATTTTGCCAACAGCATCAGTCGCATTCGTGTCAAAGCTGATCAATCGCTGCTCAGTTGATGTATCCGAGGCGTCGTAGCAATTGGGATACATGGAAGTTGACGGCACCCAAAACCTTGTTAAACGAGGCGACACGCCCCCATCGGTCCTTTGTGAGGGTGTTGCTTCCGTTATGAATACGGAAGGCACGAATGTGTCCGTCAGCCAGACGAAGACGTCGGAGATTTGGCCGATGTTGTAGAATTTCATCGTCGAGTCTGTCGTGACTTGTGTCGCTTCCTGAAGTTGCAAGTGTCGAGGACACAGCGTAGCCTTGTTCGTACATAATGGGCGGTGATTCGACGTCATGGATACATGTCACTCATCCAGATTGCGCAATACGAATGAAGATGGCTACATTGGATGAAGTATTTAGTTAGATAGGTCCAAGAACAGCTTGTAGTATCTATAGTTTGAGTAATTGGTAATTTCTTCGGGCGTGGACTTGTCGAGTCCTAGCGCCATCTTGGCGTAAAACTCGGGTCTGTTCTTGGACGCTAACAGCGTCGCTCGTGCTGTCGGTTGCCTTTATTTTGGTTCTTGTGCAGATCAGGTCTGGCGATTTGATCTAGATTTGATGCAATTCAGATCACTCTCCGATGGTGTTGTATAAGCTGCTAAGGTAAAGTGGAGGCAACATCACCAGCCCCATGACGTAATGTGCGTCTTCTAAAGCCATTGTGCATCCGATCTAGATTCAAATAAATGTACTTAGTGCTTTTCGCAGGCTACCTCCACAGATGTCGCCCACCCTATCAGTTTGAGATAAACTGTCTTGATATTTGTATTGAAACCTGGACCCAAAATCAAGAACAGGTTTAAATAAGACCCATTTAAAAATCTACCCAATGCGATGACGTACCGTAGATTCGGAACTTATCGGTCTTCATGATCCACTCGAGCTGCTTCGGGGTGCGGATATTGCTGAAACTCAGCTTGGCAACGATGAACAGTTGAAGGAATAAGCTGTCGCGTACCTCAATATTGATGGTCCACCACCGGATCGCCATCAATTGCCATGCTCATCTTCCAGACAGCAAAAGCTGTTCCATCCAACAACTTTGGTGGCGTTGAGGTCGCTCAAAAGACGCTTTACCAGCAGTGGCTTGCACAAACGGAGACGTATCGAAACAGCAACGTCACTAGTGGCACTATCGGTCCTGACCATCTCCTTACTGTACTGGGAACTGGAAGTGACTTTGGAGGCTTCTGCCACCATTTGGGTGTTGTATCGGCCAATGTGGGCTTCTCACTGTCGGGAAGCTACGGCACCTATCACAGCACCATGGACAGCATCATGTACTCGGAGTTATTCACAGATCCGGACTATGTTTCACATGTGTCCACAAATCAGCTACTGGAACGACAAACTCATGTACTTGGAGCGCCACCTCACTCTGGAATCCGGCCTACCTCATCGTGGCTGGTACAAACACGTCGTGTTTGGTCCAGGTTTCTACGACGGCTACGGCGGCACAGCGTTCCCCGGTCTGGCCGACGGCATCGCCTTCCACGACAGCGCTGAAGCCATTCAAGCACACGTCGACGAAGTGGTGAAGGTGCTGGACGGAGCTGCTGCATTCCTGCTATCAAAGTAGATAGTGTTGATACACACATTATACCAATGGAAGGGCAGCTTCTGGATATCTCGGACTCTGTGTCCTTGAAAGACAACAAGACTACAATTCAAACGCACGTGAGGCCTGCTAGAAGGATGACGCCATACCTCAATGAATACCGTAGCTGCGGTGTTTATCGTGTTCATATCGATCGATCTTCTCTGTGTTTGTCCCAGTCTTCTGGAGAATCGTCATCTGCTTACGCACAATGATCTACCCGTGAAAAGAGAATCCAAGCTGGATGGCGAGAGCTGTAGTCATTGAGAGCGTTACCTTTTTGCTTGTATTATACCAGTACATGTGAGTACAATACGAATCCTTCTTTGATTCAACAAACTCAGCTTGGATGAACAGTTCCAGAGGTGCTTTCGTGGTACAGTAGCACATCACAAGTGACTTTTACCAATGGATGGCAGAAAGACGGACACGGGTGGGCGGTGAAAGTCGCCACTGATTCAAACATTGAACTGCATGCAGGGAAATAGAAAAGTGCATGCGCAAAGCAAGCTTTTTAGGTTGTTAGAGTTCAACGTAAGCAGCGTAACTCATTGATATTAAAATGTTTCTGAAAAATATAAAAAAACAGTTAATTCGGTTATCCTATCAAAACTAAGGTGTCAGCAACCAACATTCAAGCGAACACGGGCTTAGATGGAAAATATCGGTTCAAGTAATATTTCTAGGAGATGCAGATTTTTTTTTTACAAATTCCGATGGGGAGCTGATAATGCATCCCAAATATGTGCCCAAACTGTCCCAAACGCCCCAAGGTCTGAATCGTTGCTGCATCATTTAGGCACAGATTTGGAGCGAAATAATCGATGGCAAAGTCCTAAAATCGTGCCAAAACTGAGATGGTCGTTGAGCGTCCATTCACACATTTCCAACGCTCCCAATTAGGCGGGACTAGCCTATGCGAGCGAAGCACGCGGATGCCAAACCCACGACACAGCATTGCCTTCCTGGCAAGCGGAGGCTTCGCTTGCGAGCCGCAGTGGGCTTAGAATTCTTTCTCGAGCGAGCGCAGCGAGCCTTCAAAATTTTTGGGCTCGCGCGGAGCGCGTACCAGGGTGATAGAATTCATCACTTTGCAGGCCAGGCGCTAGTTGACAAGAATCAAGCCACAGTGAAATATATAATTCTGTCCCATATATGTACCAAAAGCAAAATACATTTGGGAATTGTTTGGGGATTTGGGGCGTTTTAGGGTGCATTATCCGACTTCTTCCGATGTTACAACTAACAACTGCCAGGGTGAAAATCGCAAGCTAAATTGTCGTTATTGTATAAGCGCGTCAGTTATCGCATCATCCGAATTTGCGTTATGGATTGATCAAGTGAGAGATGGCACATCCATTTTCATCGATGCGCTACGTCCAAATAATACAGGAAGTTGCTCTGTCCACGGTGACTGGCTCCTGAAATACAGAGTGGGGTAATCATCTCGTTACTTAAGGAGCGTTTCGTCTTGACAAAGACTTCCAGATTGTGGCTGGGTTCTAAAGGATCATTTCGCAATCGGTATCCTCGCACAAAACACCAAAGCGCAAGCTTCTATCGTGATACATCTATCTTCCAAATCGTTTCCATCATGCGATTCAGTATTTTTCCACTTCTGCTGGTTGTTGGTGCCGTCGTCATTGCTTCATCTCCGCCACGAAAGATACGATGCAACGCAACACCGTAGAGAACAAGATCAAACGCGTTCTCACCGGCTTCGCAATTTTGAGGACGCTGAGAAGAAAAATGCATTGGGTAATACCAAGGCAGGCGATTGTGAACTGACGGTCTCTAACGATGAAGAACGAGAGATCACGCCAGCTCTTACCAAGTCGAGGGCTGTTTTCTTTGTTTTCGTTTTCATGGAGACCGGTCAGACCAGAATACGGGTAGTTAAATAGCTAACCAATCATGAAAACGGTTAGCTTTTTAGCTACCCGTATTCTGGTCTGACCGGTCTTATACCCGGAACATAATGGTTGGAAATGTTCACAGTGCCCTGAGCGCTGCCCGGATGTGATATATGTATGAAGTACAAAAAGATCTCATAGCTATTTCTACGCGGCATCCCAACCTTCACTATTCTTATCGAGTGTCTATTTGTGCTTTGTGGTGATCTGCACCGTGCAAGAGCCTCTTTGCTTTTTACTCAGCCATCTCACTCAACAACGTCCCCCATTCTGAACAAGTCCACTGCAGCTCTTGTGCTCCTAGCCAACGACAGCCATCTAGCCCTGTACTCTATCTGCAACTATGACTCGTCGAAGTACTCGGCCTCCTTCAAAGAAGAAGCGCGCGCAGCGACGAAAGGCGGCAGATGCACAGTCGTTGCAAATTGCAGCTCAAGCCCTTCCTGACACCGTTGACGAAGCCAGTCTTGATGATGATGATGCTACGTCAAGCCCTGCTCAAACCCAACCTGCTGCCCGAGCTAAAACAAACGCGGGTCCAAAACCATCAAGATCTACAAAGGCTTCCGGTACTGCGAGTCATGGTCTTCAAGCAAGAACACTGCCTACCGCTGCAGTACGTCAAAGACTTCCGGTTGCAAGCCGTTCTTAAGATAACGCCTGGTGCTTTTTGGCGTATACAAGGAGATCATACATACCGCAGTGGTATGGTAGTGAATGGCCGGCTATCTGACGAAACTGACGCGATGAAACAAATGACCGATAGACTCGCCACAACGGACCCGAATATGCCAGAGCAAGATATATGGGACCAAGTATGTGCTACTTTTGCCAGACAGAGAAGAGCTGTTGGAGGGGTTGACACAAGAGCAGGTTCTTGGCCATATCCGTCGTATTCGTCGTCGGTACTATGGAGGAGACACCCATGGAGTCGTAGAAGTACCGCCTTTTAAGAACTCCTCCATTCCTTTCTTTCGATTTCACCTGGTGACGGCCCATCCCGATCGTAAAGCAGCACCTAATCTAATTCTCGGCTGGGCGCGCCTAGCGCTCAAAGAGCTGTTGCTGTATAACAGTACCTCCCTCTTTATCGTCGGTACTTTTCGCTCAGTCCCACGAGGGTTCTACCAATGTTTGATTCTGATGATGGATTACCTGGCGCGGAACATGTTCACACCCGTCTACTTCGTACTTTGCACAGCTAAGACAGAGTCCATGCACGATGACGTGCCTATCACGACACCGGAAAGAAAATTACTCCTGCAGAAATTGTCTGCGATTTCGAGTTCATTCTCATCTCCTCCGTTCAGCATCCGTTTCCGAACGCTGAAGTCGTGGGGTGTTTTTTTTTTCATTTTAAACAAGCTCTGCGTCGGCGTATGAAGAACGAACGGGTCTCTGATGACGAGGCTCCAATTGCAATGGAGCATGGTATCTTAGATAACCTCACCGTAATTGATCCGGAGCTTGTTGACCCAAAAGGTATCGCTTGGGTCAGACAGCAGATCGAGTAGAGGTGCATAGCTAAAGGCTGTGGGTATTCGCGCGACAAGTGGAAACGCTTTTGGGTGTACTTCAGGAAAACTTGGCTCGAGCGATACTTCATTACTGAGTGGAATGTGTTTGGCATCCAGAACCACATAGAAAGGTTCAATAGGGAAATGAACGCCTCTTTCAAGCGCCATCCTAGCCTACAACGATCTTGGCTACAAACGCCCTTGGAATAGTGTGGAAATCTGTTGGTGCGTGGTGAAACCGCTTTCTGTCGTGTCTACCACCTGTTTTTACGTAAGTACGACATTTCAGTTTTTAGTGGTTTTTATTTTGGCTTTGGTGCTGGGTTTCAAATCGCATAGTGATAATCTCAAAATAGTTAGGGTAAAACACGGCCCTCTGAAAATACAAGCGCTTCCCGCGGTGCGTAGAAAACTGCCCACAATCGCTGCGCACCGGCACAGTGTCAAAACGTGTGCGCGATCGTAATGTTCCGTTGTAAGCACTCCGTAATGGGGCAGCCAGGGATGCCTCTGGTGACATCCCAGCACCCGAAAGCTCGTAGTTTGAGACGATGCAGCACCTGCACACCCCATGCTGTGGTGCCCGTGATTTGAGATACGTCCCAGTCAACTTGAGTGAGCGCTTCGACGATCACGGGATGATCGTGACGCCAAGCACGTGTGCGGTCCGCCACATCCTGGATGCCATGTCGCCTACTGGTAGCAGGAGTGGCCTTCTTGTAGTGTTTGCGTGGAGTGCGCCAACGGCGCTAGCCTGCCCAGAGACAGACAAGTCTATCCAGCAACGGGTGAAGGTATACCCCGTGTATACATAGACCTATGAGCCGCCGTGAACATCGAGCAGCAAGCTCACGTGATTACGGGATGTTGCCTGTAAGTATCACCGCCGGGTCATGGGAGGATGTATCAATGGTGAGCTCAAAGTGCTCCCCGGACGTGGCGGGCGGAAGCGGCACGCTCACGACCATGGGATGACCTTGACGCGTCGCATGTGGCCTTAGTTCAGCATCATATCCTGAGGTGGAGACCCATTCCGGAAACTGGACAAGTAGCGCAACGAAAAGCGGCCGAATGAGGTCGGGATGCCGGCTGCAATGGAAACGTAGGCGGAGATGTCCTGGTCTGACTTGGCGCCAGCTGGGGATGTCACGGACTTGGGTGCCTGCCTCGAAACTAAATGGTGGAGTGTCACGAGGTAGCAGCGGTTTGACAGCAGTGTACAAGACGCCGATATCCACGTAGGGTACCCATTCAACACAAATTCGGCCGGTCAGTACTCGGAGGACGAGGCGCTGTCCAGCTGCATCTGCTCCACGAAGCTGGCTAAGATCTAGGAGACACTCATTAGCGTCCCACGGCAGCTCTACGGGTATTGCCGATTCTGCCATTGTAGGTAGTCCCTGGAGCGCCGCTTCATGTGGATGCGAAGGTGGTTGGTCCCCGGCCGGTCGTATCATTCTAGCTCCAGCACTCCAGAGATTGAGCCCCGGGGCGAAGCCTCGGCCTGGACCACCCGTGTACCCAGGCGTGAGGTAAACAGGAGGCGCCGCATGCGTCGCTTGGCGGGGGAAGTGGAAGTCTCCGACTGTCGTGTTGAAAATGGTATTGGAGAGTGCCCATGTTTCCACCGCCGTGGCCGCCATCGCTAAGAGCTCCGCCCCCAGATCAGGAAAAGCAAGCCCTCCGTCTGGAACCGATAATCTTGTCACGTCCGCTGCCAGCCAGGTACCCCTGGTGGTAGCATATTCCTCGAAGAAGCCGTGCCATACGTAGTTCCGGATACACTTGTTGAAGCATTGTACCGAAGAGGTGTCCAGCCATGCTGCCGGCCAATGAATAGCGGTTTTGGAATTATTACCGCCGCAGCAACGCGAGCGCGTTGTGCCACTGTAAGAGTCTTCGCGCTGGCCAATAGAATGCGTAGCTGTCGTTGTGCTCCAGCCGTAGTCCACGTGTGATCTACCGATGGAGCACTGCCAGCTTGAGTACCCAGATACCGGCGGTGCTCACCCGGGCCAAGGACCTGGATCCCTAAATCAAGTGTTACTGCCTCTTGCAGGCCGTTTGCGTGAAGCGGGATGAGAACTGTTTAACCCGGAGTCCCGAGGCATCACCAAATTCGCCAACCACCGACAATATTGGCGGGAGTTCCTGCATTCCATTTAGATAAACGGCTGTGTCATCAGCATATCCGGCAACCCGCAACGCAACTTTGGACCTCTGGGTTTGTAACTCCACACCGCGATGGACTTGTCCACTCGCAGGTTGTTGATATAACGGTTCGAGAGCCAATATGAAGAGGAGGGGCGCCAGGGGGCAGCCTTGACGGATGCCCCGTGTGACCGCAACTCGCTGAGAGCGGGAACCATTCGCGAGAAAGCGGACGTTGGTGCCGGTGTGGAGACGCTCCACGAAAGTAACGAAGCGCTGGGGATATCCGTGTCGTCGAAGCGTCGCGTAGAGAAACTCGCGATCTAATGAGTCGTAGGCGTTCTGAAAATCCAAGAGCAGTGCGAAAGCATTCCGTGCTTCCGGAGAAGCATTGGCTATGCGCTAGGCAGCTGAAAAGTAGTCCAGAGTTGTATGAATTTGTCCCCCCGGTACGAATCCATGTTGGAAGTTACTGATCCGACGAGCAAGCGTCTTGCGAACCTCAGTAGTCACTAGTCGCGTGAGGATCTTGTGATCGGTATTCAGGAGCGCCAATGGTCTGTAGTTAAGCGGGTTAACAGTGTCGCCGGACGTTTTGAGGCTGAAGACATCCGCCTCCAGGAAGGAGGCTGGATACACTTGGGCTTCATAGAATAGTCTATAGAGCCGTGTTAGGATCGGCCCGCGTATGCCCTGTACCACTCGTTGCCCAGACGGTCCGGTCCGCAGGCTTTGCCCAGTTTGTATGCCCGAAGCGCCGCTGCCACGGTTGCCTCGGAGATAAAATCAGCGTCTGCAAACACGGTCACGTCCTCACCCGACATCTTGGTCATCCATGTCGACACTTTGTGTACCTTCGTGGGGCTGGTGGGGGCCCCTTGAAGAATTGGAGTCCGGACATCGGCCAAAATGGCAGATTTTGCCGTTGGCGGTCTGGGTGGTGACCCGGGGGCGTCCGCAACTTGGGGATAAAGTTGTCTCCATGCTTGTTAGATATGCGCTGGAAGAACTGTTTGGTGATTTGTCCAGGGAGCCACGCATGCGCCATGTACAGCCGTCTCGACTTCATGCGAGTCCAGTCACGTTTGAGCATGGCGATGCGGAATTGCAGTTTCCGGACTCGAGCGGTGGCCCGTTGCGTGTCGGCCAGCCCGGTGAAGCGCTGGTGTGTTGGCACCGCGGAACCGCGATCGCACGAGCCAGTTTCCTGTTGAGTCTCCGGACTCTCCGACGATATGTGTTAGTTTGACTGCGCCGAGCCTGTCGTTTGGCGTTGATTAGTCCCCGGACAACGAGTCCCTTGGCTGCATCCCATAACTCCTCCGCCTGCTGAGCAGTGATGTCAGCAATCGCAAGTTCCTTGGCGACATCCTCAAGGATGCTGCGGACGGCTTTGTTAGCTGCGTCCTGCGCGTACGCGGGGACCGGAAAGGCCTTGGGTTCTTTGTGGATTCTGCGTGGATTCTTTGTGGATCGAAGATGAAGGAGGACGCCCTTGTGATCCGACCGCAACCCCAGTCGGTCTATCTGTGTCTCCGGCATCCACGATCTCGCCGCATCATTGCAGTACCACCGGTCAAGGCGGCTGGTTGCAAGACCACCTCCAGGCACCCCATTAGGGTAGTGTGTGATGCTCTGTGTAGAAGCGCTCGAGGTCAGCGGGGTCAGTAGTGCCCGGCAGTGACATCTTGAGGCTGTCATGGAGGCCCCAAGACTCAATTAGCCGTTCGAGGGCTTCAGACTTGTGGGTTGTAGCCAAACAACTCTTGGAATGGAATTTTTTTACCAAAGGCCCTTGCTTCGTTTGAGTTGTCGTCTTCATCGGCATCAGTAGTCTTGTCAACTCGTAGCGATCTCAGTGAGTTGGTTGGGTGATTAGCACCGATTGAGAGTGTCTTGGTTTGTCCGTCTACTGCGCCCGCTGAGAGAGTATCGCAGCAGAAGAAAGCGACTATCGTCACCATCAGAGCTTGGTACAAACGCATGGTCATCCGTAGTAAAACAGTAGACAGCAACACTGACTGCACTTGGTGGAAAGTTGCAAACTGCAACGCTTGAGCAGCAAATTAACTCTTTAATCCAAACACCGAGTAGGCGTTTGATTTGATGACTATCCAGTGGTACATGTAGTTCTGCAAAGCTGATCGTGGGCTGGGGATCACGTTTTTGTTGCGTACAACCGTCACGACCAGAAGTTCCTTTATCCATGTAAGCTTACAGTGTATCTGGCTCTGGGCCCGGCAGCCTCCAAAGTCCACAGTTTACACCAGCGACATATCATGAACAGAACTCTTTCAAGGAGACAAATTCATTGTCGAAATAACAGCTCGTCGGTCATCAAACTACACGTTCTACAATGATCCTCATTAGGATTGTCAACTCTGGCTTCTCGATAGTGACACTGTCGATGTCGAAGAAGCCAGAATGCACGACAGTGCATCCATGTCATGCTGTAGAATCTACACAGCCATGGTCCATGGTCTGCACTGTAGCCAATGGGTGTTTCTCACTTACGGCGCTTGAGTTCTCGTGAAATATGGCGGTTGACTACGCGTGCTACATTGCCCACGCGCGTCTGAAGATCTCCGAAGGTGGCGAGTCTTGGAAAAGCTACTTCAGAGTAGAATGTGTCGCTACCTCCCCCGATGACGGCGTTTCAACCAGCGTCGATAACCCTTGCCCAGCATGATTTTTCTCTCAAGCACCAATCTCCGTTTCCATCGTCGATGTCAGTGGAAGTGGGCGTTGCGTAGAGATGACGAGTCCACGTCGTATTTCAGCTCGGCACTTACTTGTAGAGCAGGCTCAAAGGTTTTTAAAGCGTCGTTCAGCACTACAGTAGTGCGTATAACGTGCAGTCGAATGTTCTTTTAAGGTGTGACTCCGAAAAGTTATCGTGGTACGTGGCTGTGGTAGGCCCCGTCCTGGTGGTTCTTGCCAGTTTAAATGTTAAATTATATTAAATCTTATATCATAAATGCTGGCATGTGAAGTCACTCCTAATAAGTGCTTGAAGGCCGCACCACACAGGGTCCCTGTGACAGGGGTGCGTAAAATCAAATAATGGAAAAAATACAATGGGATTTTTTAGGCCGTGTTCGCGCTGAAGACTATTTTGTGATCATATTTTTTTCTTTAATGATTTTCGAAATCGTCGATAACTTAATAAATATCTAAACAATTTTAATTAAAATTGTTTCACGAATTGGTCAGAATTACTACTAGTATATGGTAGGTTAAAAGTGACAGTATATACTATCCGGGCCATACCTACGTACTTGTTTTCGTGAAAACATAAATGTGGCATCTATTATTGCAATAGTAGACTTTCGTTTTTGAGCTAGGTGCATTGATTTCACATGTCAACATAACGACGTCCTATATCTGTACCGGGTTGTGTTGTAGTTCTAGCTGCATCTCCTCCTGCCCACTAGAGCCCCATCTATTCCTACGAGACATCGAAGAGCAGACCTTCTTAGCTCGTTTTCCCCTCTTTTACGCAAATGAAGATGCTTGAGTGAGGCCTGCAGAAAATTGGTTGCAATGTTGAGAAATGACTGAATCATTAATTTTGTCGAAATTGACCTCCATATTAATCCAACATTTTAATTATCCCAACCCTGCCAGCAGACCCACGTTGCTGTCGGACAGAGAAAAGATCTACTTGTTCGATCCCCCCTAATTGTAGAGCGTCTTCTCTGTAAAACTGCTTATCGAAAAAAAAGATATTTCTGTATCTTACTGCGCTCGTACTGGATTGGGATTCCTTTGCAATAAATAGTCCCGTTCGACTTTCTTCGCCGCGACAAAGGGAACAAAAAAATTGGCGATACGCTTGTGAAGTGAAACGACGATTCTATACTACATCTACTACACGTCTTTGGAATGCCCGACGCAGGGCTCTGCTTTTTCAGATCGAAACGGCTTTTTCATAAGGTTGGTGTAGCCTCAACACAACTCTGCCATTCTTCACTAAATGGTGACGGTGTTTTCAGTTACCGGTAAACTGAAAACTCTCGAGCCGCAGCCACAGGCATGCAATCTCCAGCTAATATTCTTAAAATCCCTACCAGTAGGTGAATTGTTATCACTGTCGGAGCTCCAGTGCTTGGAAGATGGTCGACACCAGAACCATCGGATAGATCTTCCAAACTTCGATTATCTACAGTAGACTGTACAATCTTTTAGCGAGTCCGCATACTCGTCCATGGCCTCAAGCCATTCGTCGAGGTTATTTTGCGGAACCCACAAGTGGAATTTCAACAACGCCATCTTGCAAATGGGTCATCATTTGCATTCATTAAAGCGGCAAACTCGTTGCGTTTTGTAGATTTTTTTCCTTTCACGAGCACAGTAATGTGCTTCCCCCTCTCTCCTGTTTAGTTACCCGCTTAAGCGGACGTGAGATATGCCGCCGCTGTGTTGATGACTGCAGCGACATCGTCCACGTGCGCCTGAATCGCAGCGCTGTCGTCCTCGAACACGATACAATCCGAGATACCTGGAAACGCAGTTCCCTTGTAGCCTTCGTAGAAGCCCGGCCCAAAGATCATGTGCTTGAACCACGGGCGGTGCGGCAAACCCGCATCGGAGATGAGGTAGCGCTCAAGACTCACGAGCTTTTCGTTCCAGAAATGACGCTCCGCTTCGGCCTTGCGAATCTCTTTCTTCTTCTTGGGGGTCTTCTCGGCAAATTCGGCAACACGCGCTTGGAAGACCTCGGCATTGCTGCTGAACTTTTCGATCGCTTCGTGAAGTTCAGAATAGTCGACGCTACGTCCCATTTCCTCCGTGATCTTCTCATAACCGGCCAGATCTTCCTGCATCACAAGTCCGTAAGTGGAGAAGTCAAACGGCACAATAGCGTTGTCGACCAAGCGCAGTGTAATAAGGCCCCACCACTTCGTCATCGTTGTGTGCGTTGCGTAGTGCGGGTCGCCCACAGTTTCCATGTACGGAATGCTGTCCATGGTGCTGTGGTACGTGCCGTACATCGCACTACCGACAGTGTAGCCCAAGTTGGCTGAGATAATACCGAGGTGCTGGTAGAAGGCTGTGAAATCGGTACCGGAACCTAAGAATTGGATCAGGTGGTCCGGAGCCAGAGTGCCATCATCGGCACCAACGGCGAGACTCGATCGTCGAATAGCAGTCTGGCTCACCCACTGCTCGTACAAGCTCTCCGTGACATCGATGCCGTGGAAGGGGTTACCAGGAATGACCTGGGCTGTTTCCTGTAGGAACTTAGCAATAGAAGGAGTACCGCCCGTGCTCACAAAAGGGCCAACCACGTTGTCCACATTGACGTATGCCACAGCCTGCTTCTTGAGCAACTCGGCATGGTCTTCTGCGAACTCCGTGCTGCCCAGCAAACCCAATTCCTCACCATCCCACGAAGCGATAACTAGTGTACGGCGTGGCTTCCAGCCATCCTTAAGCAAGTCACCCAAACCGCGAGCTATCTCCAGCATCACAGCCGACCCGCTGGACGGGTCGACAGCTCCGCATACCCACGCATCACGGTGGTTACCGATAATTACCATTTGATCGAGCTCTTCCGTACCTTCAATGGTACCAATAACATCCCAGATGGGGCCAATACTATTATCCATGGCCACATCCAAGTTCAAAACCGTCGCCTCATCATCACCCACGAAGTAGCCGCCATTGTCAAGAATCAGAGCGCCCTGCCAATCCTCAGGAGCCTTCTTGCCCTTAAGAGACTCGAGAATGAAGCGTGCCTGGCCGTAAGACAACGGTAACGTTGGGACGTGCGGGATCGTCTTGCACTCTTCTTTACTTAGATAAGGCTCACCAGGAAGTGATGGGAATCCCGGTGTAAGCGGGTCACCGCCATAGATGGAGTTGTACTGCACCGATCCACGTTGGAAAGAACCCTCCGGTCTCCACGGACCTTCCGGGTATACCGGTCCTTGAGCGTATCCGTCATCTTTTGGGTCTGAGTAAATGAGTACACCCGCCATACCATGTTGTTCCGCCAGCATTACTTTAAGTCCTCGGAAATTTCCTCCATACCTCACCAATGCAATTTTTCCCTTCAACGTGACATTATTGTCCTTCAACCATTGGAAATCCACAGGTCGAGCATAATTGACGTACACCACAGAAGCTGTGACATTCCCTGAGTCTGAGTATCCAAGATACGGTGGCAGAGCGTCTTCATTACTCGTACATGAGTCTCCAGGAACAGAAGTTTCCGTTAAATTGAGTTGTCTCACCGCTTCAGGTGGCGACAGAATACTCAATTTTCGGTGAATCGGTAGCGATAGCAGCGGATAATACTCCACAATTTCAGCCTTAATGCCGAAAGACTCGAAGTGTTCGGCTGTAAATAGCGCCGTCTTGTAGTCCTGGTGGCTACCCGCCGGGTGGGGGACACTGGCGTAAGCTCCATGATACTTGCGGATCTCTGTGGTGTCCACTGAGTCCAAGAACTTGCTCTCGAGCTTAGAAAGACCATCACTTTTGCGTTGATCATCATTCTTGTGCTTGCGACTGAGCGTGGTCGTGTCTTCTGTCTGCTGAGCCTTTTGGACAGCTTCAGGAGCCGTCAAGGGGCTCATTGAACTCGTTACGGCCTCATCTTGACCACTAATGGGTTCGTAGAAGCTCTGCAGAAACATGTAGCTCGCTAAAACGAGAAATAACGTTGCAATGCCCACAGAGCGCCATAATTTGCTAGACACGCGCGGTCGCTCGTCGATATCGGGCACCACGCGGCCGTGGAAGGTGCCGTAAGCTTCGGACATGTTCTCCAGCGTCTCGTGGTCCTCACAGCCGCCGCGGTTGGGCGCAGGAGTCGCGAGCGGCGTCAATAGCGGCATCATCCTCGAGTGCCAGACTGGCGTTTGGTACGCTCATCTCAATTGTCAAAAAATCCGATTTTCTATGTGTGGTGGACACAAGTATACGTAAAACACAATACCAGTAGTAAGGTGTTCAACACCAACATTACTTGACAGTGACGTCAACCATTTTGAAGTCCATTCGGCAATTGAACTCCTTGAGGTTAGATCATGTCGGTGCGGGACGAGCTGGTGCAGCAGGGCGTGCGGTTCCTGCAGCATCCCAAGGTGCAAGACGCGCCGCTGTCGGAGCGGCTGCTGTTCCTGGAGAAGAAGGGGCTCACACCCAAGGAGATCGCGGCGGCGCTCAAGCTCAACGACGAGAAGAACGCGGCACGCGCAGCGCAGGCCGTCGCCTCCGTGGTGCGTCCATAACCTGTAATTAGCAGCCATACCCGTTACGTTACCTGCTAATTGCTGGTGTTTGTGCGATTTTAGACGAGTGGAAAGAGTGGCGAGAGACTACAGGGCCGCGTGGGTGTGCTGGTGGGTGGCAACGTTGGACTGGGGCAGCTCATCGCCGTCAAATTGGCCATGGAGGGCGCGAAGATCGCTATTATTGGTGCTAAGGGAGCCGACGCTCTCAACTCACCGCAGACGAAGAACGTGGAGGCTCAGATTCAAGATCTGAAAGGAGTTACACCTGCTAAAGTCTACGAAGGGGAGCTGCAGAGCTGGAACTTCGTGGATGCAACGTACACAGCCATTGCCAAGGAGTTCGGACGCATTGACTTTGTGGTCAACTGCGTCCCGGCTCCGAAGGAAAGTGGTGTGAAGCCCACAGCGCTAGTGGATGTGGACGCTGCGGCGTGGGACGAAGCCATGGGCGTCTCGGCCAAAGCGGTGTTCCTAAGCTGCAAACGAGCGGTGCAGCAGATGCTTACGCAGGACAACGGAGCTGTTCGCGGACGTATTGTCAACATCTCGTCACTATACGGCATGGTGGCGCGCAAGGGCCACTTTACGTTTGGAGTAGGCAAGGCGGCGATAGTGCAGCTCACGCGTCAGATCGCAGCGGAGTACGCGGCAAGCGGAATCGTTTGCAACGCTGTGGCTCCGGGTTTTATTGACGACTCCATCAACCGTGGTGACTGCCTTGCGCCGGCATCGAACAACCGGATCCCAGCTGAAGAGCCCGGTAAGGCGATGGATGTGGCCAACGCCGTTACTTTCCTCGTGTCCGACGACGCCCGTTACGTTCACGGAATCAACTTGCTCGTGGACGGCGGCTACATGGCGTGCTGAGACCAGTTTAAGCCCCGCACAGTAATCCACGTTTGCTTTTATTTTCTGTATTATATGTGGCACGATCGGACAGTGTCTATCAACACGGAAGCTTAAGCTCCATCTAAAACTTGCCATTCGTGAAGATATTGATCGCGTACGAGAACGCAGCAAAACCTGCGCAGCCAAGACACTGCGCCTGGAAGCCTTGACCTGCTGCGAGTGCCGCTCCCGTGGCGCAACCTGCCACAAGTTCGTTGCCCACGTCGTGACGTCCACGGATCTTCTCGGACGCGCACTCAAGCCCCGAGAACATGGCCGAAATGACGAGGAAGTTGTTGCCCCAGTAGCGACATTTGCCCGTCGTAACACGCCAAGACCCAGCCATCTGTAAGGACACAATAGCAATTATAAGCTACAGTATCCAACATACAATTTACCAGTTAAAATTGCAGCCGTACCGACTCGCGCCACGGCACTTTGGGCAGTTCTCTCTGTCCGGGGAGCGGCACAGGCGGCGTGATGCCTTCGTAGCTGCCCAGCACCAGACCGAAGACGTTGCCCATGACGTACCCTGTTGCAACAGATACAACATACACTGTGAATATAACGGTCAATATTATATAAGACACAATTGTACGCACCCATGGTCGCCGAGAGGAAGAACTTGCCGGCGCATGACTCGGTAATGGGGTTTGGCTGCTGCCACTGCAGGATTTGTGGCGGGTACGCTGGAAGGAACGGGTGGATGCCCACAGTGTCATGCAGCAGATGCATGTTGAGGAAAGAACGAGGAAACAGGAACGGATTGGGCGGAGTCTCCTTGCTCAGATCCTCCACGTGCACACCCAGCCGCGCGTTGGTGGCATCCTCCGCTCCATTGACAGGCGCCATTGTCTAATGTTGCCACATCAATTGTGAACTGTACACAACGTTTACATATATTGGTGTAATTTACATGGAATATAGTAACCAATCGACGGCGATGTGGACGTTGCAGCTGCGAGGTGGACACTATTTTGGACAACTAGCTTATCCTGGTAGTGCTACGTGAGTAGTACGTACAGATTAATTCGGGGAACAAATATGTGGTCCACAGAAAAAGTAGGTACTGCACTAATACAAATTTCAAATGAACCCTCCTTATATTTTCAATATTTCGTATATACAACACAGGTTTTCAAATTACTGCAGGTTTTTCGTGACTTTGCACAGAAAAATATAAATTTGAGCAGGAAATATGGGAGGCGTAGATGATACCCTAGGATAATCATTTTAGACAGGCTTACTTTTGTACCAGCAAGATACGTCTAGCTCTTACTTCAAGATGGTAGTTGAGCAATGACAAGACCTTTCCATCTCCGTCCATCTAGTGTATGGCGGCATTTTTACCTCTGGCAACAAGGCAAGGAGGGACGCTAACCAGTGCCAAATACAACCATGCATACCGGCAGCAGAGCATCGCTGTACATGCGCTCAAGGGTCCGCTGTCGGCGCTGACTTCCCAGAGTTGCAAGGTAAAGTGATTGACGTACCAACGATGCCGTGGGCCACGGCCTGGGGCTCTTTTCGCATCTTACCATGTCCGGCATCATGGGCTACAAGTGATTGAGCCCTCTTTTGTAGGGTCAAGTTTCTGCAGGTCGGGGTCGACTGTAAAGATTACCGCCCAAAACATTGACCAACGAGGTGTACAACATTGGGGCGTAGCTAACCCCGGTCTTCGTTGAAAGGACGACTGCAGCATCTATGAGCGTGACCACCATGCCCACTCACATTCTTCTACAATATCACGTCTTCTCTTTGCATATGCTGTAAATCGGCCTCGAGAGTCTTCTCCAGTACTCTCAAACTCCTGAAGCTGTGTGTCTCTGCTTGCTTTAGCAGGTTTCGCAAATATGGATCGAAATTGACGCGATTACTTGGTAGTGTTATACCCCCGCTCAAGGCGAAGCTCGCACGCCTGTTGGGCAGATGCGTAGATTGACGGTGTGTTGGCCACTCGCTCCGACGCCACAACAGCAAAGTATAACCCTGAAAAAGGGGTGGGGGCTGCGGTAGCGACGAAGTTCGCATACCTGCTGCACAAGTAGTAGTATGTAGGTGCGTAGGTGCGTAAATTGCGCTAAGCGGATCGTAAATGACGCGTCGCCAAGATGAACTTCTCGCTTCAAGACAATGCGATTCGAAGGGGAGACTCTGTCAACCAACCACAAGTTCATACATATCAGTACATCGCTCTTCTAGGCATCATTCCACAACAATACGTACAAGATCTCTGCTCGATTGAATATTCTATGCTGCCGTAGATGCTAACCCCTCGTTAGACGCTTTCTGCTTGTTGGCTGCAAGTTTTGGTCTAACCGCAGCGAGAAATCGAAAAGAAAGCTTCGAGAACTTTGGTCGAAAATTTCCGATCTAGCCGCAGCGAAGAAAGATAGGAAGCGACCACAATGTCGTTTGAAGAAAAAAAATCCTTACAGGTACTTTTGTCAGAATGACGGCGCGCGAGCTCTGGCTTTCTCGGGCAGATCAGTGGGCACGACGGGTACCACAACACCGCGTTAGCGTCAGAGGGGGACTTCTGCGTTTACATTGCGCTGGCAATGTTCCTTTTTAGGTGTTTGGAACTGATGTCCCAGCAAGTGGGAATTGCCTCTACCACGCAGTGTGGACAGCGGCAGAATTTGCAGGCATTCGCCGGCCGTTCGGCATGCTAGCCTCGGATCATGTGTTTCGTGATGAAAAATTACACAATCCGGCTTGTGAAGGAACTGTGGAACGCTTAAAAAGAAATCTTGACGAGCGGCCGATGCTGGATATTGTCAAAATCGTGTTCAACAGAGTTCTGGCAGTGCGGGTGATCTATGGGTTTGTGCATCATGCTGTGAAATACTGAATACTGTTGAGGATTGTGTGAGGCTAATACCTCCTTGATAGACTGGACAGCCCACTCGTTCACCTCGTCGCTCATGCCTCAATTTTTGAAGATGTCCATTTAATTTACCTGAGCGCTACAATTGAGTCACATAACTTACGTGCATGCGCAAAAGATGAGCGCCAAGAGAAAACGCGATCAACGCTTGGACGACGGCGTCGAGGCTGTCTCGGTAAGGCATCCAAGATATGAAGAGTCTGCGTCAAACAACGATGAGGTTTTGTAGATTGTCGACACTAGAAGTAGCACCCGGCGCACCACCAACCGATCCCACCAACGCCTGCGTTTATCCAGTTTCAAGCGTCCACGAGGGGTTGAATCCCAGGAACACAAACAAACGGATCCTGAAATATAATTCGAACGCCATCGACCGTGCGCTTTGCCGCGCATTATTTCTGCTCCAGCGCAGCTTTTAGTTAGATATTGAAGGAAGTACTAGTAAAGTTTGTTGAATGCTCTTACCTGTCTCGCCTCGGTGTAAAGCTCTAGTTTAAGCTGTTCAAAATACGCTGAAGTTGCAGCAACTTCAATTAAACACGATGGGGATAGCAAGAAAAGCACCTTCAAAGCACTCGTTACTCACTACATGTGGCTATGAACTTCAGCGCAAGTTTGGCACGGTTGATCAGTCTGGGTGGAACACACTAAAGTTAGTTTCACCCAGCACCTCGCCAATTCGCTGTCTATAGTGACCACAACAGAAATGCATACACCAGCGATCAGAATACAAGTCTAACGAGATAAATCCCTTTTGTTGACGTACCGATGTAGCGGCCTGAAATTCATTCGCCTGATGACGAAGGACGAGACAAAGTACATCCCCATCAAGGGTACCAGCCAGAGCACTACGCTGTTCGACGACACAGTGCTCGAATACGTGCGGAAGAATTCCAGTAACGTGATTAAAAAGCCTCGGGTCTGTGTGAACACGAGAATACCAACAAACCCGAGCGAAGCCACCTCAAATACGAAGCGGATATTCGGCTGTTCCGCCAGCGACGGCCAAATGTACAGCAGCTTCTCTACTGCGTCCGTGATCGAGGTTTTTCCCTCCGAAAGACCACATTCACAGTACTCATAACCATATTGTACATGCAGAAGGCAGACATCTCGTAGCCAAAGAAATTGAACACGCGGCCCCGCGCCGTCCGAGCTCACAGCGATCGTGCCTGCACATCACGCAAGTCGTTCACCTCTAGGAACAACTCGCGTCCAAGACTCTCGAACGTCAAGATCTCTGCCTCCAGTCCCTTAATATACGTTGTGTCGTCCTGCTAATATACGTCGTGTCGTTCTGTTTCGACAGACGAATCTGAACGTGCGAGAAAAGAATGACCCCTTCTTGTTTTGTTTTTTTCAATTGCAAAAGCTTCATCCTGTCTCCTCGCTGAGGCTCTTAACGTCGCTTCTTCTTGGCGATCAAAATGTCCAAATTATGATGCAGTATCTTCTCCAAGAACTAGATGTCTTCCTCCGCCACTTTCCACCAGAAGAACGTAATGTACTCGTACGGACAGTTAGCTGCACCAAACCCTGACAGTAGACTCACCCGACACACAAGTTCCTAATGGAGAATAACGCTGTCAACAACACTCGTGAGCAGCATATCTCGTCTCCTACAGCTCCAATTTCTCTCCGAACGGCATCAATCGACGCACCTTCAACTGGTTGACTTGGTAGATCTGTTGCTACCTCCTGGTGCCTCGGAACTTGTCTGTTGTTCTTGCTTGCCAAATAGACCGAAGCGAGGTGCTGGTTCCAGTACTCCCCCAAGCATCCAGAAGCTGTAAAGATAAAATAACAACATGACACGCGCCCAAATCGCCCCCTGCTTCCTACCAAGCCATACTCGCTCCCCAACGCATAGAAGAGCGACAAATGCGGCATCAACACCACCAGATACGTCACAGCAATGCGATCCACACGCCAGACCCACTGGCGACTCCCCACGTACATCACGCCCGTCATTCGAACAAAATTATCTGGAAAATGCTCAGTGAGAAGGTCAAGGAGGTGGCGGCGAATAGCAGTGAAGTGGCGGCACTGCGCACTGCGTAGTTTCGGAAGAGCCACGAGGAGAAGAAGAAGCGAGCGAACACGAAGAACTCCAGCCAGCTACACAAGGCCAAGGCCACGTCAGATGCGCCCACAACGCCGCTAGCATTGACGACTGCGTGGTTGAGCTCGATTGGACAAATGGATACATGTTCTCTTTTTTTTTAGGATTGATGACCCAAATGTATATTCTCATTATTTGGATACTGTACGTTGAAACTGTTTTGGGTTGTACTCGGGAGCAATAATAAGTTATTCCGTACAAAAACTACCAAAGTTATTGTATTGATATTATTTGTTCCAACCCCTGGCGTTAAACTAATCGTCCCGCCTCTAAAGGAAAGCACTACCAGCCCAATGCTCTAGTTAATACCATAAGTTGTCCGTAAAGAGAGACTGAATAAGATCGTCTGGATTGCGGCCACCGTGAGCTACACTGTACTCGCCTGAGTGCCTTCTGGTGATCGCCTTCTGGTGACATCCTAAACGTCGATACGACTTGGTGATGGCCAAGGGGACAGCAGTCTGATAAGATGAATAGAGCACGGTAGCAACGGTCATGGCTCTACGTTCGTAGATCCCTTGGATACGATTCAAAGTGCTTGTCGATCGATCAGCTCAGAGGTTGTCATTCCACATTTCTTCTCATCCTGCTCAAGTCACAGCTACAGTGATGAAGTTCTCCACATCCTCCTCGATGGTCTGTATGCTGCTACTTGCAGTCCCCGTCAACGCTTACGGCGAGTGTTCCGACGTCCACGTCGTCTTCGCTTGTGGAAGCACCGAAATGCCTGGTCTCGGCATCTGTGGCGAGCCGTTTGTGAGCAGTATCACCTCGAACCTCGCCGGTCTTACCATCTCGTCATACGCAGTCGACTACGAGGCTTCTGCGACTCAATTGAGCGCGGGTCCCGGTGCTACCGATATGACCAACCACGTCGTGACGGTAGCTCAGCAGTGTCCCGACACGGTCTTCGTACTGGGCGGATACTCTCAAGGCGCCACCGTCACCGACATTTCCATCGGCATCGACACGGTTCTCGGCCAGGGAGAAACTATCCCCGAGGCTTTGGCGCCGCGTATCAAAGCGATCGTGACGTTCGGTAACCCGTTGTTTCTCTTCGGCGAGACGATCGCGAGTTCCAGTCAACTTTATGGATCGAAGGTGATTGAGTTCTGCGAAGACGGCGACCCAGTATGCGGAAACGGCATCAACCCGCTCGCACACCTCATGTATCCGTCGGACGGCAGCGTAACCACAGCGGCCGAGAAAGCTGTTGCGTTAGTGAAAGGGACAAAGTTGCGTGGTTCGGCTAAGACAAGTAGAAATGTTTGTTGTGTCGATAAATTTGTTCTGGTGTTCTTCGCATTTACAAACCTGTTGCAAGCAAGTTTTCAGCCAAGGAGACCATTCGGTTCGTGAAATTATCACTTCAATATGGATGTCCAAACACTCATCCGATGAGCTCAAGACGCCCTACCTTTGCATTGCTAACGCTGCCAAGACCGCTTGATTTGCGTGATGTGTGTACTGTATCACCTCGCTGTCAAGGTGGCGGGGACACCGTTTGCCATCACTGCCCCGTGCAAGCGCGTCACTCACCGGCGGTGAGTCCCCGCACAATGCGTGCTTCAGCTCACTCTTCAATCTGCTCTACCGGAGGCATCGACATCTCTGATGACGTTCGCTCCATTAAAGTCGTACGGCACTTCGCCTGGCGAACGAGAAGCCCCGGTCCCAGACAATGCTGCCGTCCCCAACTCTCAACCAAGACGCTTCGGTGATGCTATCCGAGTTGCTGGTCTCGTCGGTACGTTGGTATTCCTCGGTAGCAGCCTGTTCACGTTGCAGACTTGGACACCGACGTCTGCAACGGAATCCGTGACAGTCTCCAGTACCGTATCGCAGTCGAAGACGACGGTGCCGGCATTGGGTAGTGTCGAGCAAACGTTCATCGATGACGTGCAGCCCAAATAGCTTCAGCAATTCCTTCATGCGTATGCCAGTGTCCCCCACACTTGTGGTACTGAGCAGGACTAGACGGCACTGTGCACTGCTCAACAATGGAAATCATACGGCATCGACGCAGAAATCGTCGAGTACTACACATTGCTGAGTTACCCAGTGCACCGTCGTCTGGCAATCGTGTCGCCCGAGCAGAGCGTTCAAGAACTGAACTTGACAGAGGGATCCATTACTGATGACTCGTGCACGATGGACCCGACGGCATTGCCGCCGTTCCTCGCGTACTCGGCTACTGGTAACGTGACGGCGTCGGTAGTGTACGCGAACTTCGGTACGCAGCAGGATTTTGAATGGCTTGCAAGCCACAACGTCACTCTCGAAGACAAGATTGCATTGGTGCGTTATGGTGCCAACATGCGTGGACTCAAGATGATGGCGGCTGAAAAGTACGGCATGCTCGGCGTGTTAATTTATTCGGACCCGAACGAAGACGGCTTCGCCCGTGGTCCGGTCTACCCTAAGGGTTTCTACCGTCCTGAAGACTCGTTCCAGCGTGGGTCGGTCAACTATATTCCGCTCTACTCTGGTGACCCGATGACTCCCGGTTGGGCATCGATTGAGGGCGCTTCGCGTCTCACGTACGAAGAAGTGACCAATATCCCGCGTGTACCTGTCCTTCCACTTTCGTATGGTCAAGCTCGTCGTATTTTATCAGCTCTGGATGGACAAAAGGCTCCGGATGCCTGGCAAGGAGGGCTTCCGCTCGAATACAAGCTTGGTGATGATGGATCGTTGGTGTTGAACCTTGACGTTGTGCTGGACAACCATGTCGGCACCATTTGGGACGTGATCGGCACGATCAAAGGGGCTGAAGAACCGGATAAACGTGTGGTGCAAGGCAACCATCGCGATGCGTGGGTATGCGGTGCGGTTGACCCGAGCAGTGGCTCAGCTACGTTGATGGAGATTGCTCGTGGACTTGGTGATCTGCTTGGCGTCCGCGTCGCACTATTGTTTTAGTCTCGTGGGATGGTGAGGAGTACGCACTGCTGGGAAGTACTGAGTGGGTCGAGGATAACGCCAAACTACTCAAAGAGGAAGCAGTGGCCTACCTCAATGTTGATCTGTTGGTTGGTCCCCTCATCAGTGCAAGTTCTGCACCATCGATCGCCAAGTTCGTGCAGGACACAGCTAGCCTCCTTTCGGCCAACCCGTTCCACGGCAACAACAGTGAGCTTGATAGTGCTTCAAGTCTCTTGGATCAATGGACTAAGCAAATGGAGGTGTCTCGTTCGACTCCGGGAGGTCTTCCTGCTGCTGGTGCTAAGACTGATCTGACGTTGGCACCCGACCACCTTATCAACTTCATGGGTTCGGGCTCAGACTTCACTCCGTTCTATCAACATCTCGGCGTTATCTCCGTCAATGTGGCGTTTGGACTCACGTACGCTTCATACGGCACCTACCACAGCTCTATGGACAGTTTACACTACATGGAAACGGTAGGTGATCCGCACTACGCGTCTCACGCTAGCATGGCAAAGTGGTGGGGCGTATTGGCATTGCGTCTCGCCAACGACCTCGTCATCCCCTTCGACTTCTCGTCCTACGCTCTTGTCATGCACGACAGACTGAAGCATTTGGAACAACGTTTTGCTGATGCTGGTCTAAGCGTCCAAGTCGTGCAGTTGTACGCCGCTATTGAGAAATTCGGCGCCAATGCTGAAACATTCCAAGCCACGGCACGTGAGCTCCAAAGCAATACGGACGCGTCATCCCTCCGGTCGTGGAACAACAAGGCCGTCCAGCTTGAACGGCAATTGCTCTCGAGCGACGGCCTGCCGCACCGTCCGTGGTACAAGCACGTGATCTTCGGTCCGGGTTTCTACGAAGGCTACGCGGGCGCTGCCTTCCCGGACATCACAGATTGTCTCGCCTTCTACGACGATGCTGCCACAATCCAGATCCATGTCGACGAGGTCACGCGAATTGTTAACGCTGCCGCCGAGTATTTTGTCAGCGTAAATTAAGGGATCCTACTCGCGCTGGGGGTCCTCGCAAAACCAATTTCAGATACTTAGTAGTATGCCAGCCAGTCCCAGTCGCGAGCTCCGAGTCGGAGCCTCCGACACACAAGCGTGAATTGCTTCCATCTCTCTCGTAAAAGTTGCTCGAACAATCCCTTTTCGTCGGTTTGGTTGTCGACGATGTAGAGGGGTTGACTTGAACTCCAATTGAGAGGCCTCACTCTTCACTCCTCTGTCGTCGTAGATATTTCATTCCAGAAGAGAGCGAAACCCATGCATATCTCGGTACTACAAGTATTCATTGTTGATCGGTGATCACTTGAGCATTTTCAAGAGCGAGCTACCGGTAGGAGCCAACAAAGGCGCAGGACTATGGAGAATTATTTGACCACTTCGACGTGCATTTCAACTGTTACTGTTGCTATGCTCAATCAAACTACAACTAGGAAGTTGGCAGCGTCGTTAACGATGCGAGCGACGTCGTTCACGTGCTGCTGAATGGTGGAGCTGTTGTCGCCGAATGCGACACAGTCCGAAATCCCGGGGAACGCAGTGCCGAGGTAGCCTTCGTAGAAGCCCGGACCGAAGATCACGTGCTTGTACCATGAACGGTGAGGCAGGCCGGTCTCATCGATGAGGTGGCGCTCCAGTAGCACCAGCTTCTCGTTCCAACCACGCAGCAATTCGTCGCTTGTACTGTCATTTGCAGCCTCGAACTGCTGGATGTTGGCGTGGAACGTGTTGGCGTTGTTGGTGAAAGTCGCGATGGCAGTGTGCAATTCCGTGAAGTCGACGCTGCGGTTCATCACAAAAATCTTCTCCTCGAAGCCGGCAAGGTCTTCCTTCATCACGAGTCCGTAGGTGGTGAAGTCGAAGGGTACGACCACGTCGGTGGCCAGACGCATGGTCATAAGTCCCCACCACTGAGCCATGTTGGCGTGCGTCGCGTAGTGCGGGTCGCCCAGAGTCTCCATGTACATGAGGCTGTCCATGTTGCTGTGGTAAACACCGTAGACAGCGCCATTGAGTGTGAAGCCCAGGTTGGCCGAGATCACACCCAAATGTTGGTAGAAAGCGGTGAAGTCCGAGCCGGAGCCCATGAACTGGATCAAATGGTCGGGTGCGAGAGTGCCGTCATAGACACCGTAGATCTGAGAGCGGTGACGTGCAGTTTGAGCAGCCCATTGAGCGTACAGACTGTCACCAGGTTCATTACGGGAATCATTCTTGCCGAAAAATTCGTTAGGGGGTACCGCTTTTGCCGTGTCCTCAATGAACTTGGCAATCGATGGCGTGCCCATAGCAAGAGCCAACGGACCCACGACGTTGTCAACGTTAATGTACGCGACAGCATTCTGCTTCAGTTCCTCTGCACGCTCTTCAGCAAACTCCGTACTGCCCAGCAGACCAAACTCTTCACCGTCCCAAGAACCAAGCACAATAGTACGACGAGGTTTCCATCCCTGCTTGACCAACTCACCCAACCCACGAGCGATCTCCATCATGACAGCGGAGCCACTGCTCGGGTCCACAGCGCCACACACCCAAGCATCACGGTGATTGCCGATCAAAACCTGCTGATCAGGTTCGACAGCGCCCTCGATCGTACCAATAACATCCCAGATCGGACCGACCTTGTTGTCCATCAGAACGTCGAGATTTAGCACCAAATACTCATCGTCTCCGAGTCGGTAGCCCTCCGGGTAGGTGAGTCCGCCCTGCCAGGCTTCGGGGGCTTTCCGACCGCCGATCGAACGCAGGATAATATCGGCCTGTTCGTAGGACAGCGGAAGCGCCGGAATGTGCGGAATGCTGTCGACTTCTTCGTACTTGAGCTGTGGAGCTCCTTGAACCGAAGCCCAGCCAGGCGTCAACGGATCACCCGAAGCCAATGAAAGGTACTGCAGCGACCCGCGCTGGAAAGAGCCCTTGGGGCGGTAGATGCCTTCCGGGTAGACAGATCCCTGCACGAATCCGTCCTCCTTCGGGTCCGAGTAGATGATAACAGCGGCCATGCCGTGTTGTTCGGCCAGCGCGACCTTGAGACCACGGAAGTTGCGACCATAACGCACCAGTGCGATTTTGCCTTGCAAAGTCACGTTGTTGCTAACCAGCCAGTCGAAGTCTGCTTCGGTGCCGTAATTGACGTACACGACTGACGCCGTGACGTTGCCCGAGTCCGAGTACGCCAAATAGGGAGGCAACGCATCCGAGTTGTTGGTGCACGTATCGTTGGGCACCGACACTTCCGTCAGGTTGAGTTCGTGCACGCTCTGCTCGGGCGATACAATTGAAAGGCGGCGGTGAATCGGGTACGAGAGCAGCGTGTAGTATTCCTTGATCTCGGCCTTGAGACCGAAGGCCGTGAACTGCTCGGCGGTGTACACTGCGGTCTTGTAGTCTAGTTCGGTGCCGCATGTGTGCGGAACACTGGCGTATGAATGCAGGAACTCACGCAGCTTCTCGGGCTGAACATTGTCAATGAAGGTGCGTTCCGATGCCGTCAACACGGCTGCATTGCGCTCGACGGAGACCTTCTTGGTGACGGGAGTCGACGCGCTCTGGAATAGTAGGAAACCGCCTACAACCACCAGCAGGACAGCAATCACGCCACCGACGCGAACCTTAGTTGAGGACAGGAGCTTCTTCCAGCGGTTGTCACGCTGACGGGGTGAAGGAGCCGACGCCCCGAAGGTGCCGTACGCTTCAGACATCTTAGATGGACACGGCAAAATGCGAAGTGAAGCAGCAGAAGCCCTCGTCACCTTTCATCACAGGAAGGACGCAACACGCCACGCACTTTGCGGACGCACCAGCTGGAACAGTGCCCACATGATGTGTCCTCGTACAGACGAGTCGACGGCGGTCTCCACTACCGAGACTGGTTGTGGTGATCTCTTCCTGGCAGGTCCACTTGGCGTGAGGCAGTGCTGTCGAAGGTCTATGGTCAGGCATCCATCCAAATTGAGGACACACCACACAGCGTCGCTAATCCAGCACACACCAACGCCAAAGATCTGACACCGCACAGCCACGGTCGTGAATCTTGACACAGGTGCCATCCAGTGGTTGGTGTTGCCAACTGGAGGATTGACCTCCGTCGTCGGAGCACATTTACCAGGGATCACCCATGAATCACGGACTGTGATGCTACACTGGTAAGCGGCCCGTGTGCTTCCGCGCAACGTGTTTCAATCTCCGTCCTCTGCGTTGGTACACGGATCCATAGAACGCCACGCTGTCGGAGGTGGTGTCGCGCCTGGTACACTGCAAGTGTAGAGAGCTAGAGCTACACCGATACATCACTGGATACGTAGTTCATTCGGCAACACGATAGAACGTGTTGATCCACTCAATTGCACTTAACGTTTACCGACGGGAGAGGTTCGCAACCATCTTCGGCCGCATTCAAAGCCCTTTGTCTTCCTAATCTTCGTCACTGTCATCCTGTTGGATGCGCTTCAAGCGTTTGACGTAGTATTCCAACTCACAGGCCAGCGTCCGCTTGAGACCCAGCACTTTCTCCTTCCTGCTTGCTGCCTGCGTCAACGCGTCTCCCGTAGAGTTGATGCATTGCACCAGGCGCATCCGCTCCGCGTCCTTGCTTAGCGCTGGGGCAGCAGGCACTAGAACGTCACCCACACGGGTGACAGCACTGCTCTCGGTCGGGTTCCTTTCTGTCAGCTTGCTGCTGGCAGCAGCTCCGTTGATCTTGGTATGGTTACACACCTGGACTGCACCTTCAACTGCTGGGACGTCACTATTAGACTTCTTCAGCAGAACTTGAGCCAGCAGCGCAACGTGATCCTCCTTCGAGCGGATCATTTCGAACTGCTTGGTGCGCACCTTGACGCCCAGCACGTTGAGGTACACACGCAGGTCGCTGAACAGACACTGCTTTAGGGTGGTTTGCAGCTCGTCCATCTTGCCTTCCGTCACGAGCTGCTCCAGCTGCGTCAGTGTCACCTTGTTCGCGGAAACCTTGCTCATGGCTAGGTGGATTCAACTCTGCTGCAAGTCTTGCCGCTGATCTTACTGCCACACATTGATGACACCAGATCTGAGTCATGTTGAAGTTCAGTTTACGTATTACACTCAGCTTTACGTGCACCACACGAAACTATCACTCTTCGTCACTCAACTGGATCCCCCTCCGCTCGTTTTACTGACAACCGCATCCATTTCCTTATTAGCGTTCGACATGGGCAACGAGGTGAGTCGTCCCGCGGAGGACTTGAGCCCGCAGAACTCGGGCGTGGTGCCGCCCCGGTCGCCGTACACACCGACGGGCGGGTCCTCGCGTCGCGCGCAGAGCTTCAATGCGCGCTCTCCGTCGCCGTCTACAGGTAACAACGTGGCTCCCCAGCAACGTCGGACCAGCAGTAGCTCCAGCTTGGGGTCAAACCCTACTTCAAACCCTAAGAAGGAGCGCACGATCCAGCGCATGGACAAGGCCATCCGCCGCCGCGTGCGGGGCGGCATCACGTACAACATGAAGCTGCTGATCCGCGGCGCCAAGGGCACAGGCAAAACGTCGCTGTTTCACCGCCTCAAGGGCGAGCCAATACCAGAGACGCACCAGTCCACGCCGCAGCTCCAATCAGCCACAATTAACTGGAGTTTCCGTCAGAATCTAGAGGAGAACGTCAAATGTGAAGTTTGGGACGTGGTGGACAAGGGATTTATCCCTGTGGAAGCTCAAGAAGGCGGACAAGAAGGTCCTAATGTGTCTCAACATGCTACAGCAGGTATCAGTGCTGAACACGGAGGGTTGCAGAGTGGGGGGAGTCTGTCAGCGGAAGCTGCTATACAGAACGGAACCCACTCGGTGGCTATTGTGGACGCCTCGACGGTGGACGTGTATCATGAAGCTCACGGAGTCATCTTCTTGTTGGATATTACAAAGTGGGATTCGCTGGAGTACGTGAAACAGCAGCTAAACAATGTGCCGGTGCACATTCCGACGTTAGTACTGGGCAATTTTAGAGATCAAGGAGCACAGAGGAAGATCTTTAAGGAAGATATCCAGGAACTTCTGTATGGATCGAGCGGCAGGCCGCAACATCAGCAGTGGAGACGACCTATTGAGTTACTGTATTTCGAGTGCTCGCTGCTGAATTGCTATGGACTGAAATCGCTGCACCAATACGTCGGTATCCCGTTCTTGCAGCTGAAGTTGGCGACTATCAGACAGCAGATGCGTATTGTGGAAGGCGAATTCGTGCATTTGAAGCACGATGTGCAGGCTACTATCAGCGAACAGCGCTACGCTGACTATGTTGAGCATATCAAGGCTACAGGATCGGATATTCGGACAGGTAGAAGGGGTTCTGGTAACGGAAACACACCACCATCAGTATCGCGAAATAACTCCGTCAGGTTATCTCCCAGGGAAAAGAGCGAGACAAAACAAGATGGCGCGGACGATGATGTCAGCGTGGTAAGAAAGGAGAGTGGTGCTGGAACTCCTCGGAACCCAAATACGAATTTGGTTACTGGAGCAACGGTAGGTGCTGGAAAATCGCAACTGGAAAAGGGCATGGATCAGACTCAGGATATGGAGGATTTACCTGCGAGAAACAGCAGTGCTGTAATTCAGTCAGCGCCGCGACTGGTGTTTGAACACAAGGAAAGCGTGGCATCTATTCCGGACGATGTAGTAGTGGAAGACAAAGCAGCACACATTGAAGATGACTCCGCGTCGCCTGAGGATCGGAGTGGTAAACTTCGTGAAGCAAACAAGACAGGTTGGGCTAGCCCAACCCGTCACAGGAAAGCGTCAGTGGAAGAAGTGATGCATCTTGAGGATTTTCAAGTTCCAAAAGCACGTATTAGTGATTTGGATCACTTTTATTCGGAGGATGAGAGTGATGAAGACGTTGGCGATAACGATGAGGATGTTGTGGTTGCACCTGTGAATGGGTCGATGAAGGCTACTATCAGCGGTGTTTACCACAAGCAACGTTTCCTTGATTCTGGTTCTTCGGACTCGGATGAAAGTACATCAGTCGAAACTCAACGTAGGCGAAAAGAAAAGGCACCCCGTAAGATCTCCCCACGCCGTACAGCGACGAAACAGACAAGCTCAACAGGCCAAGCGGTGCCTAGACCCCCTCAGTCTTCGCCATCTCCACCATCACCACACCCACCAACAGCTCCTTCTCGAATGAAACAGAGAAGCAGGCTGGGGTCTCCAGCCCGATCGCAACCTAACAGCCCAGTCAAGGACTCTAAGGATGGATCTTGCGAGATCTCACCAAAACAGCGGCAAGCAACAAGTTCTGTTAGCGACGGAGCTGAAGCTGTGCCCCCCAAACCTCCTACTGCCATGCCTACATCTCCTTCCATTCGTCATTCAAGCCCACGGATTAAGAGCGAAACCTCTGTTGCGGTAGTATCTGCCGAAACTCGTGCATCCCTGTTGCAGGACGAAAGTGATACGAAGAACGAGTCATTGTCGGGCGAGGAGCCTGAATTGACTGGCACAGAAGTCGCTACTGAACGTGTTGGTGAAAAAGAGTTCCGGAAAAACTCCACGATTGATGCAGATGACGATGATGTCGTGTCTCCCTCCATTAATACTGATGCTAGTGACAGTATCGCATCGCATGAGACTGAATTACCCGGAATGGATAGGCGGATTGAGGATGTCTACCGTTCAGGCGCCTTACGTAACAGCGTCAACGATGAGCCGGAGGATGTTGCTCGTATTTCAGCATACGAGCAAGAACACAACCCCATTAAAACAGGACCTGAAGGAGTGTCAGTTGCCGATACAAACGAGTTGGAAGTTGGCTTAGGTGCTAGCTCCAATGAGCTGAATAGTTTCATCGCGGATGATGGCGACGGCGATGGCGACGAAGACAACACACTGCAAGATGACACGGTTAAAGCTGATGAAACAATCGAGCCACAACTTTCGACGTCATCGCATCATCGCCCCGAGGTACTAGTGAGTGCTGGAGAGAGTGACAGCGACACAGATGATCAGGATGACCCAGCAGAAATGTCTTCGCTGCAAGCATCCTTACCAATTCCTGAACGATCAGCGTCATCAGTGCTATCATTTGCTCCCGTATCGTCAGCTTTAATGGGAACGGTGAACCAGGGCCAGGAACAGACCAAGGGGCATTACCACAAAAGAAATCATGACGAAGCGGGCGACCTCCTCTCTTTATCTGCCCTTCAAGCGTCGTTGCCGTTGCCTGGTGAAGCTTCGGCATCACTGCCACCAACCATGCCTGAAAGTGCTGTGGCGGCAGGATACTCGAATGATAGTAACGGCTCCCGAACAAGCGCAAAGGATATGCAGTTGTCTGACCTCCAAACTACGCCTTCCAACGCCGCAGTCAAACCAGTTGTACCCGAGTTTGCGAGTGTTGTTCCAAGCAACGATCTGGAGGCGTTTTTGAACGAAAGTGATAGTGATTCAGATGAAGCGCTGCCACTGAGTTACTCCGAGCCTGCAGCGGGAAAGAAGCAAATTAACAGAAGACCGATGGTCGAGTCAAGTGATAATGAGGACGACGAAGAAGACGAGGACCGGTTCGCGAGCTACAGTCTCAGTAAGAAGAAGAGATCCGAACGTAGACGGCAGCAGAAGGAAGACTTGCGTCAGCTGAATGCCGCTCTCGATATGGAAAACGATCCTTTTGCTCCATCAGCGAGTGGTATAGCAGCATCGGATTCGTCATTTGGGACCTCGGACGTGATGGAGGCCATTCGCAAGGCGCAAGAAGAGGCTATGCGTATGCTTCCGACTGAGCCGGCACCTGCTGACGACACCGCTGATTCGAGCTCTTCGAAGAAGAAGCACAAGCACAAACACAAGAAGGAACACAAGCACAAGAAGACGGAGGGCGACGAGAAGTTGTCGAGAAAGAGCAGCCGGAAGTCCGGGTCAAGCTCGCGCTCGAAGAAATGCCGCCCCCAAGTGGAGGACGACCACATGTAAACGGTGCAGTATCACCAGGCGAAACGGCGGGACTAGTTCGACCAGCAAGGTGCTGAGCAGTTTGCAGCCAAGACGAATATAGAGAAGTCGTTGCCAGTGCAGCCCACCAACTGTCCTGGCAGTCACGTCCGATAGTTTAATCTGCGATCCAGAGGTGTTCTGGCCTCGACGCTGAGCTGGAAATTTTGTGTGTGAACGACCAACGAAATGGAGCCCGCCGACACAAAGCGGCTACTGAACACGTTTCCAGTCGCGAAACAACTTTGCATTGCCATGCAGCATTTCGATTGGAGCCCCAGGTCACAAGATGCTTTAATTGTGAAGGTAAGATCTATCAAGTGGTGCGTGTTTTCAACTCGGCAGATCTCGCCAGTTGTGAAACGTTTCGTGCCGCTCACTCGCTTGCATCCTAGTAGGCCTCCCAATCCTGTCAGCATGCCACACGTGCTCATGATTGAGCCAGGAGAACCACCTCATTTCATGTATCGCTGCATGTCTTGCATTCGTTTCACGATTTCTGTGCGACGCTTGAAGACCTCGCACGAAGGTTATCTAGCGTTTTCTGAATTGACGTCGGAATAATGCTGACCGCTGGTCGCTTAAGACCGAGGTAAGGGAGCCGTAGATAGCCCGCACACTTTCGGTTTTGCAGCCAACGCCACGCATCCCACGCCAACTAACGTCCACCCGACTAACCAGACCTCTTCACAACATGCACATGTTGTTCCAAAGCGAGGCGACCTACAGGCGGCGCCGCTCCTGGATGCCGCGCAACGGGGACGAGCCTGCAGCTGCTGTGACGCTGAGCGTCAGATCAAACAACAACACAGTGATGATAGGCCCCCAGCACCCGCGAGTTCAAGGCAAGTCACGCAACTGCAAGACCAGGAGAGAGACCAAGGCGGTGAAGCGCCGTGGGCAGCGACTACAGAAAAGCGAGCCAGATATCGAGCATGACAGCGACGAAGAGGAGGCAGATAACCAGGATGTGGAATATCAGGAGGAAGGAGGAACGATGGCGCTTCGGGGCGAGGTGCTGGCCATGCAGATGGAGATCGAATCGTTGCAGCGACGGCGGCTCCTGCTGGACTCGGCCATGGTTAATGCACACACCAACGCGGTGGCGCATGCGATCGACCTCACTAAGGGCTTCTACGTGCACTTCTCTAACGGTTTCGACCCGGTGAACCACCCGGCGCAATCCAGACAGGCAGAAACATTTCTTCGAGGAATTATGAGGAAAGACGTCATTTGTACTGAATTCCAGGGCGTCGACTTGTTCTTGAACCAGTACAAGATCTGCACCGAGGGTCATGCTTCCATGCGCGTGTTCGTCCATGATATTATCGTCAACACTGAAGGTTCGTCGTCGCTAGATGGAGATATTCAAATATTGGCGAAGGCCACTGCGCGCTTCCGTGTAAGCAGAGCAACGCTGGAGAAGTTCATTCCGCGCATTATCGACGACGAAGAGCTGACACAGCAACTTATTGGCAAGGAGTACGCTATTCAATACGACAAGGTATTCCACTTTAAGCACGGCCGAGTGTTCCAGCACGAATCGCAAATCGATATGTGCAATAGCATGCTGGAGATGACGCAGAATCCTTTAGTAGCCATGAAGCTTCTGGAGGCGTCGCTCATGACGAAGCACGGCCACCTCAAATTGGATAGTAATATCGTAGAGGACATGAACCAACTCGAGAATACGGTCTTGTAAAGCTTTGCTTCAACCAAAGTGAAAACTGGACGTGTAAGTCGTTTGACAAGAGCACCAGATGAAGCCGTTCAGTCAACCGACAAGTATACATGTACTGAGGTGGCCCAAACTTCTGGTTAACATAAGCAAAGGTATGCACGATGCGAACACCTTCATGCTTGTCCGCCAACGATCACCAAGTAGAGCAAGGCCAACAACCCGATCGAGAAGATCACCAGATCCTGCACCACGCGCTTCCAGCGGTAGTCTTCGGCTCGCGCCTTCTTCAGCTCATCAGAAACGAGCTTGTTGTCGTCTATCAAATTGTAAGTCTGCCCAGACAAAGTCGCGCTGTGCACGAAGAAGCTCTGAAGTTTAGTGAAGTGAATGTACCCGGGTCGATCAGATTAGAGTAGCTCAGTGGGCCTTAGCAACGTACAGTATCACACTGCAAAACCCGCCCAATTTTTATTAAAATAATGTGGGTTATTTGGTTATTTTTTTAATTTGGTTTCAACCCTCTGTATGGCTGAAGCGTCCCTCAGCTCTCGCTCACTCTGCTTTCACACGATCTAGAGATGCATTAATCAAAACCACGACCTAGCAGTAAGCTGTACACTTGAACGAGGCTGTTTTGCAGATCCTTTAGGTGTACGACGACAAAATTGTAAAAAAAAACAAGAAAATGGTGGAAACCCTGCGGCAGGTTCACACAATTTAGCTGTGCTTTGCTCTATGGATATGGCAGTAAAATGCGCTTCTTGCGCAAAATCGCACTTAGATTTAATGGATAGTCCACGTATTGAGGTTTGGACCCCAATCAGTATTGCGAAACGCTTATTGGATTTATATAATTGTTATAGAAATTTGCCGAGCTCTGCAGCTCACGTTGGCCGACATCTAGAAAGTGCCCTCAGTCCACTTCAACGCATCTGCTGCGAAAACTACGACGGTACGGGCCCCTTCAAGTTAGAATAACGCACCTAAACATTAAATATGCTAGGTTGCAGCAGCGTAAAAAAATTGTCAAATTTTACATCGACCTAGACTGGTATTAGTTTCTATGTTTTCTTCGCGCAACATCCAATTCACTAACGCGCGGACTTAACAGAGAGGGAGACGACACAGTCAACATTTTCGTACTTAATCGAACCGAAGCAGGTATAAATTCCTACATTAAAATTCGCTTGAAGTGTGTGCGTTTCCTCGTTAAACCTGTTTCTGATAGCCGGATCTAAATCATCAGGTTATGATTTCACAGAAAATCGGACCTCGCTCGGATCGCTCCTTAACTCTGAAATAAATTTCAGAGAACTCCATTGGACGCTATATGCTTTGGATCGTTACGGTAAGGAACACGTTTAATGAACCGGGCTGACGACACAACTGGGTTTGAGGCGCGTCTCCAATGCCCGTTTGCAGCTGCAAAAGTAAAGATCACTCTTGCAAAAACACACCTTTGTGGAGGAAGGGCCCCAAGTCTACATTGTCAGCTATGATTTGATACATGGATTTACGATAACACCCACTTAGTCATCGATTAGTGCATCGTTATCATTCCTAGTTACGCGTTCATAAAACATTCTGCTGCCGAGCTGAGCACTTGCTGGCTTTGGCCTATGTTGGCGACAACTTAGAGAATGGAACTCACGGCGTTGCCCAGGCCAATCAGCGTACCCATCACGCCGACGCCGTAGCACAGCGAGCGCATGGGCTGCAGCGCATTCGCGTACGCGTACGTGTGCAGGCAGCGCGCCGCCGTGAACGCGATCATGGCGCGGTAGTGGACTTTGGAGTCAGCTCCAGCCATAATGCCCGCGCCAAAGATAAGAAGTCCCAATGGAATGGTTTCGAGATCGCTCATGACGATGCTTCCCCAACGCCGCGCAGCCTCGAGGGTCTTGGTATCGTTGGTCTGGTCAAGGCCGAAGGTCTGTTTCTTAGCTAACGGGAACATGGTGTCCTCAGGCGGACGTCCACCCGTGGCGAACTTCCTGGCACCCTGGATCATGGTAGCCGCCATGAACTTGAGATACAGCACCGAAGTGCACGCGACGTAAACCTTAACACTGCCGTTCACCATTGTAAGGTGTGGTCGATTCTCTTGTTGTGGGTCTTGTGGTTTGTCGTGGAAAATGAATTGTGGCGAAGGTCGTAGCTTGGACGCTGTGGCAGCCAAGTTGAAGTAGTTGGTAACTTTTGTAGGGGGTCAGCGTTTTTGGTTGTCTCAAGCTGAGACTTTCAACGGTAGCGGCCACAGATGCGAACGCTATTCAACGAAAGATAACGAATCGAAAAAGAATCATGTAGGGTTCTCTATTTGAATTCATTTAAGGCCTTACTACAACTAAACTGGACAACGCACCGCAGTCGTGTTCTAGACCATTTCGACTTAAACGTAGGTGATGGTGCTGGGCGAGTATTTGCAGAGGTTGCCCGACGGACCGGCGCCGGCCTCGTCCGGCTCACCACCCGACGTATTGCCGTCCGACCACGAGCACACGTTGATCTTCTTGCCCTTAATCTTGATGTTCTCCAACGTGGCCTGGTCGCCCCAGTTCTCGTTCACCGTGACGATACTGACGCGGCCGTCGACGGCGTAGACGTTCTTGACGTTGACCTTGAGGCGCTTGAGGCCGCACGTGCCGCACGAGCGGTAAAGCTTGCCGAAGTCCTCGACGTAGAAACCCTCGATGGAGACGGTGCCCTGGCCGTTGTGCTGCACAACCTTGTCCTGCGCCGAGCGCGCGCCACCACCGATCACCTTGGTCACGCTGCCGGACGAGCCGCCCTTGATGCTCAGCGCGTCCTCGCACACGTCGTCCCACCACACGTTCTGGATCGTGCAGCCGCTCTGTTCGCAGTGCACACCCTCCATTTGGTCCTGTCCGATGATCACGTTCTTGAGCGTGCCACCGGCCTCGACACGGAACACGGCGGTCTGCCAGCCGCTCTCGTGCTGACCGGCGCACTTGATGTTGGAACGCTGGTACGTTTTCATCTTGCCGTCGAAGACCTCGCCAGACTTGACGACGTAGGGCTCATCGAAGAACTCGTCGCCCTGGCTGGTGGGCCACGCTCCAGTGGGCATAGGTGCCGCCTCCGAGCGCTTGGCAGCACCCGAAGCGATGGCAGCCGTCGCGGCAAGCGCAACCGAAACGAAAGAAAAAGCGTTCACCATGGTTTGATAGTAGAGATAGTTTAGTGGTCGCTTGGTTGCTGCGAAGAGCGCAAATTGAATAATGAATGACGAGCGTGACTTTCGCAGCGATCGATGGCTGCATACAGCAGCTCGCGAATCTAACGCAACAAAAGACTGGCACAGGCAGGCAGGGCAAATCCTGTCGATGTCGTCTGAGTAGGCTCCGTATTGCCAGATGCTGACACGCTTAAGATTACCCCGAGATCGATCGAAGGACGGGTAATTTGATGACCATCGCGAGCTTGCATGCCGGCAGGCCACATGCTGGCTACATGTATACAACGTCGAGATCCGGGTGCGCAAACAATTAATCCTAGTCCGTTAGTGACTAAAGTACTGTAGCATAGCATTATTCTGCCAGTGCACGTTCAGTTGCAATCGTACTACATTTAAGTACATGTACATGTAGTACACCTTGTCCGAGTCCACGTCGAATGGCGTTGCAGCCTGCAACACCATACGACTTGCAGGATTCCACATTACCACCGTGCGCATCAGCCGCCAGATCTGCACCAGGTGTCGATTACAGCAAGACCACAAGTTTGCGGCCGAAAACAGTGGCGAGAACCAGCGAAAAGAATGGACGGACGGCGGAATGTCGCTTGGTCGCTTTGGTGCCGTCGTTTTGCCTTGTGCCCTAAAAAGGACTCTGACTATTTAGTGCATGCTGTGCCGGGAACGTAGCGCACAGCAGCTTCTGTTAATGATACGGTACTTTGGCAAATTCTCATTGTGTTGTTTTCAGAAATGTTTCTCGCCATCAAAATTGGATTTTAAACCTCGCATTGCGAGCCGCGCAGATGTCTAGCGGACCAACAGCCGGAGCAGTGGGCTAGCCCAAGCTGTGCTGGGTTGGTCACGAGCACCGCGGCGTTTGCAGAGGTTCCCAGACGCAGCAATAGACATGAGCGATGCGCACAACAGCTGGCTCAGTTTCTCGCGGAGTGAGGATGGCTGCGTGAGTTCCGTGCCGAGTGTTAGATATACAAGTAGTTAGTTGAGTCAGCAATGTGGTAACGCTAGGGCCTGTTCGTCATTCAGGGTCGGCACTTAAGATCACAGAGCGCAACCACCGGTAGGTATGCGTTCAACAAAGAGCAAGTTGGCAAGGAATACTGCGGTGGTCGAGCGACTAACAGCGTTGGTCGTCACGACGACAACGATGTGCGAGCTCCTAGCTTTTAATAAACATCGGGTCTTGGCGAAAAGGTCCACATGTTCCCAGTTCCGGGGATCTGAGCGGTGGACGGAGTGGCTGGTTACGGAGTAGCAATGGCTTCAGTGAGCGGTTATACAGTCCTGCACCGCGTTTTCGACACCGCTATAAACACATAAAATAGGATAATTTATCGTGATTTGAACACTTTATAGGTCAAAACTACTCCTGACAAATCATCGATTGGAGGTATTTATATGGTCCGCCCTGCCGAAAACGAGGTGCACAACTGTATATGGAACTGGAAAGGTACATGTACATGTACATGTACATAGTCTCCCGCGGTGTCGAAATGTGTGGACATTGGGCGGGGATGAGGGCGATTCTCTTGTGGCTAGTTCCCAGTTTATCAACTCAATTTCCTACCGCTAGTATTTTTATTTCAAACTCATTGAAACTGTAAAAAGCAAAGTGCAGTTGTAAGATATCAGATTTAACAGCCTAACATCAACAAAGGATTCATATCTTACTACTTCTAACTACTGAAGTACTCGTTCTCAGCTTTTTGTTTTGTCCCGAAGGCAAACACGACCTGGAGGTGGTACGGAGTCAGTAAAACTATCGGCGACAATCGTGGGAAGTATGTACCCGTTTGTAGGATTATCCATCCTTAATATGGGTTTTATAGTTAAACCTGTTCATTCCCAAAAAGTGTCAACAGGTTTATTCTGGAAATCGGAAGAGCTAGAGCCAAAACATAGACCTAGTGCTAGCTCAAAATAGATCCAACGGCTGCAAACAATGCGTCAATAGCGTCAATATGTAGGAAACTTTCATTACCACGATGAGGACACCTCTACCAAGCCGAACTGCTGGATACTGTTCAGCTTTGCATCAACGCGTCCAGGCCGTCCGTCTTCGCAGATATGGAAAGTTCAGTCTTCTCCTCCTCGTCAAGTCTCGGATTTCTGCAAAGATTGCAAGCAACTTGCACGCTACCACAAGAAGTCCGATCAACGCTTGTCGAGTTTTGCATGCCTGAAATTTCACGTTACGATAAGAATGTCGTAAACGAGAGCAGCGCGATACATTTTCCCGTTATTATGACCCCTTCCTGAGAGTTGAAGATGCTACTTGCTTAAAGCGCTCCAAGCATGCCGTCCAGGCGTTGCCCTGCTAATTCGCAAACAACTTCTTATCTTGGAGATCCATTCACAAAATTTACCCGATCAGGTTCTTTTACAATTGTGCCGCGCACGCCCTTCTCGACTCAACCTTCATCCACACCAAACTCAACAAAGTATTGGGCGCTCCAACTGCTTTACATCAAGGCTAAAGTATTGATGAGTAGAACCAAGAGACAGGAGCAAAAAGGTTAAGCATTGCACAAAACCAAGGTTCTATTGGTTTAAACCACTGTAAACCCTAAAACCTAATGTCATTTTTAGAAAAGTGACAGGTTTTACCAGCCCTGCAGATAAGTGATTATTGTTTCGTATCCGACAAGTTTTTCGTGTTAGATTGTTGTTTGAGCTGTTGTTTGCCTTCGGGACAAAACAAAAAGCTGAGAACGAGTACTTCAGTAGTTAGAAGTAGTAAGATATGAATCCTTTGTTGATGTTAGGCTGTTAAATCTGATATCTTACAACTGCACTTTGCTTTTTACAGTTTCAATGAGTTTGAAATAAAAACACTAGCGGTAGGAAATTGAGTTGATAAACTGGGAACTAGCCACAAGAGAATCGCCCTCATCCCCGCCCAATGTCCACACATTTCGACACCGCGGGAGACTATGTACATGTACATGTACATGTACCTTTCCAGTTCCATATACAGTTGTGCACCTCGTTTTCGGCAGGGCGGACCATATAAATACCTCCAATCGATGATTTGTCAGGAGTAGTTTTGACCTATAAAGTGTTCAAATCACGATAAATTATCCTATTTTATGTGTTTATAGCGGTGTCGAAAACGCGGTGCAGGACTGTATAACCGCTCACTGAAGCCATTGCTACTCCGTAACCAGCCACTCCGTCCACCGCTCAGATCCCCGGAACTGGGAACATGTGGACCTTTTCGCCAAGACCCGATGTTTATTAAAAGCTAGGAGCTCGCACATCGTTGTCGTCGTGACGACCAACGCTGTTAGTCGCTCGACCACCGCAGTATTCCTTGCCAACTTGCTCTTTGTTGAACGCATACCTACCGGTGGTTGCGCTCTGTGATCTTAAGTGCCGACCCTGAATGACGAACAGGCCCTAGCGTTACCACATTGCTGACTCAACTAACTACTTGTATATCTAACACTCGGCACGGAACTCACGCAGCCATCCTCACTCCGCGAGAAACTGAGCCAGCTGTTGTGCGCATCGCTCATGTCTATTGCTGCGTCTGGGAACCTCTGCAAACGCCGCGGTGCTCGTGACCAACCCAGCACAGCTTGGGCTAGCCCACTGCTCCGGCTGTTGGTCCGCTAGACATCTGCGCGGCTCGCAATGCGAGGTTTAAAATCCAATTTTGATGGCGAGAAACATTTCTGAAAACAACACAATGAGAATTTGCCAAAGTACCGTATCATTAACAGAAGCTGCTGTGCGCTACGTTCCCGGCACAGCATGCACTAAATAGTCAGAGTCCTTTTTAGGGCACAAGGCAAAACGACGGCACCAAAGCGACCAAGCGACATTCCGCCGTCCGTCCATTCTTTTCGCTGGTTCTCGCCACTGTTTTCGGCCGCAAACTTGTGGTCTTGCTGTAATCGACACCTGGTGCAGATCTGGCGGCTGATGCGCACGGTGGTAATGTGGAATCCTGCAAGTCGTATGGTGTTGCAGGCTGCAACGCCATTCGACGTGGACTCGGACAAGGTGTACTACATGTACATGTACTTAAATGTAGTACGATTGCAACTGAACGTGCACTGGCAGAATAATGCTATGCTACAGTACTTTAGTCACTAACGGACTAGGATTAATTGTTTGCGCACCCGGATCTCGACGTTGTATACATGTAGCCAGCATGTGGCCTGCCGGCATGCAAGCTCGCGATGGTCATCAAATTACCCGTCCTTCGATCGATCTCGGGGTAATCTTAAGCGTGTCAGCATCTGGCAATACGGAGCCTACTCAGACGACATCGACAGGATTTGCCCTGCCTGCCTGTGCCAGTCTTTTGTTGCGTTAGATTCGCGAGCTGCTGTATGCAGCCATCGATCGCTGCGAAAGTCACGCTCGTCATTCATTATTCAATTTGCGCTCTTCGCAGCAACCAAGCGACCACTAAACTATCTCTACTATCAAACCATGGTGAACGCTTTTTCTTTCGTTTCGGTTGCGCTTGCCGCGACGGCTGCCATCGCTTCGGGTGCTGCCAAGCGCTCGGAGGCGGCACCTATGCCCACTGGAGCGTGGCCCACCAGCCAGGGCGACGAGTTCTTCGATGAGCCCTACGTCGTCAAGTCTGGCGAGGTCTTCGACGGCAAGATGAAAACGTACCAGCGTTCCAACATCAAGTGCGCCGGTCAGCACGAGAGCGGCTGGCAGACCGCCGTGTTCCGTGTCGAGGCCGGTGGCACGCTCAAGAACGTGATCATCGGACAGGACCAAATGGAGGGTGTGCACTGCGAACAGAGCGGCTGCACGATCCAGAACGTGTGGTGGGACGACGTGTGCGAGGACGCGCTGAGCATCAAGGGCGGCTCGTCCGGCAGCGTGACCAAGGTGATCGGTGGTGGCGCGCGCTCGGCGCAGGACAAGGTTGTGCAGCACAACGGCCAGGGCACCGTCTCCATCGAGGGTTTCTACGTCGAGGACTTCGGCAAGCTTTACCGCTCGTGCGGCACGTGCGGCCTCAAGCGCCTCAAGGTCAACGTCAAGAACGTCTACGCCGTCGACGGCCGCGTCAGTATCGTCACGGTGAACGAGAACTGGGGCGACCAGGCCACGTTAGAGAACATCAAGATCAAGGGCAAGAAGATCAACGTGTGCTCGTGGTCGGACGGCAATACGTCGGGTGGTGAGCCGGACGAGGCCGGCGCCGGTCCGTCGGGCAACCTCTGCAAGTACTCGCCCAGCACCATCACCTATGTTTAAGTCAAAACGGTCTAGAACACGACTGGAGTGCGCTGTCTAGTGTAGTTGTTATGAATCCAAATAGAAAATCCTACATGTTTGTTCCATTCGCCACTCCAATTTGTTCAGCAATCGGATGTACTACCAAAACTACACTTCAATGGCTTTTGGTTACTATTCACTATCCGCGCCAGACGAATAAGTGGTCACCTAAAGGCCCCTGCCTTTATTCAAGTATCCACACGTCGCAAACATTTTTTTTGGACACTTTCGTGGTCACCTGAAAATAAACTTAGTTTTACTATGGGATCAGCTCCGAATAGGATTTTGCACACAAAACGTGCACTGCAGCCCAAACAGCATTTGTATAGCGTTTCTTTGGAGGACTGTAGCTTGCGCAAAATGAGTAGCTCGAGACTACGAATGGGCTCAAAACGTGAAGCGATGTCTCCTCTTTCTAATCACGTGCGCAAGAATGACCAGACGGAAAATTATGGGAACAATGACTGATAACCTATTTTTGCTTTTGACTTGAATTTGTATGTGGGGAGGTGACCATTCATATGTCCTGACCACACAAACGTCCGGCGCCGTTATGTATTGCATGTACAATATGGATAGTATTTCTACAATGCGCTTGAAGTCCCATCAAGTGGAAGTTCTTCATACCCCGATATTGGCTGCAACCTTCTCGCTGTTTCAGTTGTGGAACTTCACTCCATGTATATAGTTATTATACTTGTATATCTTTGTTGGTAGATATAAAGATGCTCATACTGTTGTTTTCGCTGAAACAATATGAGCTCTGTTCATCGTAGTATGGTTCAACCATAAGGCGATGTTGGGCAGCAGTAGCCCGACAAGATCGTAGATCAAGTTGATTGTGGCCAATACTCTTCCACAGTCTGAACTTGTAAGAGGAGCGCAGAGATCAACACGAAGTATTAATTTCTGGAACAGCAGGTTCGACAAGATCGCAAATTAATTGTAGATTGCGGCCAGTATAATCGTAAGGTGACACCGTCTGGAGCCCGTAGCTGCAGTCATGACTGCTCTTTGCCGTCGGCTGGTGGGATCCAGTCAACATGACATCCTGGGTGGGAGAAGACGTCTTCTTCCTGGAAGTTTTGCTGTCCGTCACTAATCAAAGACCACTTCTGTCTGTCATTCAGTTTTTTTCCTCATCCGGATCAAGTCACCTCTCAACTCAAGCTACTACCAGCACCATGACGTTCGCAACCTCCTGTTCAATGGTCTTCGGGGCTGTTCTGCTAATGCTCACCGGACCCGACGCCGTCAACGCCGAATGCTCCGACGTTCACATCGTCTTCGCTCGTGGCAGCGGCGAGATGCCTGGCCTCGGAATCTGCTGAACGCCACTGGTGAAAGGTATCACTTCCAACCTCGCCGGTATGAGTGTCTCGTCGTACGCTGTCAGCTACTTGGCGTCTGTGACTCAGACGAGTGCTGGTCCGGGTGCCACTGATATGACCAACCACGTCGCAGCCGTGGCGCAGCAATGCCCCGACACAGTGTTTGTTCTCGGTGGCTACTCTCAAGGCGCCAGCGTCACTGATATCTCCATCGGCATCAAGACAATGCTCGGTGTCGGCGCAAGTATCCCGGAGACTTTGGCTCCTCGTATCAAGGCAATCGTGACATTCGGCAACCCACTCAAGCTCATGGGCCAAACGATCGAGAGATCCAGCCAGCTTTACGGATCGAAGGCGATTGAGTTCTGTAACTTGGGCGATCCAGTCTGTGCAAACGGCTTCAACACGATGGCACACATCACGTACCTGATGGATGGTAGTGTGACCAAGGCAACAGCGCAGGCTGCAGCTTTGGTGAAGCAAGGAGCGCGAGCGTTGCGTGGGTAAGTGTATGTCGAGAAGGATCAGCCGAGGGTTTCGTCTCTATCTTTTGTTGTTAGCAGGGATGCCTGAAGTCGAGCAAGACTTCAGTCGTGTCGTAGAATATCAGTAGTATCGTATGAAATTCCGTTGTCGTGTTGATCCAACGATCTGTCGATGGTATCGTGCCAATCGAATCGATCGAAAGTTTGACCACACAACTGTGGATAGTAAGACGTGCATTCAAACAATTATACTTCTCAGTTGATTTTTCAAAGCGCACTAGATGTACCGGTATGCCTTGCTCGCGCGAACCTTTGAGAAGAGGCACACCACACCGCCCAGGCTATTCAGAATGAGCCTAAACGAAAAGCGGTAAAGCGGTGTTGGCAACCGCAAGGTTAGACTTATCTGAGTGCAGCAATTATATATTGTGTTTTTGCATGGTATCTTGCGAAAGGATGACACATTTTGATGTGTTGTTCTTCATTGCTTTTGAATGCAAAATGTGTAAGGAAGGTAAAAATCTGCTAGACGGACTAGGGACTCCACTTACAGCTTCGACTCTGAAATCCTTGGTGGCCTCGATATAGGATGGCTAGAATCTGCAGTCTGGTTTGATGCTTGCATTTTCGAAAACGCGAGCCACTTTCTCCAGTGACCCCAGGATTCGAAGCATAGGTGTCATCATGTCTGCTTGGGACTGCATGGCTGTAATACACTTCGCTTTGTCATCCCAACTAAAGCGCATCTTACCTTCCACTTCCAGTTGCTGGTCCAAAAGCTTCGTAGCAAGCGGTGACAACGAGTGCCCATCGATCAAATGAGGAAACCCGTATCGTATCGTGTCCAAATAGATAGTATGTGTTCCCTTGACCGTTGCCACTACGGAACAGTGGGCTCCTCTTTCCAGACGCACGACCCTGATGTCAATATCTGGGTAAATTATTGAGACGTGCTCCCACTTTTCTAGAAGAGCTTCCACGCCGATAACGGTATTGTAGACGACGTCTGGCGCGAATACGTCACGAAGAAAATCTACTTGTACCCAGGAGTCAACAAGTTGTAGACTCTCCGAAGGTTTGTTCGAAGTGCCGAATGATGACACGGAAGTTTTCAATCCATTGCGAAACAGTCGGAAGTATTCTACGGCAGCGTTAGCTTGCTGAGCGTTGGTCCGTACAAGTAGTATATACTGGTACATTACGGAGTCATTTTTTTTCTTAGCCATTATTTACAAGGAGAATAGGTGTAGCTGCTTCCCACAACGCGACCGCTGGACCAGTGAGAGCGCGAGGATGCATCCGTTGCAGCAAAAGCGTCCGCACAACCTCTAACCATTGGATGGCAAAGTCTGTGACACCACTTCATCACGCCTTCATTTCCGCTTAGGTACTGTTGCAAAAATTCTCTCCCTTCTTCCTCATTCCAGAATCCGCCACGTCGAAGAAAGATGGTCAATCTCTTCTGTGCGATCGTGGGTGAGGCGGGAAGCGCGTTCGAGGTGAAGATCGACGATGCTGAGTCGGTTTCCGCGTTGAAGGAAGTCATCGCAGACAAGCTGACGTACACGGGGCGAGCCGACAAGTTGCAGCTCTACCTGGCGAAGAAGGATGGCGCGTGGCTGTCGAGCCTCTCTGAAGATGTGAAGCAGCTGAAGAAGGGCGAGAAGACTGCTCTCATTAAGGCGCTAACAAGCGAAGAACTAGAGCTGCAGGGAGAGTCTGGCCTGAAGAAAATGTTGACGGATATGCCGCAGCCATCCACGGATGAGATTCACATGCTGGTGAAGGTTCTTGAACAAGGGCCCTCGGCTCCAATTGTCTCCCAGGACGGTGTTTTCGATCACTGCAGTGATCCGTTCTTCTCACACTTGCTCACTGTTGACGAAGTTAATGATTGGCTACGTTTTCCATCGTTGCTACCGTTAACGAGACGACAAGTCTCTACATTCGCGCCTCGTACAGAGTGATCGCCGACGAAGCGCTGAAGAATCCAGACAAGAGCATGGTCAAGTACGCAGTCATTACAGGTACTCCTGGTATTGGAAAGTCGGTGTTTGTCTACTACGTGATGTGGAAATTGATCAAGGACCAGAAGCGGGTGCTCTTTCTGACCGCTAAACCAGCAGTCTACTTCGATGGTGAGTCCATGCTGGTGTGCATACAGTTGCCTTTTGCTGGCAATCTTCAGTTCTGGTCACCTGATTTGTGGTGCCTTGTTGATTCGTTGGACCCAACAAGTGTTGCTGAACTTCCTTGTCAGCGATGCTCAGTTCTTCTCGCAAGCACACCGTGGCGAGACTGCATTGGGCGGTTTAAAAAGCTTGCTCCAACTCCAGATGTGTTTTACATGCCACTGTGGACCGAAGAAGAACTTGCAAGAATTGCTCCCCTGTATCCAGATGCTGCACCAGTGTGGCAGCATCGCATGACTTGCTTGGGTGGTGTCCCCCGCCAAGTGTTACAAGACATTCAAACAGATCCACAAACCTTGCTGGAGTCGGCATGTCGCAGCTGTTCGCTAGATGATTGTATCATGCCGGTGTCTATCAACTCCGAGATGAACTCGAGGACTAAGGCTGCCCAAACGCTGATCCACATCCGCAGCGAAGAACCATACCGAACGTATAGTGTCGGCTATGCTTCAGAACTAGCGATGAAAATAGTCGCTCGAACGAAGTGGCAAGCGGATCGCACAAGGATGCAAGACCTTCTCGGTGCCTGTGACGGATATCCACTGACGCAAGCGCTGTGTGGCTATATTTTCGAGTCGCATGCGATGGGTTTGTTGGAGCGGGGTGGGTCTTTCGTATACCGAGAATTGCTGTCTTACCCTGAAATGGAAAGGCGGAACAAAGCCAAGCGCCAACGAGCCGATAGTGAGGCTGATGCATATCAGTACATTGATATTCCATCGTCGCCGATAGGTCGGCAAACAGTGGAGCGTGTGGAAAGAAATCAAACCAGCAATCAGCTGTACGTGCCACGTACGTCAAATTATGCTTCGATCGACGCGTGGATGCCGAATAAGGGTGCATTTCAAATGACAGTGGGAAAGAAGCATGCCATCAGGGGCGGCGCGGCAGATGATCTGGCGAAACTGGGTGAGGGTGGCGATCGACTTTACTTTTTGCTTCCGCCACTCTACTACGAAACGTTTACCAAGAAGACACCTAAAACTATCAAGCAGTTTGCAATCCTTATCCCGTATCCCGAAGAGGTAAAATAAAAGTGTTTGAACGCCGCATTGACATCAGCTTCTCTTTCACGGCATAAGTAATGTCTTATCATGATCTATTCGTCGTCATTGGATAACAGGAGTGCATCACGCACAATTGTACAATTGTATTTTGATCCTGATAAATAAAAAGTTCTAGTATAATATAAAGTACAATGGCATACACACCTGAACAGTATCAACGTCATAAGGAGCGCATCAAAGCAGCCCAAAAGCGCTACTGCCTTAAGACGCGGGAGGCTCGCTTAGCGTACCAGAAAGGGTACGACGAGAAGAACAGGGATCACATTCGTGCCCGTAAGCGAAAGCCAAAAGACGAACTTAATGAAAACGAACCTAGCACTGAAACCGAACTTAATTAATTAATTAAATTTTTTTCGCAGATAAAAAATCAATCCTGATATAGCACATGCTAAACACAGACAATACCACGCTTAAGATATTGATCGATACACTCGGAGATCTGTACTGGGATGCGATTAAGAAGAGATGGGCCCAAGTATGTAAGACCAAACAACAAAAGCGAACTTAACACGGAAACCGAACTTAGCTAATTGATTAAAAAAAAATCGCAGATAAAAAGTCAGCCTGATGACAGACATAGACAACACCACCCTGAAGATATTGATCGACGCACTCGGCGATCTGAGTCAGTACCACTCTTCGGGGTGGTACTGGGATGCGATTAAGAAGAAGTGGGTCCAAGTATGTAAGACCCAAATCTATCCGTACCCCGCATACTATCCGAACGTTGTGGACCGTTGCTATTGTAACACCCCCATCAAGAGGCACTTCCTAATAATAGATAAGGATCAGAATCACCACTTCGTTGGCTCTGAGTGTGCCAAACGCTTTGGTGGGCATTACAAAGTCTGCCTCGGATGCCAAAACCGATACCGAGGTAGTTATAAGTACTGTAAGGACTGTCGAGAGCGTGGCTTGACATCGTTTAGCGATGAGAAGCTAAGCTTCGGAAAATATAAGAGGAGAAAGCCTAAGAGTCTCTTAGGTGTTGATGATTCATATATTCAGTTCCTTTTCGAGTGCACCACTGTGTCTAAGGTCTCAAAGAGGGATTTAGCTCACTATTTGCTACCAAGAACGACTGTTGGCTTCGGAAAGTATCACAATAAGACGTTCGAGTGGGTCAAGACCAACGACAAAATTACTTCTTGGCTTCAGGGCCTCGACAAGGCTTATGCTAAGTATCTCTGAATTAATTAATTTCGAATTTTTTTGACGGGGCTAAGATATGAAGTCAATTCTGACACAAGTCCAACAAATATAAAGTCAAGGCCACCAAATTATTATTGTCACACATATATAGCAAACATGTTTGCATACGAGCTTGAAGGACTAAAGCGATTAAAAATGCAAGCTATTAAATGGGGTAGCAGCTATCGAGTTAAGGTGCGCGGAAAAACTGGGAAGATGGTTTATGTTAGCAATCTATCCCGTCCGAGCAACCAAAAGCTAGTAGCAAAACAATATAAGGTCAGCGTCGATAAGTTGAAGAAGCATATCTCTTCCGATTATAAGACTGACCCAAAGTACCGTTTCTATAAGGGTAAGCAGATGGAATCACACCTATACGAAGGAATTCAGCCTGCCGAATTCTACGACAAGCTTGAAAACGTACTTGCTAGTCAAAAGAATGCCTTCAAGATCAACAGTGCTCTTGGATACGATCTAATTAGCAAAACCGAGGATAACTTCACACAATACTGGCATCCCAACCTCGCAAATACTAACGTATTTGAGAACCCGATTGCTATCAATAGCAAAGCTGATATCCGCAGGAAGGTTATTTCTGAGATTCGATCAATGGAGTTAGCGGACAAGCTGAACTATCCCAGCTCTGGCTACAAGCTCAAGGCCATCACTGGTTTAAGATCTATATCTATCATCGTAATCATGCCCTAGGCGATAGTGAGGTCGTTATCCCTAAGGTTACACGCGATAACCAGCATGTAATCAACTTCCCAAATACTAACAACAAGTGCGTCTTCCACTGCATTGCATGGCACTTGTTGCGGGATGGTAGGAAATATCCTCGTAGAATTCAGGCTAAGGTGAAGGAAGTATTCAAGCGTTACTGCTCCTACAAGGGGATTAGCTATACGTTGGGTCTCTCCCGTAGCTTTAAGCCAGTTGACCTTCTGCAGCTCGACGAGCTTGAAGAATGTTTCCAGCTATCTATCAACGTCTATTCTATGGATGTGGATACTGGTAATGTAAACAGCATCCGTCGCTCTGATAACGAGTACGAGGCTATCCACATTCTCTCTCACGAGAACCACGCTCTATCCATCAAGAACATTGACATGCTCAATGCAAATACCAATGTTCTAAGTGTGAGATGGTGTTTGTAAGCTCTGACAAGCTGCGTAATCACACAAGAACAAATATGAGCTGGTAAACATTGAGAGCTTCCCAGCTGAGCCAACAATATATCGCCCGGCCCAAAACACAATGAAGTCGATGTTTACGAAGTACTCCATCAGATCCACCGACCAGTATCTAGATCATTTCATCGTATATGATTTCGAGGCTATTCTCAAGCCGACACTAGTACAGCATGGGGAGAATACTACGTTCACCAACGAACATATCCCTGTTTCAGTATCAGTAGCTGATAGCTTAACTGAGGAGGTACGCTGCTTTGTAAATGATGATCCGAAAGCGTTACTTACGGATATGTTCAAGTACATTGGGAATGTGGTGGTCAAGATTCAGCAATACAATGTCGATAAGTATGGGCCCCTTCTGCGGAAAATCATTGCTGCTCACGGGTTGACACGTATGGAGATCCCAGGGGTCGACTTAGGTAAAACCTATATCATTTCAGATATCGACAGATTGATTGAAGGGGGAAAATATGGTAGCTTCTTTGCCTTCCACAACAGTATTGGCTTTGGGAAGCAGATGTCCGATTACGGTAAGATCAAGCAGCAAATTGATCAAGTCCCAGTACTAGGTTTCAATAGTAGTCGCTATGATATCAACTTGATCAAAAACGATTTATTCTCCGTTATTGGTACTGACAACATCAAATCTGTCGTCAAACCCCCCAGCTACATGTGCATTGCGACGTCGGACTTGAAAATGCTCGATATTAGCAACTATGTACCTGCTGGCACTAGCTATAGCAAATAGCTGAGCACCTACCTCGGTGATTGCAAGTGTGATGACAAAATTCGATGCGTCTGCGGTCATGGTAAGGGTATTTTTCCGTACGAGTATATCACTGCATTAAACGTTCTCAATCAGACGACATTTTCTCCGAAATCAGCTTTTGATTGCCAGCTCCGTGGCACAAGTATCAGTGATGACGACTACAAGCGGGTACAGTTTGTCTGGGAGCACTATGACATGAAGTCGATTAAGGACCTATTGATTTGGTACAATATTCTGGATGTAGTACCATTCATTAAGGTCATCAAGGCTCAGCGTGAGCTATTCAAGCGTTTTGAATTGGATATGTTTACAGACGGTGTATCGCTCCCTGGCCTATCAGAGAAAGTGATGTATCAGACTTGCTTCAACAACTTCCAATATCCAAGCAAGAAGCCTGCTAAGGCATTTAGCTTTTCAGCTAAGCGCATGAGTGGCTACAAAGCTCAGGATTCTGGGGGTAAGCGTGAGTTCAACATGACTATCAAGCATTTGAATGATCTAGCTAAGAAGCAGAAATACCTGTGTGGACTTTGCTACTGCCAGCTGACCGCTGCGACGGCTTCTGCAGACAGAGTTAAAAATAAGCTTGGTCGTACCGATGGCAATATCTTGATTAGCTGTATCAAATGCAACACAGCTCGCAAGAACATGTCAATCAAAGGTTTCCGCTTTAGCAAACTTCTCGAGTTCAGCGCGGATAGACTCGTCTACTCGATTGATAAGGAGGAGAAGGACATCTACGCTAAGATGAAGGCCAACATTGCCGGTGGTCCGTCAATTTTCTTTAACCGCTACGCTAAGCGCAACGAGACAACGATTCGCGATGGAAAACTCTGTAAGAAGGTAATCGGATACGATGCGAACGCTTTATACCTGTGGCTCTTGGAAACGACATGCCGTGTAGCCGATTGACTACGATTGAAGCTTATCCTGGTATTGTCGATGACATTAAGTCTGACAAGATATTCGGCTTTCTCGAACGCGATATTCGAACTCCAGAGCACTTGAGAGACTAGTTCTCGGAGATGACGCCTATTTTCAAGAATGTGTTGATTGATTGTGCTGATGAGAAAGTCATTGGCACGCACATGTATGAATACGACCAATCGCGTGGAAACCAACGTGCTACACCTGCTCGTAAGCTTATTGGAAGTTACTTTGGCGTAAAAAGTTTAGTGTACACCCCACTACTCAAGTGGTATCTCGCCCACAGTATGGAAATCACTAAGACATACTCTTTCATCAAAGCTAGCTCTCACAAAGCATTCGCCCCATTTATGAAAGCTGTGTCAAATGCTAGACGCGAGGGCGACGTCGACCAATCGAAGACTATGATCGCCGAGATGATGAAGCTAGTAGGCAACTCAGCTTTCGGTCGATCCGGAATGGATATGTCGAATCACAAAGAGATTAAGTATGAATCTGATACAAGACGATTGAGGCAAAGATTGAGGACTTCACCTTCCACGGGCTTGAGGAACTCAACGACGCCTGTGAAATCACTATGGAGAAGCGGCGACTCAAGAACAAGAATCCGGTTCACCTCTCGATCGCTATCTACCAGCTTGCCAAACTTCGTATGCTCCTGTTCTACTTCGATTGCATCGACTTCTACTTCGATCGTGCCGATTTTCAGTATCGAGAGATGGACACAGATAGCGCTTACATCGCTTTCAGCTGCGAAAATCCGTTTCAAGACTGTATCAAACCTGGGCTATGTGAGCACTTCAAGCAACACAAGTACTATTGGTTTCCACGCGACTACAACACCGAGGTAGCTAAGTTTGACCGTCGCACGCCTGGTTTATTCAAGGATGAGTGGTCCGGTGATGCAATGGTCTCGCTATTGTCCAAGAACTATATCTGCTATCTACCAGACGAGAAGTACAAGGTCAAAGTCTCAGCTAAAGGTGTGCAACAGGGGCGTGGTCGAAATAAAGATGTTCTTAATCCGGAAGGCTTTGAGACTGTCGTTCGGGATCGTATCACACTCCAAGGCAATAATAAGGGGTTCCGTGTCAGTAAGGAGTCTAAATCTATTATAACGTGTAGTCAAACTAAAACGGCGCCCAACTATTTCTACGATAAGAGACGCGTGCTAGAAGATGGTATCACTACTGAAGCACTTGACATTTAAGGTCATTGAGCAGCACATTTTTTTTATCTTAATATGATATAGTGATGGATGATCTCCTAGCAAACTCTACTACAACCCTAAAACTGGGTATGTCGGAGCTCAAGCACTTTATGAGAATGCAAAGGAGGTAGATCCTAAGGTAACACTTAAAACAGTCAAGAATTGGTATGCAAGCCAGACTGATATTCAACGATTTCAGGAACAAAAGCAGAAGTTGGATGGGTTCAAAATTGCCTCACACAACCCGAACTCATGGCAAATGGATCTTGCATTCTGGGGAAACAGCCAATTCTGACTGCTATCAATATCAACTCGCGTATTGGCTACGCAAAGCTGGAGAACGAACTGGGCGCTGTCAGTATCGACCACACGCTACTACAGGCTGGTGGTAGGGAGAAGGATGGCAACTAACAAACAAGCAACAACTGTATTGGCCGCCATCAAAGCATTCGTTCGACTACATAAGGTTGATATTCTAACGAGCGATAATGGTACTGAGTTTATGAACCAGGACGTTCAGAAATTTTTCCAATCTAGAAAGATTGAGCATTACAATAACGAGCCAGGTAATCATGGCACCATGGGAAAAATTGAGCATTTTAACAGGACTGTGAAGCAGAGACTCACGAAAATGTCTCCGAAGAGTGCGCTGGGGCAAAGCTGTATATACAATTGTTGGCATTGATGGCTACCGAGTTCAAATCTAAGAATGGACACACGCTCTACAAAGCTCCAATGATCTCATAATCGTACAGTCTCAAACGACAGATGCTGCTATCAATAGAGGTGATATTCTCGAAGTGAAGCGAATCTTAAACCATAAGAAAATGAAAAATGGGAAGTACAAATACTTGATCAGTTGGGTAGGGAATGAGCTTAATTCCTGGGAGCCTCAAGACAATCTACGGCTAGTCAATAAGAACCGGCGATCTACTTTTGAGAAGGAGTACTGGACTAAAACAACCTAAACCTACAATTACTGCGTTGTAGCACATATTTAGCTGTTAGAGAAATCTCTTTGCTTCGAGTTATGTGGTTCAATTATATCTGATTGAATATTTTTTTGTAAAATGAAATGCTCTCAACTATATAGATATGTAGATACTGGCATGCATACAAAGGCATAACTATGTGTTCAACCTGCATTGAAACTCAACGTGAGTTTAATCAATTGCGCCGAAAGTTATGAATCATTCAAGAGGTAAGCCGAATCAAATATGAGCTGAAACTATTGGACCCAGTTGCTAGTTTCCGTACCACACTCGCTAATAGACAACACCGCAAGTATTTGGAAAATATATTTGGCGTGCCATTTCACTGCATCAAAGATCGGTACTTGAACATGCTAAGTGAAAGAAATCAGATTGTCATTCTTACAACTACTCAACACATGATTCTGTTATGCCAAGCTACTGGTAGAAACGTTAACACTTGTAAATACGAGTGTTCATTTTTTATGTTTGCTAATGATATATACGATTCACACAATGTTTCCCAATTTCGAATCGCTAGCTCAACGAGAGCAAAAATGTCAAGACTTACTGGAGTGTGCTCAGCGTCGGGTTCGTCAAGCTTCGGCTAAGCGAAATATGTATGCGGGAGCTCAGTGGGCCAGCGACACAGTGAAGGGTATCATTACTGTGCCAAAGAAATCTACTGAATCAACGCAGACTGATATTTCGGTTGGCCCTGATGAAGAAACACCTGATGAGCTAAAAGTACCTCTTTCGGAAAACTTAAAAAAAAGAACAAAACCCCTGAGGTCTCAACTTCCCCTGAAGTAAATGTGAAAACAGAGGTGGCTGACGCTGAAGTCGATGCTCGACCCCAAATGGCTGATGCAGCAGTAAATGTGCGTCCATCAGTAGTCGATGTTGGAATCGATAACACCCCGGAGATGATTGGTGTCAAAGTCGGACCAGATGCTTCGATGAAGACTAAGAAAACACCCAAAGATTCACGGAAGACATCGAAGAAAGATTTATTCTGCGACGGTGAAAATGATGAAATTTTCGAACAAAAGAGAGCTAAGCAAATGGTTGCTGAAATATTTGAATTTTATCCGATTCTCGCTGATTTACGTATTCATCCGCTCGCTTCGACTAGGCGTCAGCTAACGAGATATTATATTGGAAAAGATGCTGATACCTATCAAGTTAAATCGAACAAACTGGTGTTAGTTCCGAGCATTGATTGGAATGAGACATTCGACCACATTGGGAAGATTATGGCGCACGATGTACGATTTTGTAGGTGCGTCAAGGAGGAGAATGAACGTGGTGAAATGAATTTTGAAGATGAAAACACTCCATACCAGCTATGGCAACGTATTGGAGCAAAGCGAAAAAAAAATGAATGCCTCAACGGGTGATGATGCCAATCGCAGTAAGCAAAGACTTCAGGATAATTTCGAGTTCGATAATTCGACCTCCACACAGTCTGACGAGATGAGTAGTAAGCTCAAAATGCTTTGGACCATTAGTAAAAATAAAGAAATGCTTGAGTCAAATGGATTAGAAAAGAAAATCGCTCCTGTCCTCATTGGTACGACCAAATCGTCTCCAATTGATGAAGACGGGTACGTCTGGATCGATGGTAATTCAATTAGCGTTTACAGCGAGAGTAGCGATCGCGTTAAGCCTGCAATCACTAAAAAGGTCAATTGGCAAGCCACTCTTCAAAACTTTGTCAGCATGGTCAACGATAAAGGTTTAGAGTTAGCGTTCATTGGTAAAAAGGATGAAGAACGTATTGCTAAGGATTTTAAACCAGGAGTGGCTAGATCAGAACCTCGCCATGGGGTACTGAGTGGAATCGATGAGGATATGGATCCAAAGTTGACCAATGCAGACAGTGACGCGAAGCAAATTCTCACGGATTATTACCGAATTCTCCAGGAAAAGAGGGTTAAGATCCCATTCCGTCTTAAACCGATGGTGGTGACTAGAAAAGGTGTAAAATCTCATTCAGGATACTACTTTAGCGAGCCTATGCTCCAACGTCCTCTAAATATCAGAAATGGACAGCATAAAGCAGTTTCAGGTAATGCCTGGAAAGAGTCGATGAAGAATATCAGATGGATGGATACATTTGCTATGGACTTGAAGAAATCGAGCACTATTTAAACGACGAAAATCCTCTCCCAATGGATGAGAAAGAAGCTTCTGCTTATCTCAATGGGAAGAAGCAGGACAAGGCTCGTCGCAAGAATCTCGAGGATAATCTTGCAATTATCAATGAAGCTATTCTCAAGAGTGTTCATGGCATCAAGCGACAAAGTATTGAAAAGTATGAACACGATGATCGGATGCAAAAGCTTCACGATGCTCTGAAGCCGCATTCAAAGAGTATGAAGAAGCTCTGACACGCTTAGAAGAAGCAAAGAAAGTAGTGAAATCATCGAATAGTAAAGCCGCACGATCGGCGTTGAGGGCGGCAACGTCTGCGATGAAAGCGACCAAGGCAGTCTACACATTTCTAAATTCCAGCGATATAATGATGCCCTTCGTGATAAGGAGAAAAGTGAACATACTACTGGTGATTTGCAATCTGCTGGCAGAGGATTATTGACCGGAGAGGCTTCGCCCGCTCCAATCAGGCGTAAATTAAAGGGTCGTGGTCTGAGAGGTGCTGGCGTTACTCCTCTCGAAGGTGTAGTCCGCCGCTCCCGAACTTACAACCTGAACGAAATTCAAGGCCTAGCTACCCTTTCCGCTTACGTTTATCGCCAACTGGGGAGTAAGTATATTCGAATCCCTGATCTCGATTCTAAAACCCTTGTCATTGTACAACCAAATCGACGGGAATGTGGACCTAAGCGGGAAATCAGCGGCAGTCTTCAAGACTTGATTCGAACCCTTGCGTTCAAGCAACAAATCGATCAGGCCGCGTATGATAAGCTCAGTATCGACGATAAAAAATTGTTCAAGGAAATCCTTGCTATCACTCATCTTCAGTATAACCTCCACGATCGTCTTGAGGATCCATTAGAATCACTGAAAGCGGAGTATGACAAGCTAAAGGGCGAGCTCGAGTTAGGCAATGACAATCCGTCGATCATCCAGCAGCTCAAATCACTGAGTGTGGATATGTATTCTAACCGTCTTATTTCGGATTCAGAATTCAAGGATATTATAGTTCGTCTCATATAGAGCAGAGCTTAGAGAACTTGTTCAAAAAGATCTGCGACCCTTCGAATTCGTTCTAATAACCATGTTCTTCTTTAACCCTCGCATTATTTCAAGTTCTGGAGGCAGCTATGGCGACAATGCTGACCTCAATGTTGCGGAGCTGAAAGCAATTATGAAAAATCTCATTATTCGTGATCGCCCTCAACAGACACAAGCAGCGGTATGGGCAACGGATCTCGATAAATCCATTAAGAAAGCTGAAGCCTCTACTCAGCCGGAAGGCGGTCGTATCTGGGCTTACCCTTCGAGCAAGAAAAAAAAACAAAGACGGTAAAGACCTTCGCAATTTAGGCTTAGCTTATGCCGCTTCTAACAAGTTTATTGCGGAATTCTCGATAAACGTTGATTTTTGTGTGGATCTAACTTAGCTTTAAGAGCTTGTATTTGAGCTGAAGGACGGATCCGTTAATTATATTAAGTTATTCAAAATTTTGGCTTCCAATTTCTTTATACGAGTTTCGTGATCTGTAATCTTAGCATTAGCTGTAGCTAATTGATTTGTGAGATCAGTAGCGGTTGATGCTAAACCATCAAATTTTTTCTGCTGTTCAAGTGCTAATATATGAAGATAGCAGCATATTTTACTGTAAGCTACGCTAATCAATGCCAGCTAAATCTATAGAAGAGTCCTCAACTACTCATGTTTCATTAGGAAAGTAATTAATTACTTATCCTAGATTATTTTTTAATAGATCTTGAGCTTTATATCCTATTTGCAATGGAACACTACTATCCTGAGTTTTGTATCGATACAGTTTTGGTCTGATAGATAGCATACCATTCATTATTGAAGTATTATCAAGCGTATCAAAGAAAGTCTTTCTTCTTGCATCTGAGGTAGTGTAAACCCCTGCACTAGCTAAAATAGCACCCGTTGCTTAGATAGCTACAGCAACACTAGATATGGGTCCTATCGTTGAAACCAAACCACCACTTTTTAGGAAGTAAGCTACAGCGTTACCACTTGAATCAATAGATTGACTTACATTGATAGCAACCTGCAGTCCTGCTGTAGGTGAAGCCGTACCAATACCAACTCTTCCAGCATTCGTAGCTCCTAGTATCGTTAATCTACGAGAATTATTAGTCATCAATATGAAATCATTATTTGAAAGCGTACCAAAATGCGCTCCGTTGGTACTGCTCCATTATATAATTGTATACCAAAATTAACAGGCGAAGCATTAGAAGATTCACAGAAAATTGGCATATCGTAGTTAGTGCTACCATCATTGAATGAGTTAGAACATTTAATGTACATATTGCCATTATTTAATGTTACTGAAGCAGACCCATACGTTGCATTAGTATAAGGCGTCGTTGAGTTAAAAATCAGTCTGTTTTGAGAACTATATGCTGTTAGCAATAGATTACATCCAGATGTAAAGGATCCTGTAGAATTGGTATTGGCGACCAAATTTAACGTATTCGCACTAGTATAGAACTGAGTTCCTTCATTTCCACCCCATGATTGGGTCCCAAGAAGGTATCCGTTAAACCATCCCGATTGATAATTAGTTGTGAAGCCAACCAATTTATTGTTAGCTCGGATTATTTCTTTGTATTCGGCTGAACTAGTACCACTCACCCCTGTTTGATCAATTCCGGAATACAGAGTCAATAGAGGATTTGATTTTTGTATTGTCTGAGCTTTTGTAGCAATAATTAATCCACCCTCGTCATTATCACGATAAATAGATATCAATTCCTTATTTGGAGTTCCACCGTAGAATCTAATGCAGTTTGAGGCAACTGATCCTAAACCCATCACTCCCATTCCATTAGAATCTAGTGTCATGGTTCTAGAAGATTGAAAGGTACCTAATGTTGTGACTTGATTGTAATTTAGTTGAGTGGCAGTAGCACTGATCGTTGTACCCCGTAGTTGAAGTGTCGTTGGATTGATATTGAGCGTGGTCGCAGTCATATCCTGAGTTCCGGTTTTGGTAATCGTATCGCACGACAATGATGGTGTCGATACTCCCGTTGATCCAGTGATCGTACCAGTACATGTAAGATTACGAATTCCATTGAAATCCTTAGTCGAGTTAAGCACCACAGCTTGAGAGATACCGGCCGACCCTTCAGTGATATTGACGTAGTAATCTTGGTTGAAGGTAGTACCATTGAATTTCAAGCTAGGGATGTTGAGACCAGTTCCTGCCATATCCAAAGTCAAGTTAGTTAGTGTCCCAACTAATGTGATATTTGATTGAGAAGCCGTCTGTAGTGTTCCATTTATGTTTGTTGATGATAAAGATGCCAAGCCTGTAAGTGATCGTGAAGCACCTGCAAATGCCAAGTTTCCATTGATAGTAAGACCAGTAAGTGATCCAACAGATGTGATATTTGATTGGGAAGCCGTCTGTAGCGTTCCAGTTAAGTTTGCTGATGATAAAGATTCTAAGCCTGTAAGTGATCGCGACGCGCCAGTAAATGTCAGGTTTCCTCCAATAGTAGGACCTGATAACGTTCCTACAGATGTAATATTTGTCTGAGCAGCTGTCGATAGTGTTCCAGTTAATGTAGCGGCCGACAGTGTTCCAGTTAGTGTTAACGATACAATTCCGCTTGTGATTGATCCGGTGCTTGACAGTACCGGTGCCACCTGTGATTCCGAGAACATAGTCTGGAGCTGACGTTACCGCAGACCCATTTACAGTCAAACTGGAGCAGCTGAGAGCTCCTATACCTGCAATATCTTTGTTATCACCTGGTACAAGGGCTACTCCTTGTGTTGCTGTGCCAGCCGTGATACCAGTAAGATATGTTAGACGATAGTCATTTCTTCCAAGATAAAGTGTCTGAGCGTAGTCATAGGTTAGAAAGCCGCTTGCATCTAACGAAAGATAGAATGCAGGGTTGTAGATGGTCGATTTGAAAGTTGGCTGGGGATAGGAAAAACCAGAACTCATTTTGTCTGAAGCTATATAGATTAAACGATAATCATGAGCGGTATCCCCGATTTCGGTGCTTCACTCCCAAAGAAGTTCAAATCAGCTTCAATGGGCGATATCTCGGCATTGGATATCAAAGCCTTGTTCAGAATGATTGTCCTTGGTCCATCGTTTAGTGGGAAAAACAATCTCTGTATGTTCATCCTAAAACATTCACCACATGTGTTTGCGCATCTGACCATTATTGTTCGTAATCCTCATGAGGAGCTATACGAGTATCTTCGTGACAAACTGGATGGATTTATCACATTCGCACACCCTGATTCCCCACCAAGTGTTGATCAAGTACGCAGAACTCCGCTAAACTCAAATAAACCTCGCCTTGTAATCATAGATGACTACTCTAATGATAAGCTACTCCAGAAGAATCTGTTTAGTCATTACTTCACTCGAGGGAGACACTTCAAACTAAGTACCATATTCCTTAGCCATAGCTACTTTGCCACTGATAAGATGATTCGGCTACATTCAGAATATGTTTCTATTCTCAAGGCGAATTCCAAGCGCGATTTAGCAATGGTAGTGAAGGATTTTAACATTCCTGGTGTTGATGAACGGTCAATCGCGTATTACTATAACCGGGCCACTGAGCGAAGGGGCAAATGCTCTTCATTGATTCAGTCAAGGGTCAAATCAGATACAACTTCGATCGCCCCATTAACACTGACGAGTAATTATAATTCAACAGAAGTTTTGGTCTATTTCATATACATCAAGATGGCTTCGTTTGTCAAACTCGACAGCACCAATCTCGTTCAGGACGGCTACAATTCCACGTGGAAATACAGTTTCCCAGGTTCTGCGGCTGATTTTAAAGATGTCACTTGTGCGGTTCAATCGATTTCAATGTATAACAGCGAATACAACATCGACTCCCTTCAATTTTGGAATAATTCGTTTAAAATAGAAGTACCAACTGCTGCAACTACTTCTACTATCAGTATTACCCTCCTTGATGGTATTTACACGTATGCGGATATCAATCGAAGCATTCAGACAGCTCTTGTGAATGCTGGAGCCTATTTGATTGACGCATCGGGAAATAACGTTTTCTATATCCAGCTGAGTGAGAACAGTGTGTATTATGCTGCTCAGTTTGATTTTAGCGCGACTCCAACGAGTTTCCCAACGGGCTACAGTCGCCCTGCTGCTGGTCTATACAGCTCTGGTGGTACAGGTTTACCTACTACAACCCGTGTACCACGTGTTATCATCGATAATGCTGCATTTGGTAAGATTGTCGGTCTGACAAGTGGTACTTACCCTGCTTCTCCTGCTACTGTAGCAAGTGCTCAACTATCAAATATTATTCCTTAGATCCATCCTACTTCGAGCTATATCGTACGATGTGACATCATTAAGAATGAATACGTAGCCAGTGGTGACATTCTAAGTGCATTCGACCGAGGAGATGCTTCAGTAGGTCAATTGATCTCATGTAAGCCGAGTCAGTACGCGTGGATGAACTGTCACAATGGTTGTCGTTCTTCCCTTACGATTAGTGTTTATAACCAAAACGATCAGAAGGTTAAGTTCCGTGATACTTCCGTTTCCATCATGCTTTTACTGAGACCAAAAAACTAAGTTGACCGTATCTATTTTTTTCTTACAATCTGAAGCTTCCTCCGTTCTTCCGCTTAGCTCGGACCGCAGCCATCTTAGCCTTCATCTCAGGGGACCCCTTCGCTGGCCTTTTACTCTTAGGTACACCAACACCATAGCGACGCCGGACTTCACCTCGCAGGGATTTGATGAGATCTTCGTGCTCCGGCTTGGTTGCTCTGGAAAGAAGATACTTTTCACCAGCATCAACAGCATCTGTTAGTACCCCCTTACGTTTAGCATACGATAGGGCATTCTTCGCCACCTTCTTGACATCAGCTACAGAAACGCGACCACCTGCTGCAGCCGTCCCTTTCCCCGCATCGTCATCACTATCGTAAACACCAATACCTGTCATTGATTTAATAGCTGCACGAGCTGGGATTCCAGCCTGTGGGGCTCCAAGAGCAGTAGCTAGAGCAGGCACTGCAGCATCGGCAGCACGCGAGAGTATTCCGCTATCCTTAGCAAACTTGAAGGCCGATTTGATCCCTCCCCATACTTTACTCCAAATAGGGCCACCTTGAGCTCGCATGTATCCCTTTTTGACCTCGTGTTTGGTGATGTCAAGCCGAACACCGCGACCAGCTTTGCGTGCCTTGAGCGCGTTTTCGTGAGACGTAGGATGAAGGTGGATAACGGATCCAGTACCCTTAAGTTCGTCAGCTGTCAGACTGAGCTTACCAGTCTTGAATGCTTTGGTCAGCTTCCGCTTTGGGTATGTACATACCCCACCAAACTTCCCACCTGACGATGCCTTCCACCCCAGGTGAGGAGAGGTGTTTGGGTGCCCTCATTAACTTAGGGACTTGTCGGGATTGGGTCCAGGACAGCGTTGATTTCACCTTCCACAGCCACGCTATGCAACTGCGGTATTATCCCCCTAGCGGTGCGTCTAGGCTAACCGTTCCGAATCCTATATATTGGAGTACTGCTGTAACACACACTACTGCTAGAGATATGTTTCGGACAGGTTCCCGGGTCATCCATTACCCTCCCGGCCCCAGTAAGTCCGAAATCGAAATGTACTGAATTAGGTTAATTCACTCACCCACCCAGGCAGTGCCCGAGCAGGAGGCTGCTTAACCTCACAACACACCTCGACCTCGTAACCACCTGAGCTACCGAAGTCGGTCAGCTTCCGCTCTAGGACATCGCTTGAAATCGGTAATTCACGATACATGATTGCTATATTCCCTGAAACAAATATTATTCTAGAATGGTCAAATTCATATCTTTCATCTTTTTGAATACATCGGGTTGGTTGTGCTGCTTTGAATATAGCCAAAGAAGGCAGAATGGTCCACAGTAGTTGCCATAGGTTCCTTGGTATTGCTTGGTGTTGTACCTTTTGATTCCATACTTACGTGGTCCTTCACCCATACTGTCGAAATACTCTCCGTTGTAGACAGCCGTCCAATGTCCGACATCCAGTGTAGGTGGTCTCAAAAATATTAAATATGAACCTTTCTTTGAGAGCGGTTTTGTAATCTCACTGGATTCATGAATATCGTCAAGATTCACGCCTAATCTCTCGGCGAGTTCTATAAGATCATGATCACTGGTAATAGGCTTGATAAGGTCTGCCATAATAATTAATTTCTGAAAACTATATTGAGGGACATATAGATTCAACAATGTCTGAAACACAACTCTCCGACCAATACCTGTACCAAAGCTCGCTCAAGAGCGATCCTGAGATCAAGGTATCTTCCGGCAAGCGTGTGCCTTTTGTTATCGATCTTAATCAGGGATCGTACCAGAATGGTGCTATTACGATTGATGCTACGGCTCAGCTGAACGGAAGTGAAGGATTTGCTTCGCTTCGAGATGCTTACATCATGCTCCCTTACAAGGTCTCGGTGAAGAATGGTGCTCCCCCTCAGAATCTCCCTGCAAACCGTTTCTGTGCTACGCTGAAGTGTGGCAACTGGAACGCCATCGATTCGATGTCCTTGGAATTGATTGGTAAGATTATTGTCAGTATGGCTGACTACAAGCTCTTCTGGAACAACATTCGCGCTCAAACTGGCTGTAGTTCTCAATATGTTGAGAAGCACGGTGCGGAGTCTTTCCTCTACCCCGATGCTGATCAGTCCGTTCTTTACAGTTCTGCTACCTCCTCCAATACTGGTGATGGATACACGAACACTACTGCATTCTCATCTACGTTTGCCACTACTGGACCGTCTGGTGGAGACATGCCCCGTAATGGTTGCTGCATCTAGTACTGGTAATCCAATGGCTGGTGTGCTTGCTGCTTCTGCAGGATTCAGTATTGCATGGGGTGCTGTTGTAAACTCACTTGAGCCTAATATTGATGGCACATACATGCCTTTCACGACTGCTCGCCTGTATGTACCTTTCGTCCATCTAGAAAATCCCCAGGCGATTATCTCGAAGCCTGTTAAGAAGGTACGCTTCAACGATTGCTATGCTCAGTGGTTCTACCAACGTGCTGGTACTGGTAAACAGTCAACACAACCAAATGCCGCCTTCGACCTATAACTATCGGCTAGTGTCAAGAATGCCAAGTACGTCATTCTCCTCCCGTTTGCTGAGCAGACAAGCAATTTTAATGCTGCCGCCGTTCAAGAGTTCCAGAGTCCTTTTGATAGTGCTCCGTGGACCCTACATGCTGGTTCTTCGATTCGCAACTTCAATGTTCGCATCGGTTCTACCCAGTGCTTTGATATCTCCCATGATTATGACTTCCACCAGTCTACCAACGAGGTTGCTAAGATCAGTGCAATCAACGGTGATTTAACTCCCGAACTTGTCAATGGTCTGCTTGACTACCAGACGTTGTCGCTAACTAACCGTGTTCTCATTGCTGATGTATCGCGTCTAACTGAGAAGGATGTTCCGCAGGCGATTCAGGTTCAGGGTGTTAACGCTGGTTGCCAGGGTGTCAACATGCTAGTTTTGGTAATTAGTGAGCAGGAACTAAGCTACGATAGACTAACCGGAGAGGTGCTTGACTTTACCACTGCTTGAGCTTAATATTTAATAAACATTTGAGTTAAAAATCTGTATTGGTATATAGATACCATGTCCACACAGATTTCTTTCGGCAACCACAAAGGTTCCACCATTGAGGAGATCTTTGACAAGAATTCCAGCTATTGTCGCTGGCTCCGTTCTCAGGGATGCTAATTGGTGGTCTTGATTCTGATATTGCAAAATTTCTGGGAGTAAGTTCGCGGATGGATCTGACGACGGATCGTATTTACTTAATTTTGGTAAGTACAAGGGCAAGTCAGTAAAACAAGTGTTTACACTTGATAAGGAATATCTGCACTGGCTCCGGTCGTGCAAGTTCGCCACGGAAAAGGCCCCTAGGCCATGTGCTGCTATTGATGAACTATTGCTTCAACATTGATATGATAAATATATAGATCCATTGATTATTAGTGATCACGACATGATCATTCTAATTTTATTTTTTTCGGTTCTGTACACTGAACCTCATTGAAGCTATATGGGACTCCTCCTGAAGTAACGGATGCCTCCTCGCACTCTCGGGTGGTTGAGCGGTCGCCTCGTTAGAAATTGCTCCTCGCACTTAGAAACCATCTAAACCTAATCTCCTTGTTAAATTTGATCAAGAAAAAAAACTGCCGGAGCTATGTGCTACTTGTACATATCGATGTTGGGCTGCTTCCTTGACGTGCCTCGCTGCAAGGACTTGGCCGTAGAGCCAGCCACTTCGCAACGCTGATGCTCCAGTCGGATAACCTCTTGTCGTAACAGCCAGACATTCCCGACGTTGCTGTCGACGACGCTGCATCTTGACAAGATCCAACCTCGTAACCTCACGTAGATCATCAGGCTCGACATTGAGTCGCTTGTAGCCCGATAACGCTGTGGATGGTTCATCTGCGTTTAAAGTAGTTGAGTCGTCCAAGAATTCGTGCTTCCGTACGATGGCTGGTTGATGCGTAGCTCCAGCTTTGCGTTGCCTCACTTCGCCGATGACACTGTCGCTGAGGTGCTGGAGGTTAGGCGGGTCGAAGACGCTATCATACATGGTGTATCGATTTTTTTCTTGATTGCTATGCGTTGAGTGCAGTGAATTGTAGAGTGAATTCGTTATTTGGGAGGTAAGAGCGCGTAGAAACGTTACTCACCGTTGATTTGTGTAAAATACAGTGGATCGACGATTATCGTGCCACAGGGCCGCCAGTGTTGATGCGCCAAAAAGAACGTTCCAGCGATTGTGGCTAAATATTGCACTCTATATGGATACAAGGATTGTCAATGTATGCGTGGCCAACAATACATGTACTCTTTGGTAAGGTAACGCGCATACAAGTGAGAAGCGTGATTAGATGAAGCAGCATCTTTTGTGCGCGAAACTGGCTGCCACTCGAATTGTACAACGCATGCATCTGTAATGATCTTCCCATTTCGCTTTGTCATTTGAGATGGGGTCCAACCGATTGCGGATCAATGCCGACATCTGAGTGAGCGTGATCGACCATGAAAGACTCGAGTTGGCTGTTATTTAGTGAAGGTAGCTCGAGTCATATATAATCGATCACGCTCGCTCAGAGGCGGCGATGATCCGCAATCAGACAAAGCGACATGGGAAGATCATAATCGTGAAGCCAGTTGAAGTAGGGCTACTACATGTACGAAGCATTTGGTATTTCAACCGTGCTGCACGACGAGATTACATGTACGTAGTTGGAATGCTGTAAACTACTGCAGTGCGTCATAATTGCAGCATCCATGGTTCACAGACGAAATATAAGAGTAACTCGGTGGTGATGGCAGGTAGCGATACCCTATTCATAACAATAGTGGTCGTATTTAGTAACCACCTTAAGCGTTCGGATGACAAGTACTACAGTACAGATACCCCTCGCCAATTTAATACCACCCGTGGCAAGCTTTGGTATCGAGTACAACAACTTATTAGATTTCGAGGCGTTAAAATCTCAATTTTTAGTCAATTGGTCCAAATATGTTCCCGAAAAATAAGCAATTTGTGTCTTAGAAAGGAGTATACCTATTTTATTATATTTGGGGACGAAATCGCGCCTAAAACGGCGTTGCTGGTGGTATTCGAAATGTCGTTTGAAATGTGTCCCACACAAAACTGATAATCACGTAATCCTTCCTTAATTTATACAAAAGAAAAGTGATTTTGACGAGATAAAGACGCATCGTTCATAGATTCATACGTAACCAAACATTTTTGTACATCCGGTGCCAAAAGTAGCCGAGTTCGCGGCGGCAATCGGCTACTAATCGGCGAATTCAGGATGGGAGCGCATTCTGTATCATCACCACTGAGGAATATCATCTTCGCTGAAGGCGTCAGAGCCTAGCCCATATATTATGCGGTCTCCACAATTCACCGCCAGACGAGCTTCCATCACAGGCAGAGTTCCAAAATTGGGATACAGATTTTTCTGGGTTATGGAATTTTCTAATATTTCGTCCACCAAGCGATGCATTTCTTGGACTTTTTAGGCTGTAGCCATCTGTTTAGTAGTTGCCATTTTGCTCGCCTTGAATACATTACGTCACATATTTGGGCACCAACCATAATAATATTATATGCGGGTATACAAACTTCAAGCTTAAGTCATGACATCATCGAGAGCAGAAACCCCATAACCCACCCACAAAGGCTGCACCACCCACCTGCTCGATTTTCAAACCGTGGGTTTTGGGGAACCCTGATCATAGCAAGCCCGCCGCTACCCATCGTCACTGTCCTCAGCATCGCATCTATGTTATTATTACGGCGAAAAATATAGGGAGCTCGAGGTTACGGAGCTCGAGGTTACGGAGCTCGAGGTGGGATAAACATACTAATAGACCCAAACTTCATCTAGAAAAGTGTAGCTTCACAAATCAATGACTCAAATGCACCTATTTTTAAAATATTAAAATGGCATAAAAGTCCAGATCGTATGGATTACTGCGAAAATAGTACATGCGATTGCGCACCCCCTAAAAATACTACGTGCTGCACAGACAATCGTTTTCGAGACCTTATAATAGCCCACAACATTGCTGCTACTGACGCGAGCTTCTTATGCCGCTGTGGCATCACTAACTACAACGAAAATAGTATAAATGCGACTGCGACTGCGCATGCTTTCAGGCTGTCGCTGCTGCATCGATCGACGAAAGCTCCTTCTGCGACTATGGAGACAACAAAAACTGGGTCGATCGGGGAATATTTTCGTATTAGCTTTGAGAAATGGGGACATATTAGGTAAGTTCCATAGTAAAGCCTATCTACCGAGTCGGTGGACCGGCTTTTGTATTAAGTTTGAGCGATTATTAGTTTTCTCAGCTGCTACTTTGGCGAGGGGTATCTGTAGTACATTTTTCGAATCTTGAAGGAACGGAGGGCCATAAGCATTTCGTAGGGTGAGTCACACTTTGTCACGACCGTGTCCAACAGGTCCAACAGGCGTTAGCGCACATGCACGCCCACACCACAGAACGTTCTAGTGGCGGTGACTCAAAGCACCAAATACTTAAGTAAATATTTTGGTGCTGGTGGTGATATCAAAATTAAACTTGCGCCACCAAGACCAAGCCGTGGTCCCAACGCTAACAGGACCTAACACTATGACCAAATCGTCGTCAGAGGATCAGCCGCTGCTACCTACGACCTCAAAGGATACGAGCGACGTCAGCAGCCAGTCTCATGCCTTGCTAGGCATGACATGCGTGGCGCTGTTAGCCTTCTCATTTAGCCTGACCACTACCGCAGTCAAGTTCCTCACGTACTCCATGACATCTACGGAGGCCATTTTCTGGCGGTCCATCGTCGCGATTTGTCTCAACTTGGGTACGTTACTTCTTCTCTCGTTGTATAATATGCAGGATACTAAAAGACATGCCGCAGATGTGTATCATGTACTCTCACAAATGGTTCTGGCAGACTCCAGCTCGATCGTGTTCTCCTCACCTGTCTTCACCTTCTTTCTGGTTGGTGTTCACTAAGACGTGAAGTTGCAAACTGGTCGGGCATCTAACCATCCGCTTTGTGTCTTTGGTTGTGTGCAGGGAGCCTGCCTTCTTCACGAACACATTGACAGACTTAGTTTTGCATGTGCAATCCTGTCCTTCAGTGGTTTACTGTGCATCGTCAGTCCAAACTTCATCTTTGGAGCGAATCATGCAACTGTGGACACAGATGGACCGTGGATTGCGATCGGCTCAGCATTTCTCAGGGCCATCGGACAGGCTTTCGTCTACATCTCTGTCCGCAAGTTGAAGGGGATTCACTTCATGGTCGTAGTGCACTACTTTTTGTTGTCCAGCATGATCAGATCGCTCTCCTATGTCCTAGTCGTGCAGCAGGTACGACGATGTTCGCATCCTCACCTTGTTTTGAACAAGGTCCTAGACAACGTGTTCTAACGTTACGCTATTTGGTGTACTCGCATAGAAATTTGTGATGCCTGCAACGCTAGCCATTTGGAGTGGCGTTCTATGCAGTGGCGTGTTCACCTTTTTTGGGGGTGCGGATTTTTCGCGAGAACACAATCGGTTGGTTTCCGAGTACAGCACAAATTAAGCATGTTGTCTGACTACAATGAAACCATGCGCCGCGACGCTGCTTAGATTCACTTCGTACTTTGCTCCAGTACTTGTTTGCACTCACTCCAGGCCAGATAGGCGCCAGTACGCCTCACAATCCATATTAAGTTCGAGTTGCAAAGTTTTAGCTCTGTATTGGTACAGTTAAGCGTTTTTGCTTGTTTTCATCTCTTGGTTAGTTCCATGACGGGGTTAGATGGCTGTTGTACTCGCAACACCCCCGTTTCTCCCCTCGTCTTGCTTGCAAGACCGCCAATATCACATAATTGTATTCGCTGAGCATCCTTTTTATGGTAGTCTGATGTTGAGTACTAACCCTACGAGTTAGCAAAATGGGCAGGGTGGAGAGTCATCGAGTTCCTGCAAAATAGACAGGGTGCATGCCTTCTCGGTGGGCCTTTGTCCAAGAACGCAAGCATACCTTGTGAATCTTGTGTTCACAGTTAACTGACTGAAAGTAGGCTCTCTTGGTTTTGGCACACAGTTCACAGCTGTCGTACCGAGTCTTTGGTACGTATTTAGCACGCTTGCGCGCAGCATCCTTCGATTTAGCCACCTCCTTTGCCTTTTCAAACGCTTCTCTCGAATTCTTGGATTCTTCGTCTCGTTGCATATGCGCCGGGTTTTGTGAGTTGCTAGGTTCCTCTTGGTGTGTAGAACAGCACCGCAAGTGCAGGCATAGGAAGCCGGAGATGTCGTTTGCCGTGGCATTTTCAACAATGACTTGACTGTATGCTTATACCTATCGATCTACTGTAGTCTATGAAGCTGAATCACTGGCTCGCAAGACAAGTTCATGTCTTTTCCATTCTTGCTTAATTGTTTTCGAACTAACGCATTACATGTTTTTATCGCACCCATTTGTAAGATGCGTCATTAATTGGGTAATTGATTATACAGGAACTCCTATCTCATGTTTTTCCGTGATCCAAACCGGGACCCTCGTCGAGGTCTCGCTTCGGGTCTCGAGACCCGTGAGGGACCCGAAAAAAGTGTTACCATTCTGGGTCAAGTGGAAAACCCAAATCCAGCTCCAGGACAGGACAAGTACGAAAACACGGTCGGTTCATGAAACTGCACCGTCGCGCTGTCGACTCTCCTACCGAAGCGGATTTTGTTGAGAGATGCGCCGCTATCAGATCGGCACACGCTGAACTAGCGGATTATCTCGACCTACATTGATACAAGGAAAAGTTGTGCGGTGCTAGACTTCACAATATTAACATTTCGGCAATCGTGATACTTCACCTGTCGAAGGCACCCATTCTAAGTGTAAGAATTGGTTGGAATCTTCGAGAGGTGACCTGCTCACAGTGTTTACCAAATTGTTGTCTTGGTGGGACTCGTGTGTCAAGAAGGTGCGCTTATGAATTGAGCGAGACGTGTCCTATATTCTTCAGGATGAACGCTATTCCGCTGTCGTTATGTTCAATAGCAGATATGCTCTGGGTGAAACAGCAACATTGTGGAAAGAAGCCGCCAAAATTGTGCTGAAAAACTCGGCATGTAAGCCATGCACCGGAGGTTTCAGGCGTTCTAACGGTAGGCCTTGTGTTCATGACCTCGTCGAATTTGTAATGTCCGAGCGACAGCTGAAACTTGCCGTAGACCACTTTCATTCTCACCGGCTGACAAGTCGAGGACGTTCAGAAATCACCGTAAAAGGGTTCCAAACGACAAAAGACAAGATCTCACAAGAAAAACCAGGGAAGATCAGGCCCGGCGCGAAATCCTACGTACAGCGAGCAGGTCGACCAGGGCATCTTCGGCTACCTCATACGAACCTTCAGGTAGTGGGGGTATCAAAAATATAGGTGTTGGCTGACAAGTCGTAGTTGTTGTCTCCATAGTCGCAGAAGGAGCTTTCGTCGATCGATGCAGCAGCGACAGCCTGAAAGCATGCGCAGTCGCAGTCGCATTTATACTATTTTCGTTGTAGTTAGTGATGCCACAGCGGCATAAGAAGCTCGCGTCAGTAGCAGCAATGTTGTGGGCTATTATAAGGTCTCGAAAACGATTGTCTGTGCAGCACGTAGTATTTTTAGGGGGTGCGCAATCGCATGTACTATTTTCGCAGTAATCCATACGATCTGGACTTTTATGCCATTTTAATATTTTAAAAATAGGTGCATTTGAGTCATTGATTTGTGAAGCTACACTTTTCTAGATGAAGTTTGGGTCTATTAGTATGTTTATCCCACCTCGAGCTCCGTAACCTCGAGCTCCGTAACCTCGAGCTCCCTATATTTTTCGCCGTAATAATAACATAGATGCGATGCTGAGGACAGTGACGATGGGTAGCGGCGGGCTTGCTATGATCAGGGTTCCCCAAAACCCACGGTTTGAAAATCGAGCAGGTGGGTGGTGCAGCCTTTGTGGGTGGGTTATGGGGGTTTCTGCTCTCGATGATGTCATGACTTAAGCTTGAAGTTTGTATACCCGCATATAATATTATTATGGTTGGTGCCCAAATATGTGACGTAATGTATTCAAGGCGAGCAAAATGGCAACTACTAAACAGATGGCTACAGCCTAAAAAGTCCAAGAAATGCATCGCTTGGTGGACGAAATATTAGAAAATTCCATAACCCAGAAAAATCTGTATCCCAATTTTGGAACTCTGCCTGTGATGGAAGCTCGTCTGGCGGTGAATTGTGGAGACCGCATAATATATGGGCTAGGCTCTGACGCCTTCAGCGAAGATGATATTCCTCAGTGGTGATGATACAGAATGCGCTCCCATCCTGAATTCGCCGATTAGTAGCCGATTGCCGCCGCGAACTCGGCTACTTTTGGCACCGGATGTACAAAAATGTTTGGTTACGTATGAATCTATGAACGATGCGTCTTTATCTCGTCAAAATCACTTTTCTTTTGTATAAATTAAGGAAGGATTACGTGATTATCAGTTTTGTGTGGGACACATTTCAAACGACATTTCGAATACCACCAGCAACCGGCTGTACAGAACTAGTTGTGTTCAGTTAGCCAGAATCGGTGAACTACGACATTTGCCAATTAATGAGGGGGCGAACGGCGGTTGTATCATGTATATCAGGATATCAGCGATAAAAGTGATCAATTAGGACAGGATTGACTGTACCAGCATTTACTGGGAGGACAGCTTTAGCTGGCTGAAAAGGCTAACCCATTTTCATTTTAGCGGCCGGGTACCGACTTCGTTCCCAATCAACAGTATTCCTGTCGAACGCTCAACTTGATCCAAAAGTTGATGAAAAACGAAATGTATTTGAAGCGCAGCAATACCTTATACTGCAAGCTAGGCATGAAGAAGCTCATGCTTGCCGTCTGTGTTATCGCTTCCTCTTTCTCCAGTCTAAGCTGCTCCTGTTAGCGGCTGGCACCAGAGCGACGAACGCTGGTCACAGTGGCACTGAGCACTAAGACGTCACGATAGTGACAACTGAGCTGCGGTGAACAGTTGCTGGTTGAAGACTAGCAGCAACATCGAGTCATCTTGAAGATCCGACGCGGCAGCCAATCGTGGGGCGTCATGGACGCGTGTCAAGCGGCGTGGGTACCTGTAGGGAGAGCACAGGCTCACAGGAAGTCGCAGGAGCTGTAGTTCGTTTGGAGTTTACACTTGCCCCACGTTAATCACTTTTCAACTTTCCTTTCAGAGCTCAAGCCTCTTCACCTACTCTACGCCTCACCACTGTCGGGCGACCGCCACCTTCCTCTTCACCAACCTTTCCAATAGGTTATGATGTCTACGACGACGGCCTCGACCTTCACTACTAAGCTAAAACAGTTCAGTGGAACTGGGTTTCCAGCGTGGTGTGCCAGCTTCGCCTCGCCTGGTACTCGAGATCAAGGGGCTGCAGGATGCTATCCAACTATCGGCGCCCTCGGAGCCAGAGCTCAGGCTCGAGCGAGAAGCTGGTGTGGCAGCAGGGGTTGGAACGTCGTCTGGAACTGAACCGGCTTCTGCCCCAAGTGTGACGCCATTGTATGATCGCATGATCAAGCAGAAGATGGTTGCATCCATCATCTTCGCTGCGCTGAGCGAGAGGCTGGCTGCTGAGGTGTATCTGCTGGACCACCCGCTGACTATGCCGCGCCACCTGCGCATGATCTGCAATGTCAAGCGCAGTGCTAGTGTCGGCGCTGCTAAGCGCGAGTACATCGGGCTGTACCTCGATGGTGATGCATCCATGATCGACCACATCAAGAACGCGAGACGTATCCTCGACGAGCTGCAGGAGCAGCATGCCATCATCCCGGACGAAGAAAGGCGCCGAAACTTCATACAGAGTCTGGGATCTGCTTGGAATGGCTTTGTCGGCGTTCTCGAGTCGTGCGCCATGTTCGAGCTGATAGTGCAGCGCTGCCAAGCTGAGGCGATCCGCCGCGACGATCAAAAGAATCGTCGCTCGTCGGGCGGATCAAGTGGCGGCAAGTCTGCTGCTGCATTCAGTGCTGAACAAGCTGCTGGTAAGCAGAAGGGAGGCAAGACCAAGAAGAAACAGGATATGTCCAAGGTGAAGTGTTTTAACTGTGAGAAGATGGGACATTTCGCGCGAGACTGCAAGAATAAAAGCGCAGCCAAAAGCGGAGGATGCCAGGATGGTGTTCACGGTGGACGACGTGACTGATGACAATAAGCGAGGTTGGACCGTGGACAGCGGCGCCACGAGCCACATGACTAGTCATATCGACAATCTTGCTGATGTGCGCACGCTGGCGGAGCCTCGCGTGCTAACAGTGGCGTCGGGAGACAACTTGGTCGCGACTGCAGGCGATCAAGCTCCGTTGATGAAAAACGGACGAGAAGTCTGTGTTCTTCAAGATGTTCTTTTTGTACAAGGACTTGCCCGTAATCTGGTATCAGTTGCTGCTTATGCGTCGCGTCGCGGCATGTCGGTCGGGTTTAAGAGAACGTCGTGCATGTTCCGCTCGCAAGGAGGGGTTACGCTGCTGGCTTCGCGGGAAAAACCACCCAATGTACGTGGTGGAAGCGACGAGTGAAGTGGTGGCGCACGCTGCCATGATGGCGACTGAGGCGCCGCACATCGAGACTTGGCACCATCGCCTTGGCCACCTAAACAAGCGCAGTGTGCAACAGCTACTCGAGGATCTGAATGAGCCTTGGCAAGGAATGATCAATCAGTCGTGCCGAACGTGCGTCGGCGGGAAACTGGCTCAGAAGCCATTTGCAGCAAAGCCACCACGCGTGCTGAAGAAGAAACAAATGCTGCTGGCAATAGACTACGTGGGTCCGATGCAAGTAACAACCCGAGATGGATACACAGTCATGGCCAACATCGTGGCGGCACCTTTTCATCTGGAGATTGAGACGATGCGGGTGAACAGTTATCGCCCAGAGGCGTATAGTGCTATTGAACCTGAGTCAATAGGTACAAACCCGAAATAGATTTCGGGGTGGCGTGCGATTTTGTGTTTTATCCTCGTAGGTTCGAACCACAGACTTGGGACTTTAGTGCCACCGAGTTATTAGTATACTTGGGGTTGAGATATAAAAGTGCAAGAACTCCCAGGGCCTACGGGTCCTTAGAGTCCTGAATGTATGGAGAGAGGTCACTAGCAAAGACCTTTTCCCAGAGATAACCAAAATCAATACACAGAGTTTGTTATATGCAATATGCTGCCTGTCAAAGTAGTTAGCAGTCCCAAATACAGGTCAATTCGGGATGCCCTACGCGCACCACTCCTGAGCAAGTCAGGAGAAACAATACAAATACCTTCCGGTACACACAGCAATCGACAATAGGTCTCAGGGGCGATCGCTTACCAATCTCCCAAAACCGGGTTAGGGAATATGAAATGCAAGTGGTCACTCGGGGTGTCCACAGGCAACTTAGCAAATGAAATAACTGGATCAACCCGAGCGTCGGACTCGGTCCCCAAGTTAACTTGGACTGGAACTTACGAGGGCTTTCGTGTGGTCCGTGCACACGGCCTTGGTCGATCTCGATGTGCTGGGGCCCCTCTTTAGGCGGTCCTCCTAGTCACAGGTCTTCTTCGGCGAGATACACTTGCAAAACACAACACTTGCGCTTCACAATGCAAAACAAACTCTATTTTTCAGATTACGTTGGTCTCTTTGGTTCTTCATTCTTCAACTGTCTTGATCTTGGTATCTCTTCGGGATTTTCAGTGGTTTCCCTTTGCTCTTGGCCTTCACACATTCTGGATAACTTGATCTTTGTATGCTTGAGCGTCGAGTCGCACTTGGCATCCGGAACCACTCATCACGGATGACGCTCAGGTACCCTGGATCTGCTGCACTTGTACAACTCTTCAGCTTAATCTGACTCGACGCTTGAGTTTGCTTTCAACTTGGTACGTCTTGGCTCTGCTTCGGTGTCGACAGCTCCAGCTCGACCTTCTTCACTTCATCGACTGTTTGACTGTCTTCTACGCTTGGTCATTCGGGTTGCTTGGCTTCGGTCATTCAGGATGTACGGCATTCATCCAGGTTGTCCGTCGGTTGATGTCCTTGAACGTGTCTTGAACTCCCGTCAACTCGGGATCTTCACTTGGAAACTTGTACTTCACAGACATCTTGAACAACTTCTCGGGTTCTTCATCTTGGATGTTGCTTGAAAACGCTTGGGGGTAGTTGCGATCTTGAGATCTTGGGTGGTTACTTCTTGGTAGCTGCTTGGTATCTTGGTATTTTAGATAGCTGGGTTGATGCTCGACTCCGTCAAGGTAGACTGCTTCTCGGGATACATCCACTGAAGGCATTTCTCTCCCTTCTTAGGTACCCACCGTCAAGGAGTCGGCGGCTGGACTGGGCGCTTGACTTGCATCCTGAATTAAGACCTCGCTCAGGATGTACGCCTCCAAGCCTGTGAGCCCCTCCGTAGTCGGGCATCAGCTCCTTCAAGCATCACACAAATAGCACGCTCGAGTGTCCCACTTGTAACCCATCTTGAAACACATCTTCCATCAGTCACTCTGGATGTTCTTCATCCGGGCAGCTGCGGGAGGCAACTGAAAATTTCAAGTTGCCTCGTGTCAAGAAGGTGTATCCGCTGCGAGAGAAGAACTCTCGTTCGCAACTGGATGCAGTGAAGGACTGCATTACAAAGCTGAAGGCGTACGCCCCGGATTATTGTGTCGCCTACTTTAAGTCGGACAATGCTGCTGAATACGCTGGTGGAGAATTTTCTGCTTTCTGCGACAAGCCGGAGATCGTTCAGGCGTTTTCGACTCCCTACACTCTCAACAGAACGGCAAGGTAGAACGTGGGAGTCGCGTGGTGGTGGAAATGGCTCGTTCAATGATGCTCGGAGCGAACCTTCTCATGACATACTGGGCTGATGCAGTTGTGTGTGCTGCCTACGTCCGAAACCACAGTCCGACGAGGGTGCTGGACAGTAAGACTCCGATGGAAGCTCTCCTCAGATCGCCGCCGGATATCAGCAACCTGCGCGTCTTTGGACGCAAGGTGCAGGCGTTGGTACCCAAAGAGCACCGGAAGAAACTCGACTCGAAGACACGCACTGGGATTTTTGTCGGCTACGCCACTGGGGGTGCTTACCTACTGCACATTCCTCACCACTGCGCAATTACGGCGCGCACTATAGTTTTCTACGATGACCTGTTCTTGCCTAACGACGAGGAGATCATGATGAGTACGCAGCTGGACATGCAGCAGGATTTCGGTGGATCGTACGGAGCGTCCGTTACGATTGGCAACAGTTCCAGAGGAAGCAGTGGATGTGAACATGACTCCAGCCGAGTTTGAGACGCCATCGCAGCCTACAACAGGCTCGGAGCCAGTGGGAGTTGCGCGGCAGCAAACCCGTTTGAGAGGCGACCTTCGTGTGGAAAAATCTGTGCCTCCTCCTCGCCGTTCGACCAGAGAGACGAGCCAAGTCAGCGTCGTCTTGACTACGAAGAATCGCATTTATCGATGGCCGAAGTCTGCGACTACATAGAAGAGCACGTTGCGCCTGCCGAATTGAGAGCGGCTTTCATACACAGTCTGGTCCATAAAAGGGACTAGTTTTACCGACTTAAGCGAGCGATAGCGAGTGAACTGGGCACGTCCCCGCAGCGTCACGGCATGGTAGGAGCAGAGGGACCCCCGCCAAAGCCGAAAGCGTGAGGGCGAAACACTAGTCTGGAGTAAAAACAAATTCGCGCGAGCGCAGCGAGCGCTGCCTTTTCTGTCGTACAGCCCTTACAAAACTAAGTGTAAAATATGGTGTACAGTACACCAGACTGTGTATAGAGGCGCCGCCCTGCCGTATTTGATGGCACCAACGTGGCTGGTGGGTTCATGTACAGGCTGAAGACTCCAAGTGATGTGGAGCAGTATGCGCTAACCGTTGAACTAATCAACACCTTCGAAGTGCGTCGCAGTGAATATCGCAGTGAGTGAGAGCAAGCGATGGAGGAAGAAATCGAGAGTTTGATCGAGAACGGCACTTTTGTGGAGGTTCCACTACCTGCGATCACGTCCAAGTGGGTCTTTAAATGCAAGATGAACGCCGATGGGAGCCTCAACAAGTTCAAGGCTCGAGTGGTTGCTAAAGGTTTCAGTCAACGCTATGGAGACGACTACACCGAGACCTTTAGCCCCGTGGTGCGTCACAGCACTATTCGCCTGGTGATGGCTGTTGACGTGGGATGACGCATGAAGCGTCCGCATTTGAACAGCAAACCTGCATTTTTGAACTCGAAATTACGGGAGGAGCTGTATCTGGAGCCGGTTGAGGAATACGAGAATGCGGAGGGTTACATATGGCTTCTACTCCGCGCGCTGTACGACTTGAAGAAAGCCTCGAGAGCAAGGTACGAGAATCTGACCGCTTTTCTACTCATCTGTGGGGTTACTCAAGGCAAAGCTGACATGTGCTTGTTCGTGAAGATTAACGGCGACGAGTTGATGATTGTGCTCGTCGACGTCGACGACATGCTGGTTTTTGGCACGGACAACGAGGCGTTGGAAGCGTTCAAGATTGCTGTGGAAAACGCTTACGATGTAAACCACTTTACGGATGTGAACTACTTCTTATGATTGGAGCTGCAGTGGTCGTCGGCTAGTGACGAAGTGTGTGTTAGCCAGAACAAGTACGCGTCCACATATCTCGAGAGGTTCGCAATGAACAAGTACCGCCCTTCCCCAACGCCAATGGAAGAGCATTACAGAAACCAGCTATTCGAGGTGCAGGACCTGTGCGAGTTCAAGCCTCGACCGGCCCTCGGTGCCTTACTATACTTGTCGGTGCTAACACGACCTGACATGTCAACGGCTGTGCGCTTGCTTGCACAAGAAACCGAACGTCCAACCGCAGCAGTGCAGAACGGGGTAGAGCGTGCCTTCCGGTACCTGGTTGGTACGCGTGACAACGGTCTCACGTTCAATGGAGGCCAGGCCACCGGTAACGAAGGACTTGTTGTCTATTGTGATGCTGCTTTTGCCGTCGAAAGAGAGCGCAATTCGTCGACCGGATAAGCTGTTTACTACAACGGCAACCTAATTGAATGGAGCTCCAAGAAGCAGACGGTTGTGAGCTGTCTTCCACGGAAGCCGAGTATATTGGCATGACAACCGGTCTGCAGGAATGCATTGGGCTCATGATGGTGTGGAAGGATATTGACGTGTCGGTCGGTGACGTTGTCGTCATGGAGGACAACCAAGGTGCACAGCACCTGGCTGAGAGCAAGGGTGTGACTCAAAGGTCTCGTCATATTGACACCAAGTATCACTGGTTGCGCGAGAAAGTCAGCTGTGGAGACGTGCGTGCGCAGTACAGCCCGACTAGCGAAATGGTGGCGGACCATTTCACCAAATCACTCGGCAGGACGACGTTCGAGCGATTTCGCAGCTATCTCGGTGTTTGTCGAGTGTTAGTGGCTGTCGCGAGAGCGACGAATGCTGGTCACAGTGTCACCGACCACTAAGGCGTCTCGATAGTGACAACTGAGCTGCGGTGAATTGAAGTCTGGCAGCAATATCGAGTCATCTTGAAGATCCGACGCGGCAGCCAATCGTGGGGCGTCATGGACGCGTGTCAAGCGGCGTGGGTACCTGTAGGGAGAGCACAGGCTCACAGGAAGTCGCAGGAGCTGTAGTTCGTTTGGAGTTTACACTTGCCCCACGTTAATCACTTTTCAACTTTCCTTTCAGAGCTCAAGCCTCTTCACCTACTCTTCGCCTCGCCACTGTCGGTCGACCACCACATTCCTCTTCAACGACCTTTCCAATAGTTCCCGCATTCGACCTTAACAGAACGAAAGTCTTTCGTGAGCTTGGATTCCATCTCTTTCCTCCCCATTGTGAGACTGTGAATGAACCTTTAAGATGGAAATGTACACGCGCACGGGTTGCTACCCGTCCTTCAGTATCTGATATAATTGCTACATGTATATCTGATAGGAGGTACGGCCACGGGAGTTATTAGTCAGTACACGGTTTACTGTAGTTTGGTTTGTTATGTGAGTGACTTTCTGGTGATACAATGCAATTCTATGGTGATGAACTCTAAATCTCTGGTGTTGAAATTGTTCACTATCTCAAACTGTGCGAGGTTGTGGGGCACGCTACACAGTTTCGTATCGTATGGTATGCTCTCTCGCCGGTGCTGTGCAAGTACATGTACATGTATTATACCGGTACATGTATCCTCTACCGTATCGTAAGTTACGATTCGTAACGCCGTCCGCCTCGGTGAGTTGACAGCCTGCCACTCAACGTGAATGCACCTACTTCATCACAACTACGTCGCACGGCTTCCAATCCATAGCCCAGCATCTGATGTCTGCCTCTCTTTCCTAGGATTGGGCGACTGTGCTCATTGAGCACAGGCGTACTGCTCACAGTAATGGCGTCATCGATGAGTGAACTCTCACTTTGAAATTTCCAGTGATGACCATAAGTTCCTCCAACTCAACTCACCGACAGATGAGCAGCACGACTCTCTTCCCGCCCAACAGTCGACAACTAAGCGACGACGTTATCGGCCAAGTTATCCAGCGAGAAACGCCTCTCCGCTACGCACACAACTACGTCATCAACCCCAGGACATCCCTCCGTGTAGTCAAGAAGGCTAATACTGCGCTTCTGAATGCAGACCTGGACTTACGGGCAAACAACTTGATTTTGCATCGTGGCGAGTCCGTGTCTACAAGCGCACAGTCGACGGGTGTCTCTGTCGGTTGCAAGGTCCCGTCGTTTCCTACATCTATGGAGAGCAAAGCAGATCGAGCTTTTGAGCAGCTATCTGTAGCCACCACGGAGCATAACATTGCCCATGTGCGCGATTTAATATCTGCAGGGGACGCTCTGTTCCAGCAACGTCGACGTATTATTCAAGCACGATACAGACGGAAGAAGGTGAACTCCGAGTAGGCTCTTGTGCAAGACAATCAGATGCTACGCGATGAGATCGTAAGACTCGAACTGCGGCGTCTGCTGATCATCTCCGGTGCGCTCGGAAACACGACGTGTTGGAGCGTAGCTGCAGAGTATTTTCGCCGCTTTCGCAACGGATACGAAAGGCCTGTGACTTTGCAGGTCCCAGGCACCACCCACGAAGTCCCAGCAACGTCACACACTCCAAACTCACATCCAGTCGGATTTTCTACAATCGGTGATGGCATCGGATGTGATCAGTAATGACTGCCCCGGTGTCGACGAACTCCTTGCGAGATGGAAGCAGGTAGCGTTGATCCACCCCGGCATTTGTTTCAAGATTGTCCATTTGGAATATAGTGGTGATGACTCAGTGGTTGCAACCGTCAAGGCTTTTACGACCGTCAGCAAAAGTACGCTGTGCTATGCGTTCCCACACCTTATCAATAGCGACGGTGAATGCTCTTTGCTTGGATCCAAACTCCTCGGTCAGGAGTTGGTGATCCACGGTACACAATGTTTTGTCTGGGACGATGAAGCAGGCCGCGTAGTTGGGATGGATTATCAAGCGGACATGATGACCCCATTGCTGCGACTGCTGAAGAGCCTAGAGAATGTATCTCATGTACTTGACAGCGCTCTCCTTGCACCAGCTTACGACTTCCTGTAGTTTCAAGGTTTCGTGGGAATCCTGGGCGGTGTCCAATTCGCGGTACAATGTCCAACTTCGAAGTAGATTGCTAACAATTGAAATCGCTTCTGCGGAACAGTGGGAAGCATTTCGCGCATGTTCGACGCTTAAAACTCGAGATCGGTTCACAACATGGCGTCCTTGAACAAATTCCCTGATTTTGTTAGCTGTACAATGGATATATACATTTCGTACGAAAGTACTCTTCTGTTGAGCGAGACATTCGAGTAACTACATGTACGCTTCACCTTTGCACATTTTAGTTTCTTGTGCATTCCGAATGCACCAAATGACCATCAGCCAGGGGCCAGGGATGAACTTGGTCTGTTCCGGAGTTAAGCACATGTAGTCCCAACGCCGCATGCTTACGCACTTACCTGTCCAAGCCTACCGACACGAGAGTCAACAACTTGGGCGCTTGTTATCATGCAGATGTCAACAAGAAGGCAGGCATCCGTAAAGTCTTCACATTCTCTTTATTCGAAAGACATACCAGCTTCCCAGCAGCTTTATCGACAGCAAGCGCCAACACTACCGGAGCTTACAGGATGGCGGCGACGGCGTTGCCAACACCCACCAGAGTGGCCAGGACGCCCACGCCCCAGCAAATAGTGCGGTGCGGCTGCATGGCGTGCGCGTACACGTACGTGTGCAGGCAGCGGGCGACCGTGTAGACAGTCATAGCACCGGCGTGCACCGTGGGGTTGCTGCCGGCCAGGATGCCGCCGCCGAAGATGAAGAGCGCGAACGGAATGGACTCAAGGTCGTTGCTCACAATGCGCGTCCAGCGGTGCTCAGCTTCACGAGCCTTGAGCACCTTCTCGTCGTCAGTCTTGTCTAGGCCGTACGTCTGCTTACGGCCCTTGCCCATGGTCTTGGCCAGGCTGAGACTGGCGTCCTCAGGCGGACGGCCGCCCGAACGGAACTTCTTGCCGCCCTGCACACCTGTGGCCAGCAGGAACTTGAGGTACAGCACGGAGCTGCAGGCGATGTAGACCTTGGTGTTGGCGTCCAACATGGTGTTGCTCGGCTATTTCGGGTATGACCTGCCACACACGACAAGCAGGAATTCCGACGGGTGATAGAGGGAGTTGTTGACGAGTTTGTTGACGCGTTTGCAAACGTTTACAGAGACGGGTGGTGAACGGGTCGCAACCAAGCAAAGCCTGTCACAGACTCGCTGGCTCATCAAAACAACATGGGGTCAGCTCAACATGCTCCACTCGAGGTCTGGTCTGCATACGGACAAGTACATTGATGGCAGGCATTGGTCTTAGCGTGCTCTAACAGTGTAAGCTTAGTTGAGGATGGCGACGACGGCGTTACCGACGCCCACGAGTGTGGCGAGTACGCCAACACCCCAGCAGATCGCGCGGTGCGGCTGCATGGCGTTCAGGTAGACGTACGTGTGCAGACAGCGCGCCGTCGTGTAGACGGTCATGGCGCCAGCGTGCACGATTGGGTTGCTGCCGGCGAGGATGCCACCGCCGAAGATGAAGAGGGCGAACGGGATGGATTCCAGGTCGTTAGCGATCACACGGCGCCAACGGTGCTCTACTTCACGCGCCTTGAGGACGCGCTCGTCGTCTGTCTTGGTGAGACCGTAGTCCTGGTTGATCATGGTCGTGCCGAGCTTGTTGTCCTCAGGCGGACGTCCACCGGAGACGAAGGTCTTGCCGCCCTGGATCCACGTGCAAGCCAGGAACTTCAAGTACAGCACCGAGCTGCACGCCACGTACACCTTCACGTTCCCGTCGACCATAGTGGCTTGAGAGATTGAGCTGGAGACTAAGCTTGAACTATTGACAGCGGATCCGAACGGTCAGCACCGATCCGAGTGCCGTGTCAGTTTAGACTTGCAGTGAGGATTTGCTACCGACATCGACGTGCGGGAGGTTGAACGGCGCTGGGTCTTCTTACTTTTGCAGCAATGGTCCGACAATGGAGTCTACAGCGACAATTTGTTGTCAACAAGCAGATGAATTTGATTGATGAATACTGCTGCTATTGCTTAGCTGCGCTTATCCGTCTAATTGGAGAAGGCGCCGTAGAGCGCGTTGCCGGCGCCCGTGGTGATGAAGATGATGCCGAACAGCCAGCACAGCGCGCGGTGCGGGTGCATGGCGTTGGCGTAGGCCACCGTGTGGAAGCAACGCACCGCCGTGTAGCCAACCATGGCGCCGATCTGCACGGCCGGGTTACCCTTAGCCATCACGCCGGCACCGAAGACGACGAGCGCCAGCGGAATGGACTCGAGGTCGTTCTGCACGATGCGACGCCAGCGTAGCTCCGTGAGCTTGGCCTGCTGGAGCTTCTCACTCTCCTCCTTGGTGGCCTCGGGCGGCGTGACCAGGCCGTACGTCTGCACGGGGTTACCCTTGGCTAGCGGCAGATTCTTGTCCTCAGGCGGGCGACCGCCGGCCTCGAACGTCTTGGTGGCCTGGATGCCCGTGGCCAGCACGAACTTGACGTACAGCACGGCGGCGCAGGTAACGTAGGTCTTGAGCTCAGTAGACACCGACATGGTGTTTCAGAGGAGAAATACAGAATGGGTTGGCTTTTCTAACGGCAATGCCGACGGCGTATTAATACAGTAGTAATGATCAGAGATCACGCGTGATGCACTTCGGAACAAATCCGGTCACCATCTCGAGCTGTAACGGAGACCAGCGACCTGATGGCGTGAAGGACATGCCAGTCATTGGTTGATAACCGTTGACAGATGGTCCCACCGTTTGACAAGCATGAACTTAACCGGGAGATAGCCAGATGATTAATTTTTGACAAGCATGCTTCAACAGAGACCAAGCGGGTGCAATTGACTGTATTCTCTTGTCATTAGGCTTCTAGCCACCAATCTAATTGAAGACGCTGACAATGGAGTTGACGCCGTTAACAACGATCATGAGCACGCCGATCCGCCAGCACCATGCGCGGTGCGGCTGCAGCATGTTGGCGTACGCGTACGTGTGGAAGCAGCGTATGAGTGTGTAGATCGCCAGACAGACCACGAAGAGAGGTTTGTTGCCGCCAGCGAAGACACCTCCGAGAAATACCAGCAGCGCCAGCGGAATAGACTCGAGGTCGTTCTGGATGATGCGCTTCCAGCGGTGCTCGATCTCGCGCGCCTTCACGAGCTCTGCATCATTTTCATCGTTGAGCATCCCGTAGTTTGTTCGCGACGACCTTGGGCAAGAGCCAAGTTCTTGTCCTCGGGCGGACGGCATCTGGCGTCGAAAGTCTTGGTAGCTTGAATACTGTGGTGATGACGAACTTGAGGTAAAGGGTGAAGGAGCAGACGATGTGCGCCTTCAATTCTGCCGGTCCGCTCATGTGGACTGCTGCTTGTATGTGTGTGGCGTTAACAGCGCAGTGTCAACGCATCTCGGTACGTCAGCGAAATGTAGCCATCAAACCGGTTTACGCAAAGCTAGGTATTTTAGCCAATTATACAACGATTTACGAAACAGCGGCCTCCCGTCTAAGTAACCAAGCTGCAGCTTCAAAACCGAAATGATGGATTCATGTCCAACATGTAGGCAGATCAAATGCCTTCTCCACCGAATGTCTGGCTGTCGCTGGCAACTTGCTGCACCTGTTGGCCGCTTGACTGACGCAGTTTAGGGCTGCCACGGGTATTCGTCAGCGCAGAACATCAAGCAACGGAGAAATAAGGCGCTCTGGTCTCGCACTGCAACGGAACGTGTGCATCAGACTGACATGAGTTTGAAGGCGACATGAATTTTGCATCGATTGTCTTGTAAATCTGCCTACAGCCTACGCGTACACGCCGACCACAGCATTGATAGCACCCGCCACGATAGCCACGACGCCCAGACGCCAGCACCAAGCTCGGTGCGGCTGCAGTTTCTTGGCATAGGCAATGGTGTGGAAGCAGCGTAGCACGGTGTACGTCGCCATGGCTCCGATCTGCACCGTCGGGTTGATGCGGTCCTCGATCGCCACACCAATGCCGAACACCACGAGGGCAAGTGGAATAGATTCCAAGTCGTTCTGGACGATGCGACGCCAGCGATGCTCCACCTCGCGGGCCTTGAGGATCTTCTCGTCCTTCTCGGCCTCCGGGTCCATTCCGTAGGTTTGTTTCGGACGGCCCTTGGCCAGTGGCAGAGCCTTGTCTTCCGGAGCGCGGCCACCAGCCTCGAACGTCTTCTTGGCTTGGATCATGGTCACACGTAGAAACTTGAGGTACAGCACACTTGTGCACACCACATACGTCTGCAGCATGGAGGAGCCCATTGCGATAGTGTTGTTGAAGCCACTTGTGCTGGACGAGGACGATTCGGAAGTGATCAGATCTGCAAAGTTGCCTTTCGTATCCCTGCGTAACCCCTAATGTACCCCTAAACGTACCCTCCGACGTGGCACAAGAATGGAGCTGCTGGGACTGTTGCTACGTCTCGGTGGCGCGCTGCTCCTGGTGGCTGTGCTACTCGTACTGCGCGTCTGGCACGTGGTCGTTCCTCAGCGTGTGAAGGCGCCTCTCTCCAGCTATTCGAAGCCGTTTTTCCATCACCAGAACGCGGTTAATGCCAAGAAACACAAGAGCACAAGACGTGTCATGGCTGTGCTAGGCTCGGGTGGCCATACGACGGAGCTGCTTAAGCTCATGAAGAAGCTCAAGAGAGATGTATACACGCCCATCACGTTTGTGGTGGCCGAGACGGACAAGACCAGTCAGGACAAGACCAAACTGGACTGGAAGCCGACGGAGAGCGACTCCTTCGCCATTATCCCGCGCAGTCGAGAGGTGCGAGGCAGTGCAACGCTGTGCAATGAAGGCTTTACAATACCTGACAGTGTGTGGTTTTATTACCATCAGGTGGGGCAGTCGTGGTCGTCTACAGTGTGGACTACGCTGCATTCGTTCCAGTCGTGTCTGGGTCTGGTCTACAACCGTCGCCCGCAGCTCGTGCTCTGCAATGGACCCGGTACGTGACGCATTGCTGGGAGTTTGTAGGGGTTGTTTGAGCTCATAGGTGGTGCATTTGGCTGCTGGCTGCTTGCAGGTACTTGCATTCCGATCTGTGCGGCAGTGCTGCTGTTCCGCGTGTTGGGAGTGCAGACGGACTCGAAGATCGTCTTCTGCGAGAGCTTTGCTCGCGTACAGCACTTGTCCCTCACAGGCAAGCTGCTCTACTACGTGGCCGACGAGTTCGTCGTGCAGTGGCCACAGCTACAGATCAAGTACCCACGCACCAAGCACCTGGGTGTCATTTGCTAGAGCTGCAACGACACCGCCGCGACTACGAAAATGCGTCAGGATGGGGGGCATCAAGGTGCCTTAGCGAGAATGCGCCATCATTACACATGGGCGGGCAGCGCTGTGGGGCCCTGCAATGTGCTGGCAAAGTCGTCCGCCATTGCCTGCCTGCTCAGTCCTTTGTCTAACGTAGATAAGTACAAATGCATGGTAAATAAGCTATCTTAGTGCTTCGCGATGTGGCCGACCTGGCATCACCCAAATTTACGGTCTTATTTCCTTGAAGCACTGAAAACTCGTCATTATCACGTTATATGTACTGAGTATTTGTTATTTTGTAAAACCATTGCGTCGTCGGGTCGTGACAACACGCACCCTCTTGCCTTCACTATGCTCTCATACAAAACCTCCGCCTGTCCAAACCATTATCCGAGCAGGCCGCTCGCCGCTAAGTCGCGCGTCCTCCTGTCCCCATGCACGCTTCCGTGGGTCACGTCGGTTCCTCCACGGGTTCGCTGGGCTCCAGCTCCGCCAACGCCGGCACTTCTGGCTTTAAGGCTCCATCCACCGCCGTCGAGCGGGTAAAATACTGCACAATATACCCTTATCGGAGCTGCTCGGATGATCTAATCATTGCATTCTTTTTTTCTTATTCGCTGTAGATGATGACGGTAGCTGCCACGCAGATGAGCTGTGGTAACCCTGAGGAGAACATCAAGAAGGCCGAGTCACTCGTGCGCATTGCCAGCTCCCGCGGGGCTCAAGTTATTTTGCTTCAGGAACTGTTCCAGTTCTCGTACTTCCCCATTGAGCTCAACGCCGGCAATTTCCAGCTGGCTACGACGCTCGAGGAGTCGGCACTTGTACAGGGTATGGCACTACTGGCCAAGGAGTTGCATGTGGTCATCCCCATCAGCTTCTTCGAGAGGTACAAGAACTCGTACTACAACTCGTGCGCGGTCATTGACGCCGACGGAACTGTGCTGGGTGTGGCACGCAAAATTCACATTGGAGGTGAGTTGAAGCTGTTGCAATTGGTAGAAATGGGTTGTGGTGATTTACTTGTGGGGGGTATTTGTTGCAGACCGTCTTGGATACAATGAGAAATACTACTTCACGCCGTCAGATGACTCGTTCAAAGTCTGGAACACGGTGAGTAGAGAGCAATAGTTGAAGACATTTGGTGCTTGTGCTGAAGGTTTTTTGTATGTTGTTGCAGCGCTATGGCAAGATTGGTGTTGCTATTGGGTCGGATCAGTGGTACCCGGAGGTGGCGCGCAGTTTGGTGGTGCAAGGCGCGGAGCTGCTGTTGTACCCGAGCGCGATGGGTAGCAACCAGTACGACCCCAATTTTGACCCGCGCGACCAGTGGCAGCGTGTGATGCAGGGACATGCAGCGGCGAGTATGATACCCGTTATCTGCTCCAACCGCGTGGGTTCTGAAGTCGTGGACGGCATCCAAGTCACATTCGTTGGGTCTTCATTCATCACAGGCCAGACTGGCGAAATGGTACATTGAAGATATTGTGACTTATACGACGCTAACACTGTTATCAATGCTTGTTTTTGCTCTTGTCTACAGCTCAAGATCGCTGATCGCGAGTCTGAAGGCGTGCTCGTGGAGAGCTTTGACCTGGAAAAGTTCCACGTTCGACGAGCTAGCTGGGGCCTCATTCGTGATCGCCGGCCCAACCTGTACGGAGCCCTCATGACGCGTGATGGACCTCAGTAAAACTTGTCAACACTGTGCTATCAAGAGGAGCATGGCGAAATGAGCTTCGAAGGTTGCAACGCAGCGGACAAGCCATATCAAGCGACAGAAGCGTAGAGTACGTGTGCTGATCTGTCATGTCGTCGACGTATTGTCCGACACGCAGCAACATCCGAGCCAAGAGGGGTTTGCCTCTAAATGTAGCCATGTGCCAAAATTGACGTTGTTCGCCTTGTGTATTTTTACGGATGTTGACGTGGTTGCAGATGGCTGGTACAGGTCAGTTGATCTTCTCCTTCGCACTCCACAACATGAGCACCAAGTTTACGACGGGTCCGATGCCTGGGATCGGCCGCCGAGGCAACGCTCTGTCAGCTAGTCGACTGCGTGAAAAGCTGGCTGCACGCAATGGTCCAAGACACTCCGTGTACTGGGTCCAGCGCAAGAAGAACGAGGCGCAGTTACCAAGCTACTCTAATGTGATGGAGTCCACCAACATGGCTGCATCTGCCAAGAAGATCGAGTACACACTGTTGGGCAAGTACACGGGCGACTGGAAGGACGGTCAGAGGCACGGTTACGGTGCTCTGCTATACGCAAACGGTAACAAGTACGAAGGTGAATGGGTCGATAATAAACGCCAAGGTCGCGGAGTGCACTGGGTTGAGGAGAAGAAAAAGTTGAGGAAGCAGTACGCGGGTGAGTGGTACAACGATCACCGGCATGGACGCGGAACTTTTTTTCACGAAGATGGCGGCAAGTACGAAGGTTCATGGCTCAACAACAAGCGCCACGGCCACGGTCGCATGGTGTACGATGAAGATCAATCTGTCTACGATGGCGAGTGGGTACGCAACGAGCGATCTGGACGAGGCACGTTGGTGCTAGGTAAGTGAAGTTGGTTTGTTGCTATCTGAGGTATAACAACTCACTTATGTTGGATTGATACAGCTAACGGTGATCGATATGAGGGTCACTGGCTCAATGACAAGAAGGAAGGTCCTGGTCGGTACTTCTACAAGGCAACTCGCAAGATGTACGAAGGCGAATGGGTCGATGGTGCACCAAAGTGCGGTACATACCACGACGACACCGAGTACAACATGCACGACGACACCGAGTACAACATGCACGACGACGATCTTGATGACGATGACAGCCACGCCGCGTTTCAGCTTCCAGAGGTAGGCAATCGAGTCACCAGCTCACTGCCAGTTCACTCACTTGCTCTTTTGCTACGAACAGTTAGAACTCGCACACCCAGACCAAGTATTGAGTGAAGGTGTCGCCGGTATCCGTCAGGACCGTGTTCGGGAGCGCGCCTTCCACGACGCCACCGATGATGAGGATGCAACTGAACCAGAAACTGCACTTCACCGCAGCTCGATGACCGCGACAAACCTTGAACCAGGTGTCGTCGTTTTTGACGAGCAAATGCTACGTGCGATCCAGAGCGAGTTTGCTGCTCTTCTCGCCGAACAAAGTGCAGCACTCGCCGAAAGCCTCGACATGCACTCATCCAAGACTCGCAGTGGCTGCATCCCTTGCTCTCGTCTTCCAGGACTCCTCGAAGTGCTACAACTCGACGTCAGTGAAGATCAACTCGCCGAATTACTGCAAGAAATCGGCGCTTCTAGTGACACCCTCGTGTCTTTCGCCGAATGCGTCGACATCCTATCCCTACTCATGGAAACTCAAGAAGCTCCTCTCCTTGAAGAAGACGAAGAGGACGACGATAATAGCAACTACTAACTAACATCAGTACATCTTTTGGTCGGCAAAAGAGTTTTTTTTTAAAGAAACTTTTTTTGTCTTCTACTTTTCTCTCTCCATGTTCCTACTCTCCTGTGCTTAGGTGAAACGAAGACCCAAAGCTGCCACCACCTCACGGTACTTGTGCAGGTCCTTGCGACGCAAGTATTTGAGCAGCTTCCGTCGCTTCTCCACCATAGCAATCAGACCTCGTCGCGAGTGATGGTCCTTCTTGTGGCCCTGGGCGTGAGTCGTGCAGCGCAGAATCTTCTGCGTAAGCACAGCGATCTGCACCTCACTGGAGCCTGTGTCTCCCGGGAAGCGCTGGAACGTCTCGATGGCTGTAGCCACTTGGGCCTGGTTGAGCTCGTGCTGCGACGCATTGCGTAGACTCAGAACGGCCTTAAGTTGCTCGAGCGCCTTCTCCTCGTCTTCGTCCTGCGGCTTCACGTCGTCCAGCTTAAGTCCGAAGCGGTAGCTTTTGTCGGCCGACACGCGTGGAGGCGCCACGTACGACACGCAACGAGCGGCCGGAAGGGAAGAGACCGCGGGGCGTGCGGCGCGAGCGAGACGAGAGAGCGCAAACATCGCTGGTGATGAATTTTCGTCTGTGAGGCCAGGAATGGATGGAGAGCTATTAGTGTCAGTATGGCGAGGTGGAGTTTGTGACTACTGATTTAACGAGAATGTGGAGATGGCTACAACGGATTGTTCAAAAACAATGGACAACACACTCGAGGCCGTCTTTGCCATGGAGAACGACGAAGAGCAATAAATTCCAACCAGCGCTGTGCCGGCTGTCCACATCAAGACGCCAGCATTCGCTAGAGCAATTCCTCACAGAGCCGCTTTGTCAAGCCGCTACGCAGCGTTCACGGCATAATTGAGCTGAATTCACAGATGACGTTCGAATCAACGCGGCAGCCGTGATCATCACGCTGTCCACGAAGCGCAGACGCGATTCATATTGCGACAGCACCGGTGCGGTGACTGGAAACGCACTAACATTAGGGTACAACGGGAAGCAGCCACCTCGCCGTTACCAGCTCTGATACATCCACGTCTTTGCGTTGAAGTTGCTCGAACAGCGAATGGCAAGGTATACATAAGTATCCTTGGCACCTTCAAGTCGCACGCCGCATGGAGGTTTAAGCTCCTCGGAATTGCGTTACAGTGGGCCCGGCTCATGGTGAACATAGATACATCGGTTTCAGCAGATGGATGAAGCTTGCGCGCCAGTGACACGCTTCTTACCGCAGCACTGTCATCGCCACCTCGAGCAGCTTGATTCTCCTGGACAGGGCTCCGCTGGTGTTCGGGTCTCAATTGTACAGTAAAGTTGTTGGTGTCCTACGGCCACTGTATTTTTCGGGATCACTCACGGGTCACGAGTAAACAGCAACAACAGCGTGAACCTCCTGTAACTTACCCTTTGGTACTCCCAAAGCATTATGCCAAACAACGCAATGCGTGAGTGAGTCCTCTGTCCATGGCTTATTCTGCGACTCGCCTCATACCCCGTCCTTACGAACATGGAGTCGATCGCCTCGCCGCAGTCGAACTACGTTCCGGTGCTTGAATCGCACCAACCGAGTCTTCCGATCCTATCATCGGGAGACAGAAGCTCCTCAACTGAGACACAGTACGAGCGGGGCATGACATCCCTCCCCGATGCCATCTACTCGACTGTCGACCTGCAGTCGCCAACACCTCGACCCAACACGTATTCGACGCCAATCGGGAACCTGCTACGTTCCTGGCTAATGCTTCGTTGGCGTCTGTCCCGCAACGTATTTGCCGTGCCGCTACCATTCCTGACGTTCCAGTTCGACGTTAAATTGGGGGATTTGATCCTCACGACTCCGCTAAGTCTGATCCTCATTGCAGTCACAGCGCTACAAGCTAAAAATCGAGACGTTGCAGGATCTGGAACGCCTCCAACCATAACCATATTGCTGGTTTTTGCCTTCGTAGTGAGGAACAATTCGATGCTGCTGGCACTCACGGGCATCTCGTTCGATCGAGCTCTGCTTTACCACAAAATTGCATCCGTCGTCACGATCATCTTGACTGCTCTACATGCTCTCGCGTATCTCCTGGCACGAAACCACGATGAAGAAAACAATGAAGGAGGAAAGGCTTTCACGGGCATTGTAGCCTTTGCAACTATGGTGATTCTGTTCATCTTCTCACTCGGACCCATTCGACGCAAATTCTTCGAGTTGTTTGTACGGATGCACTGGATCCTGTTTATCGTAGTGATCGTGTTCGTTGTTATCCATGGAGCTGGGTTAGCTCTGGTGGGGATTATACCGTGGCTCATTGACATGCTCTTCCGACTCGTATATCGTCCGAGAATTTACGCCAAGGGCTCCTTTCTTAACGGAAAGAAGGAGGCTTCAAACAATCAGACAGATCTACCTACCAGTGTGATCACTGCCAAACGCATGGGCGTCATCGCTCGTGATCAAATCTCCGTCTCAGCACTGCATGGAGACATTGTCCGTATCCAGTTCCCTCGAGTTCGCAAGGATACTGGCGAGGAATTCAAGTATGAGGCAGGTCAGTACGTTTTCTTGCGTGTGCCAGCGATCTCAAGTCTGCAATGGCATCCGTTCACGATATCGTCATCGCCACGTGAGCCGATGATGACATTCCACATCAAAGTGCTCGGAAATTGGACGCAGAAGCTCCAAACTATGGTATCTGCAACTGAAATCAACAGTTCTGGAGTGAGTGTTTCTCCTTTTGATATGCTTGTCGACGGTCCATACGGAAACATCTCCATTGATATCAAGAGTTTCAGCACGTATTCGCACTTCGCGCTGTTCTCGGGTGGCATTGGTGTGACTCCTATGCGATCAATTGTCAACTGGTTGCATCACGAAGTCAACAATGAAGGCCGCTCAAATATCGAGCGTGTGCACTTTGTCTGGTCCGTCCGTGATATCGACACTATTGAAGCTCTCGTCGGTGACGAAGCTCAAAAGCCAGATGAGAGGATCTCTACCTACTTTCCACACGAACTTGTCTCCTCCAACGTCAACCAAGGAGGCGTATTCTCCAGTGAATTGTACCTGACGAGAGGTGAACGCGAAATCGACAGGGCCTGGGTGGATCAGCAACTTGAGAGCTGTCTCCGCTACAACTGCCGTCCAGATATCGCAGCTACATTATGCGGTCTCGGTGAGCAAGCCAAACAAAGTGGCAAAGATCGTGTGGCCGTGCTAGTCTGCGGGCCGTCAACCATGATCCGTGACGTTGTATCCTCCAGTTTGGCGCTGACCAAACAGATGAAGGTGAAGTTCGATGTACACAGCGAGCTGTTCGAGTTCTGAAAGATTGCAAGTAAATAATGCTGCCGGCTACAACGCATACACCATGGAGACTCATCTTACAAAATAAACGTTGAAGTTGCGATGTCTTTTGATCGGGTACTTACTGTCACTCGACAAACAATAAAATAATACTTGATAATAAGTGCCCATACCTAGGAAATGGCAGCCGACGACGGTAGCTGATATCTTGAAGATAGCCTGCTAGGATCCGTTATAACGAGAAACGAAGTCGCCGAAGCCGGGGACGATGCTGTCCGTCTGGGGATTTACTTTGGCGTCGATTCCGCCCGTGATGATCTTCACCTCTGCAGAAAAACAAATTCACGAAGCATTCGCGTTAGATACAGCAAGCAATGCCCCGATATCGCGTCCACTTACGCGGGAAGCGGTTGCTGATGTTGACAATTCCATCTGAAGCGGCGAGGATCACGACCAGCGTGATGCTGCGTTCGTCGCATCCGACACTACACAAGGCCTACACAAACAACCATAAAACGGAGTAAGTTTCCTCTACTTCAGCAACCTGTCAATGTGAAGTTTACGCACCTCCATAGCCTTACACTCAGCGCCACCCGTACTGCACGTAGATGAAAAGAGCAGAACCTTGTGCTGAACGATGTTGGCAGGTAGATCCATGTGGTCCAGACGCCAAACTCGCTGACCTTGTCTGTCCGTCCCCGCTTCGACGTGGATCGAACCCTGCGGAGCTTCAGGCTCCATTTGGTGGAACAGCACAAGGAACGGGAATCCTTCGGCGCCAATAGCGACACCGCAGAACTGGTACTTCATTTTAGGCCACGGTACAGATGACTGGTACCTGTAATCACTTCCACACTCTCTGTGCCGAGAACCGCTAAAGCTTCCTCCAGCAAAATCCTGCATACATCAGGTCATGTAAGACACAATTAACAAGGAAAACAACACGATGCACTCACATGATCAGACGGCCAGCCACACGTCGAAACGTAGCACTATTCGACCGGCTGTCGCGTAGCATTGTCATCAATAACAACCCCGAGTTGGCACGGACTTCGTGCACCATCATCTCCGCACCTGGTGGGCCGACAAAGTTCTCAGCACGGTCCCTGTTAGTGCAAAAAAAAGAGTTAGACCTAGTATACCAACTCCATATTAACAGTATCTTACATTTCTTGAGCAGATTTGACCAACATGTTGTAACGTGAAAGGATCTCGAACCGGTTTTTCTTAATGTGGCAAATAGCTGCCCTCGTGACACCGAACTCACGTGCCAAAGCTGCTTGCTTCTCTCCGTTCTCAATCCGTTTAATAATGTTCCGTCGATCTGTGTCACGCAAATACCGTACGCGTTTCTTTTGCTTCTTTTGGTCCGTGATTGTGTCATCTCCCGCATCACTTTCCACTTCATTTTCAAGATCCTCAATAATTGACGGATCAGTCTGCAAATTGTTATTTTCCTCAGTCCTAACGCCATTAGAGGGCGATTGGCACATTGGCGTCCTCGTATCGGATACGGTATCCGGCACCTGAATAAGGGGTGCCGGTCTCGCGGGTTCTAAGGACGCAGCTCTTTGTATCTGAACTGGCCCTGGAGTATTCCTTGGTGGATACGAAGAGGATCTGTAATGTCTCGCCATTACCGTATCCACCGGCGCCACCAGTTGATGATGTCGTCGCTGTCTTTTAGCGGACTCCTGTGTCCCAGTTAGAGTAATGTAGCCATTTGACGTTTCGCTAATCGCCTCTTTTCTCTTTTGAGGTTCCTGTTGCTGCAGCCATTGACCGTAAAACTCGCGCGCGATACGTTGCCGTTGCGTTAAATTACGGTGGCGTTCCCTAAGTTCCGCATAAAAGGCCTGGCGGTCATAGCGCGCCGTGTTCTCCTGCTCAACGTCTTGGTGACTGTAGCGCGCGCCGTAGGATGTTGCGTTCTCCTCCTCCTCCTCCCAGCGATTGTATCGTGGCGCTTGACGGTGTGCGGCCATGGCAGCGACGCCGGCATCCGACTGACGATTAGCGTACGTGGGTCGCTGTATCGCGTTGATAGAGTCGACGTTAGCGTTCGAAATAGGGATCGAGTTGGCACCACGCCATTCTTGGGCTCGAAGCGCCGCAGCTGCGTTGGCCAAGCTCCGCGCCACGGACGACGAGTGCGGGGGAGCGGCCACGGACCGCGGGTTAGGCGGCTGTGCCATCGTCAGTTGGAAAAGTGTGGATAGATAAAACCTGTCGCCGTGCCACGCGGAGGGTTTGCTTTTGCCAAGGCTGTTGGCGCTTTGGCTGTTGGCGCTTTGGTTTGGTGGAAATCTTGACTGGCCGTGTTGAGAGGTCCAATTTCTCGCTGGGAGAGAGGGGGCAATAGACTTGGATTTTGTATGGGTAGGAACAAACGACCCCTGTTGCATTTCAGCGTAAAATGCGAATGAGCGGGATGCGGACAGTGGCACTGCAATGTGTGTGTAAGAACCTCTGGGAATGTGATAATGGATCCCACCTGGGTTGCTGTTGTGCGCCTTTCGCTACGAATTATAGCGTAAATTGAAAGACGCGAGATCAGTACGGACTGGCCAAAGTGGTCAAATATCTACATGTACTTGGTGCGCCACATCACTAGCGGTGATTTTGCCTTCGGTGACGTTATCGGTTGATACATGTAGTGGTGCTTCTGCGAAGCCTTGCAACGCGTACTTCAGGTTTGAGTATCGCTTCAACAAAATTTGTTATTTAATAACACCTACTCAATGAGATTCCAGGGACGATCATAGCGCGAGGAGCTGTTTGCGCTTGGCGGAGTTATGGATCCAGTCATCGGCGTTCACTTGAATTTATAGTGTAATATGATGTGGCTAAAAACCCTCCCTACCCGTCAAGTTCGAGGAAACGTGAGGAAGCGTTGACTGAATAGCCGACTTTATTGACAAGCGCCTGTTAATTAGCACGATGAAGCGCCGAGTATTTGAAATCGATCATACTTAAACGCAGCAGACAACTTCGATATCAATGGGCATCTTGCGTAATGAAGTAAGGCACAAGACCCTACTAGGGTCTTGTGCCTTACTTCATTCACCCTAGATCGGACGTATTCACACCAAGTGTAAACGGTGAGCCGGCGCTGGAATCCAGACCGTCTGGATGGGTGGATCTGTCGAGAAACTCGCAAGCCCGTCCTAAGCCATCGTCCCAAGCGTCCGGTTGCAATGGTGCGTTCGCAGATATGGTCAGTTAAGTTGCACCTACTTGCTTGACTTCACAAGTCACAAATAAAGTTATATGCGTTGTAAGGTATTTCAGAGTGTCCATGAAACTCTAACCGGCCCGTCGAAGTGGACAGTTCCTCGAAGTGCAATGGACGCATGCTAATGATTTACGGCTGTAGTCTGCTCATTGTGCATGCCGTAGGGTGCTTCTCTTGTTGCAGCGTGCGCCACGTGATCCCGCTGTAAGTAGTAGACTTGTCATCCTCTATACGACCAAAATTCATCGAACTTCACAGGTTACGTCGCTTTTCTGGTGCCAATTGCTTGTTTTTGCACGTCAACGGCGACAAACGGTCTTCTTTTGACTTCGCTGCGTGCGTGTTTTAAGGCGCTCGGATAAGGCTGACGCTTGGATAATGCTGCCAGCCATTCAAGCAGGTGCCAACAGTGTGGCAAAGGCGGAGGCTGCAGCAGACTCGAATGTGGCTCGAAAAAAATGTAGCCCCCGTAATGGTCCTAGGCGCAATGTCCACCTATTGTTGCGAGCCTTTTTATTCGGCACACAAATTTGTTGTGAAACAGCGGATAACCAATCAATAGCACGTATCCAAATTAGGTAGGACCAAAATTGAAGGACCAAGCAGAATGCTACCCTGCTCACGACGTTGCTAAGCATTGTCATGCACAGTACATCCAACGGCTGCAATATCGTGCATATATCAAGCGCTGATTGCGGTGTATGTATGGTGACCAGTTGGTCGAACTGAGACGAGTTGGTCGGTGTCAAGTTTTTTGAGGGTCCGTAGACTATCCCATCCCGATGCGTATTTTTGTCGCCGACACCACCGCGAGTTGGAAGAGGCGACTGGCGGCAACATCAAACTCGGTTGCTGCTGCTCACATCGCAAAACGCACTCGGAGCAACAAGCTAAAACTTAAACTCAACACTTTTTCCTCTCAAAGAGCTTGGAAAATCTCGTCTCATCGACGCTGGCCAAGTGTGTCGTATCGCTAGTCGCCGCTTAGTCGGGTTGGCCATTCATGGCTTCACAAGAACGAGACACGCGGTTGTCCCACGACGACCTCGCACTGCAAGTTCAAGCTCCAGGCAACCAACAACAGTCAATGCAGCAACTGCTCAACTCCTTCAGCGTCAACACCAACAACCCGGACGAGGCCATGCAAGAGGAGACAAAGGTCGAGGATAACGAGGAGGAAGCTATGGACGACAACACACCTCGCAAAAAAACGAAGAAACGCGTGCGGTATCTTTGTGACACCGACCGCCACAACATTATCAGACGCATTGAGAATGGAGAGAAGCAAGCGGCTTTGGCACGTGAGTACGGAGTCACACGCGCAGCTATTTGCCACATCAAGAAGAACCGGGAGGAAATTATCACCCGCTACGACTTGTTGATCAAGCAGACACAGGAAATCAACAGGGCTGAGAATTTTGCCGAGTCACGTGAAGAGAATTCGATGATTAAAAAGATTCAGTCGAGTTCGGTACTGCTGCTCATGACGACGCTTAGGGACAGACGATCGGAACCGACAACATTCCGTCGAGCTGCTGGACGACTCATCATGTAGGGTTGCAAGATTTCAGGGTGGGGTTTTCCGTGCTCTGCACTAACGTTTTTCTGCCATATTTTTGTCTTTACAGGTTGCTACTGGAGGAAGCGCTCGCTGTCATCAGTGCACACGCAGTTCAAGTGACTACAGCCACAGGTCACGTGATGTATGGTTTGGAGCGGACGGACGAGTTTTGCGGCGTGGCTATCGGTGCTGAAGGGCTCCCGTTCCACGTGTTGTTCAACCAAATGGAGCCAGACTCACCGCAGGGCTCAATACACTTACAGCAGGAAACGGATCAGCATGGAGACAGTGCCTTGCGGTTGGATCACTTGGACTTGCCGAGTGATATCACGAGATACAAAATTCTGCTCTTCAGTTCCACGGTGAACACGGGTGGCAGCGAGTGCAAGGCTATTGAGGCACTGATCAGTCTAGGCGTCCAGGAAGACCGGATCACGCTAGTAATCATCCTGTGCTCGACGGACAGTCTTAAAGTTATCTGCAACCGCTTCCCAGGTACGTATTCTGCATTAACAGCAGAATGTTACAATGTGTTTGCTGATCTCATTGTTGTTGGCTGTGGAATGCAGGGGTTCGGATCATCACGAGCGCCATCGACAATACGGTTGACCCGCTGACGCAGGTGATCATCCCAGGTCTTGGCGACTTTGTAACGAGATATAACGGCACATGAGCATGAATAGAAGTTTATGCCAGACGCTACAATAACGAGCACATAGCAATAAAATCAATGTAAAGTCATGTCCACGTCACCTGGACGCAACTACCCTTATTATTTTTAAAATGAATAAGACGTTTTTACTTGATATTTGTAAGGGACCAAATTCAGGACACATTTTTGGACAAAAAATACCAAGTTGAAGTTAGTCGGCGACCGTTTGGTGCTGGAAGATCGCAATGGACAGCGCAGTGCTGCTACAAGCTGTTGCAGGCGTGGCACGCGCCGTGCAATCGTTGTATGGGCCCAACAAACTACGCAAACAGGTCACAGGTAGGTCGGCTATTGGCAATGTGTGTGTCGGGACTATTGAGGCGCTAACGGACTGCAGATCACCTTGACCAGACGCTGTTCACTGCGGACGCGTACACACTTGCGAGCACACTGCAGAGCCAGAATGCTGGTACTGCCATCTTGCAACAGGCACTGCATGAGCATCGGAAAGTGTTCGGCACGGTACGGGCCTTAACCCTATTGTTTTCGTGTTGTTGGGCAAGTTGACGAGTGTTCGTGGTACAGGGCTGCACGACGATTGTGACGTTGTGTGGCGTGCTGGCAGAGGCTACGCTGGAGTTGCAGCGTCAAGGATTGCCAACGTAGGTTCTTGGATATGGATATTATATCTTTCGCCAAGTTCTGACATTTTTTTATCTGGTAGTGACATTATTCAGCACGCTTTGTCGACTGTCGAAACGTGCTGTCTGCAGGTAGGCAACAATGCTGTTGCTGTTGTCTGGACTAAGGGGATAACTTGGTGAATGTGTATTTATTGTCGGGGTGCTGTAGACTGTTAAGCATATGCGAGTCCCGCTGTCTGAAGCTTTCCCATCCTTTCACAAGTTATCGTGGCCCCGTCAGGTCGCGACTTTGGGGCAGACTCTCTCCAAGGGGTAAAATGATTGTGTTGCGCTACTTTCGCGTTGTAGTTTGTGTACTGATGGGGCCATGATACAGCAACGACACATCAATTGCTACTCCCTTAGCCGTGAAAGTTGCAACGTGTCTCGATCCGATTCGGTTCTGTGGTGATGAGGATATTTCACTTCGAGACCTGGTGACAACTCACGTGGTGCTTGGAGGTGTAGCCTCGGCAACTAGCTCTCGGGTACTCAATGGTGTACTTCTCCCGATCGCAACAACTTCTCAACGTGATACCTTGCGACGCAGGTTTTCTTCAACTATCGACAGTACAATTTCGATGGACGGAGGTGTGGCCATTCTTGCCGGAGACTTAGAAACGACTAACTTCACTGCAGAGCTCTCTGTTCAGATTATCTTTGTTCACGGTGACATTAGTGAGCAAGTGACAGATGCGTCTGTATCTTCTCCAAACGCCCCGTTGTGTATCCCTGTATCATGCTACGATTCATTGCGTCAGCTCGCCGAGATGAGTGGAGCTGAAATTGTGGATTCTTGGGAAGAGCTCTTACCCAATGCCATTGGTCGTGAGTGTCTCCATGTTAAAACTCTTGATCTCTCAGTGAGCAGAACTCAAGACGGCGATGACGATGAGTTTGCGACGTTCTTTTTGCAAACCGTGTTGCCCGATGTCAAGTGCCAGCCGAATGTGTCTGTCATTGTTCAAGGACCGACCAAATCTTTAGCTGTTGAGTTACGAAACGAGACCCGCAAAATGATCTGTCGCCTGCGCAATGCGTTGCACTCAGGTTACGTGCTTCCTGGAAACGGAGGGTTCTGGTGTGCCTGTGCTGCAGCCATTGCCCAAGAAGGACAATTGCTGGCCAAATCCAATCTAGAACTGCTCAGTTTTGCTACATCCCGACTAACGGATCCGTTGCTCCAACTGGGTGTTATTCTGCTTGAGAACTCGGCTGGATGCGGTTCAAATGGTGTCGAGAACGATTCATTCTTCTCACGGATGGCACAAGTTCGCGCGGTGCAAAGTCGTTTTGCCCGTAGCGTACAAGACGTCGGTGCTAGCAAATTCTACTCGCGTTACTACGACATCCGAAGTTCCGAGTACATGGTGCTTTCATCCAACAGGTCAGAACCAGAAAGCGAAGACGACCAGCTTTTCCACGCGGATGAGTACAAAAGCATGAGCTTCGCCATTCGAGGAGCCTTCCGAGTGATTCAGCTTTTATTGACCATCGATCGCCACCATGTCAACTAAGACAAACCGTCTATTTCAGACAAATCTCCAACGTATTGACTCACTATTTTGAGGACGAGTGTGCTTGTGTTGGCTATCATTCGACCTTCATTGAGAATAGGCTACGTCAAAGCATCAAGTAGACGTGGCAATGGCGACAACATCTCCGACTACTGGCGCTGTTTCTCCCAAGAAGTCAGGCATGCCTCGTCGTCAGGCTGCACTTGTGCCTCTCGATTACTCTTTCATGGGACTCACGTCGCTCTCAGGTGCGCAATCGACCTAGGTTTTTTAAAACTAAAAGGTCTTCAACGTCTGATCTTATGTTGCTTTTGTCAACGATAGAGATGCAACAGCACGATCCAGTGAGCGGCACAAAGAAATCGATGTTTGTTGGTAGCTTGACGACAAGGTCGAGTGGAAGTGGTGGTGACGATCTTACCTCAACAACCAAGGTCGAATCACCAAAGAAGCGGCAAATGCCGGTATCACTACGTGTGAATAACAACAAGATTTCCAACCTGAACGACATGCAGGAAGCATTACGCGCCGTATTCGACTATCCGGGGATGTTACAGTGGCTGGATCTTTCGGGTAATTGTCTGGAAATCATTCCGCCTGAGGTTTTCTCGGTGTACCCGGGGTTGTTCACTCTACACCTTCATGGCAACTTATTGAACAAATACTCGGACATTGATGCACTCTCGAAGTGGCTACCACGTTTACACTCTATCACACTGCACGGGAACCCAATTGAGGAAAAGAAACATTACCGCAACTACGTCGTCGCATCCTTCCCGAATCTCAAGCAACTCAACTTCAGCTCCGTGACACCCGGTGACCGTGATAAGGCAGAAACTTGGGCTAAGATTTACAAGAACGCACGCAACGGTGGCAAGCCTCGAGATGAAGATCTGTGACGAGGTTGCATACATCTAACGGCTAGAAAACAAGGGCATGGTTGTATTTTACTTTCAAAGGTTATCCCGTGAGCGTAGAACGAAGATCGGTAGAATAGATTGAGCGGCAACAACTAATTCACAGTGACTAAGTGATACCTTCAACCACTTCAACTCACGCATCGCCTTGCGTGCATTTGATGCGTAGTGGTTGTGAGCGAGATATAAATCACCTCTATGCGCTGATTTCTTGGGTGAGAGCGGCGGGGAATATTGAGGCAGAAGACACGCGCTCGGTTCAGACACGAGGCTGGATTGCATGGCATGAATAGTCCGTCCTGCTACGAGTTAACGCAATGACTACGACAGAAAACGCAGTGGTCTGAGAAAACAATTGAGATGGCGTTCAGCACTGTTGACATTTGTTTGTTAGAACCAGATCACTGAACTTCCTTGTTGAGAGAGTCTGAGCTGCTAGCAACATCCTTGTCCTTGGTCTTCTCAACCCCTTCGCTATCAGCACTTACAGCACTGCTACCGGTAGGATCTTGAGTTTGTCCGTCTGACAGCTGAGTCTGCTGCGCCAGCTTCTGTGCAGCTCGAAGCACGGTGTCCTCTTCGCTCTCCTGTTCCTCCTGCTCGGCTTGCTCAGCACTCGCACTCTTGGGAAGAAATGGCTCGCCGGGACACAGTGCCTCGAAAATGGCACGGGCGTTAGCACTAGCGCTCTCCAGGTGGATCTCTAATGGGCTCACCACGTTGTCACACTCGTCCATGTCCATCATGGACGTTTCGCACACCCAGGCATTCGTGGGCAGGTCCTTGGTCTTTGTGCTGACGTCGATGTCGCTCGAGCCACCGGAAGCAAGGTGATCCATAGTAAAGATGGCTCGCCAGGCGATCCGGTCGCTCCAACCCAGGATTGCAGCATCGGTCTTGGTCTCAGATCCTTGAGCTGCCTCAGTGTCTGCACCAATTACCGTTTCTGCTGCTTCGTGCTCCGAACCTTGCGTCGTTGCTGTCTCAACCTCGGGTTTGCTCTTCGTTCCCTCCTTCTGGTTCTGCTGCAGCTCCGTCTCCGAACTCAGGATTAGGCGCCGGATCACGGTCTGCATCAGCTCCTGCTGCTTCTCCTTTTGGCCAAACCAATCGGTGGGCAGAGGCATTGAAATCTGCACGAGGAAGTAGCCCTTCGGGCACGCGTAAGCACCAGCGTCGAGCTGCACAACCTGAATGGCAAACGGGTTCTGGAACTCACTGTCTTCGGGCGGGATGACGAGCATGAGGCGACTCATACCTTCGCGCAGAGAAGTCTTGAGCACAAATACGCCACGCAAAATCTGACCGTGAGCACGTGTCAGCTTTTCACTGCTGGAGAGCCGAAGGTTGTTCACGTAGCTACCGTTAGTCACCACGTGCTTCGTACGCAAAATATCGCCATCGCTGCAATGCACGCCACGGATCTCCTTCGTCTCAGTATCGAACACGAATCCATCAATTGGTGCTCGAAGCACGTAGATACCGCCGTACACTGCACTAAGTCGACAGAAGCTCTGCGCGAGCTCACTGATGCCGTAAAGCGGAGCTAAAAAGGCTGTGCCTGTGAACCGGCCGATGGACGCCACATAGCGGTAAACCGCAGCGAGTCCGTCACGAGCCGAAATCTGGTTCTTCGTAGCTGGAAAACTCGCTAGACCAACGCAGTACACAACCACCTGTTGCAACTTGGAGGATAACTTGAAATGCTTCTCCAGTAGCTCTTGAATTGGCTTATCGAGATACTCAGCCAGCTCGGCATCGCCATCAACCTGGCTAGCCTTGTTCTGAGGCCTTTTCAATGCACGTCCAAGAGCCAACGTCCGCTCGTTCTTGGTTTTCACATCTTCATGCAAAATGTGCGTCTCACCGTAGTCAGCAACAAACTGTAGAAACTTCATCAGCTGCCGTTTTTCAACCATACCCAGTAGTTTACTCTGGAAAACATCCTTCTTGGAGCATGGCACCTCCCACACCGTGTCCGAATCCACACCCTCCACCGTTTTACCTCCAGACGCCGATGGCTGGAAATGGACATATGTACACTCAATAGCTGCAAACTCAAGGTACCTCCCCACACCCGACGTGATCAACGTTTCCACGAGCTGCTCCGACGACAGCATGAGCCGTGGATTCACGTCAATACTGAAGGACGACGACTGTCTAAGCAATTCTTCTTTTGTTGTTTCATCTGAGAATCCTTCCTCCAGCAGATGACACTTAAATGAAGTTTGCATAGGCAACACCAGTTGCTTTTCCTCATCAATTGCGATAATTTCTTCGTTTTTGCTCTCAACTTGGGAATTTTCTTCCTCGTCACCGAAAAAATTGCGAGGGGCGATAGTCTCGTTCTTCGTCCACCGCAGGAACTGTGCCAATGGGAACGATGCGTAGTTGCTGCCATAATAGTCATTCTACACCACAAAAAATATTAGCACATTGCAACAAGACAAAAATTATCATTTGCCATTGCCAGTGGCAATTTGCCACACCTGGTCGAGATGCAACACTTTTTTGCCGATTCGTGCCAATGCCCTTCAAAACAAATCGCCAATCGAAGTGAGGGGTGAGGTTACCCTTTGCAATTTTGCACTTTTGCCACCTACCCTGCCAAAATGCCTTCCACCATGCCCGTGCCCACGAGTAGCACGTCGTACTCGGTCTCCTTTAAACTTGCGTCCATCTCGAATGATTTAGTCCACGTAGGCGTCCACCGATGCGCGCAGGAAGAACTCGAAGAGCGACGCTATCTCCAGCAGAACTGTGGTGAGCCACGCGCGCAGGAATGAGATGTACAGGGACACGGCTGCGAACGCGACGCAGACGGTGAAGGAAGGAATCGTGGCGAAATACGGCAGTGCCCACTGTGAGTTTTGTTGGCTGGGTTACACAAATAGCGTGAAAATGGGTTATTGGTTTTAATGACCGATAATCTGCTCGAAAATCCGGGTTTTCCCACAACCTTGTCGATTGTTCAATAACCCGGGTGATTTTCAATGACCTATAATATGACATAATGAATTTATTAAAATGTAGCCATTTTGAATGTTGAAGTGATGGTGGGCCACTGGTACTGTATGCACCAGCTCTTTTACTGTGATAATGCTAACGGCATCGACGCAAAGACCAATCGGCTCGGTGTGCGAAACCTCCTTGGCGAAATTGGACGGCAGTTCCGTCGAGCTCAGATGATGCAGCAAGCCCGGCATCTTCGATGTTCCATTTCAGCCCTGAAGAGCTTGCTCTGCTCTTGCCCTGCTCTTCAGGGCTGAAATGGAAACATCGAAGATGCCGGGCTTCAGGAAGCTGGCTGAGAAGGGCTGCCGTCGCAGACCCAGCTGGTTGAAGGGCAAACTCAACAGCAGTGGTAAGAGGGCAAGCTAACGTTATAAAGATACCATCGCAATTGGAGAAGCTGGCTACATGTAGTTCCAGTAGCTCAGATGCTACATGTACCAACCACACGGAAGCAGACGACCACTGATCTGGTTCGAACAAATGAAATCTAACGTCTGAACTTGTGGATGGTATCTTTGTTCCTTTTGCCTTGCCAGTGCGTTTTCTGTCTTAGTCACCGCGTTACTCGAGCCAGGGCGGACTATCCATGCCATGCAACTCAGCCTTGCATCTGAACCGAGCGCGTGTGCTTCTTATTCGTGAGCCTCATTCTCCGCCCACAACGCCATGCTCTCGCGAAAGAAATCAGCGGATAATGGTGATTTATATCTCGCTTACATCCACCAGCGAGGCAACCACTGCGCATCAAAAGCACACAAGGCGATGCGTGAGACCACGCGCCATAGTCGAGGTTAGTTGCCGCATACGTTGGGTGCGAATTGCATCGAGGTGTCCATACAAACCCGACGTAGGTACGCCATACAATTCGGGACGTCGCACGGGAGGTGCCGCGCACGATTTCGCGTCCGACGTAACTTCGACCCTCGCGATCTTTTGGACTGGCTAGCGTGGACCGGCTAGTTGAAGTGGCTGAAGTATCACTTTTAGAGACGGACAGGCGCGTTGCTCCTCCGCGACGCTCGCAGTCGTCAGCGCCGTTGTTTGCTGCGGTTTTTCGTTCATGAGTGTGTATCTCCATGCGTTTGACAGGCCACGCTTTCGTCGACGCCAAGAACTGGCAAGTTGACCATGGTGGAAGAGGAATGGACAGCGTTAATAAGACGCCGGCTGCCCACATGATCTGATAGATATCAATAGCTATTGCCAACAGCGGAGACCTACGCTTTCTCGGTGGTATTCACCAGTGGCCCTCTTGTAGGTGATCGATCGACAACAGCACAACAAGCAATCTGCGGCAGGAAGTCCATCTTGATAAAGTACTGTAGGTCGCCAAAGTACCACAACCGAATGCCAAGATGAAACTTGCCGAATGCCAAGATAGACTTGCCTGCAGCGGCGATGCAAGGCGATCTTCGCCTTGCTTCTCCATCTTTTGCTGGTTATCATCAATCGCCTCGGCAATGTAGGAAATTCCACTTTCGAATTCATGGGCAACGAAGTTTGCCAATTGCAACACCTTCGCGTAGCTCATGTCGCGATGCAAATTAGTGGAAACCATGGCAAGACGCCGAATTCGGCCGTCGTCAGATTGCGTGGGCTCCATTTTCGAAGAAACATGTTCGTATTCGTGGAGGTCTTTTAACACAGGCGTTCGTAAAAGTGACAGCTGACTATATTATGCGTGCACTACAACTGACATTTGCAGTCGGTAAATCGAGGTGTCATTCGTGTTGATTTTCCCTCCATTTTTGTGGAGTACACAAAACTGTACTCAACGGGCTGCGCCGTCTGCCGAGCCTTTCATCGCCGTTTCACCTCCTCACAGCAAGGGCAGGGCAAAACGTTGCGGCCGGCCGGCGGAGACCGACAGTCTCCGACACACACACACAGTTCATCGGTAGTCGAAAGGCGACCGCTTTCGCCACTCTCGAGTTTACCACGCAACGCGCACTCCGAACGGGGTTTTAACTAAACCCTGGTGGCAAAATATTTCGTCCATGGGCAACAAGTTCGCCGCATCAGGGGAGCAGCAAGTGTCCCCAGCCAGCAGATTTTTCAAAATCAAGCGTCGGTCGCAGTCTCCAGGCGCGTTCCGTCACTTGGTGTCTCCTTCCTCTCCGTCTTTACTGCAACACGCCGGGCGTCACAAGCACAAGCGTCGCTCTCGCTCACAAAGTGAAGGTGTCACGAGTGACTGCGGCACGGCAGTCTCCACTACGGACTCGCAGCTGCCAAGAGGTTCAGGTTCCAGTGACAAAACAGGGGGTATGCCACCTTCATTGCCATTGGACCCCACTACTGAGGAGGAAGAACTCTCTGCTAGTACCGGTAGTACCAAGATGAATGAACACACTGCTGATCAAACCAGACGCATCCACGAGGCGGAGAAGATTTTACTAGAAATTGCAAAAGAATACGCAGCTAAAAGAGCTGCAGGGTTAGTACCGACTAAACCGGTACCAGCACGAACTTTGCTATGGGAAGAGATGGAGAGAAGAGCACAACGTGTACGTTCGGGTGTCGGTCGACGAGGAACGTGTTTATTTGGCAGAGATTCAGAAGAAGGACCATGTGGATGCACAAGTTACAAGAAGATGAAGAAATTACCTGATGGAAAGGAAAACACTGGAGGAGTATGTGAGTGTTGCAATCACGGAGCTCCATGGCATCGACTTTCGGGAGGAACTATGGCCGCCACTGGAAGCGGTGTAACGAGTATCAACATGACTCGGTCAGTACGTTCGTCTATGCGGTCACGAGGTGCCCGGAGTCGGGCAAGTAGTCGCAATTCAAGGAGTGGCAGTGCTCCCCAACAGACACCGATCGACAGTTCCACGTATTCACTCGGCAGTGACTACTACGATGAATATGCTGACGACTACGATAGTAATGAAGATGAAAGTGATGAAGACGATGAGGATATTGCCAATGAGGTGGCAAGACCGTATGGCATGATGGACGACCCCACGCCGCCACTCATGCACAGTCATCCTCGAAGCGAAGGTGACGCTCTAGACCGCAGTTCGCTCTTCTCGAATGGAGACAGCTTCGGACTGCCGCCGCGGCTTTCAAGCACGAGTCGTCATCTGGATAAACTCCTGGGTGCAATCGCGAAATACCGGGCGATGGGTTTATCTGAAGACGAGATCGAGATTAAGATCCGAGAGGATTTTCCACCCACGGAGCGACTTTCGTACGGAGGTGGCAATACTCCTCGACACACTCGTGCTAGTCGTTGAGCGCACGACGAGGGTTCGAGACTGTAACATTGTAAATGACTGTAGATAGGTCGAACGCCAACGCAATAGAAAACCCTCAGTTTTGATAGCAAACTCATCGTTTCGAATCGTGTTACCTCCCGGCAGTCGTTGCTGTGTACAACATTTTTGCCTGCGACTTGAAGTGGGCGGATACAATTGACTCAACACTACTTGACACCTTCAAAATAAGTCGACGATGATGAAACGCTACAGTATTAAACGCTTGTTGCAGGTACGTACATGTAGCGCGGCGTCAACGTCGACAGTCATGGCCAGTGGTTTTTGGTGCTTCGCAGGATTCCAAGCATAGCTCAGGTGTGCATGACCTTGTGGCCGCAACTTTCCAGTGTCAAGCTGGACATGAACGGCAGCACCGGGAAACACGAATGACCTCCACCGATAAGATGCAAGAACACCATCAGGTTGAACACATGAAGTACTATTACTGTAAATGAATCTCAATAAGTCAGTCTCTCTCCTCTCTGCTGCACAAGAGCTCGGCGCTAGACGTGGTCGCTCGCCATCGATCGCGACGCGATCCGAGCTCAGCATTTATCGCTCTACATTTTGATCTTGTTCTCCGCGATCTCCAACTCCTGGTTCTCAAAGATGGAAGTCACGCGCATGACGACAGACCACGTGATAGCCTGACCAGGTGCCATCCTGGTGAGACGCGGGAGTAGACCCTTCCACAACGCTCCAACACCTTCTTCCCGAGCAATGACCTTCATGGCGTCAAAGAAGCCCTTGTACTTGAGCTCCTGGCCGGCCACAGTCTCCTGAGCCATCAGCCTCGTCTTAAGAACATCCATGGGCGTGTTGAGCATGG